>CAFUXE010000108.1:1032752-1044586 GCA_903364295.1 Serranus cabrilla | reverse complement strand
CATAGATACATAAAAACCTCCATGGCCCTACTCTAAATATATGATTCAACATTTCCCTATTAACGTTGACACAATGTGAAAAAGGGAAGTGAGAAGTAGAGACACTACTGCCAAGCTGCCAAAGGCTACAGTGACTGCACAGGCACAATTAAGCTAAATGTTTCTTCCAACAACCAAAACATCACAGATATTAAATTTTTGGCTTGATTTGGTTCGCAGAGCTGAAGGTAAGATTACGACCCCTGGCCTTCTCGTTGTCCCTCACAGATTCAAAATCAGTCGTGGTCTTTCTTTAGATTTAGACTTGAGTTAAGAGTGATTTCTTCCTAATCTTAGGTGGACGAAGTGCTTCACAGTATCTCTGATCAATCACTGTAATACAAGCTATTCCTTTATATATACACGGTTATGTTTGCATTAGGGACAGTACAATACCAGAATGGAAATTAGCAAACAAGGAAGTGCTGATTTCAGAGGATGTCAGTAAGTGAGCGTATGTCATGTGATGTGCAGCGTCTGAGGAAAGACAGAGACAAAAAAAAGGGAAAAAACTTTTAAGGTATTTGATACTATCTAGAAGACTGCCAATAAATAAAAAGGAGGTGAAACTACTAGTTTGCTGAGAAGATAATAATTACCTCAAAGCATGGCAGGCTGTAATTTTTCAACCTCGTCGAGAGGAGCCCCTGCAAAATAATTCATATCAAAGCCTGAGTTACATCTTTAACGGTGCTTTTGAAAACAGTAGAACAAAAAGACACAGTGAGTCTTCAAATTACAATTTCGACATACCTTGCTCAACATCTGATTCACGGTGCTCCAAATGATTTCCACCTGGAAGAAATTGAAATAATTTGACTGTGAGTTGCAGTGGGTGGGTGTAAAACTATCAACACAATAAGCATGCAAGCATTGGCAGATCCCAGAGTATCAAACATGAGTCAGGATATACATCGTGATTCACAAACGGATTAGTAACCAAGCCCAGTTTCCCAGAAGCCATGGAAAAATAATAAATCTCTATCCAGTTTCAGTGTATCCCCCCCCCCGAGATCTTTGAAGTCAGAGGAAAGCCAATGAGTTTGTTTGGATGGATTAGAGGAGGGACGGTAATCAGGTCAACATGTGCACCAACTGAGTTAATGAACAAGTTTGAAACCACAGTGGGAGAGCCTGTCGGAGCAGGCGAGGAATGTGGTGAGTAAGTTTGGTTACATGTTGTTTCAAGATATGCAGTCCAGGAGGCCGCTGAATCAACTATTCACCCGTTTAAAAGAAGCGGATTATTAAAAAGATGCTTCAGTTTGATTGAGTTTAGCCAGTTGAACCACTTATTAATCTGTCAGCAGGTCTGTGACAGATGTAGTGTGTCAGTTGGCTAAAACAAGCTGACAGATAGATAACACTTTTATTTAAACCTCTAAAGACAGCAGAGGTTAAATAAAAAAACAGCAGCAATATTAATCCAAAGACAGACGTACTCATAAGGGCTACAGAAGATTCCCTCCGGGCCGCTGTCAAGAAAATGAGTGATAATTAGATATTTACTCGTAAATCACCGGCCTTTGTCTTTGAGACCATGTCTAACAATGGAAAGGTGTTTTTGCTCAACAGTTTTACAGGTTTGCAGTAGCTACATTGCTTCATTCAACCTAACAATAAAAGAGTTCGCTGTACTTTCCCATCCTGAATAGCATGGCTACCTGCCAGGTGTGGTTCAGGTTTTTCCACTACTGTGGCACCAGGTTATTTCCTTTTAGCTCTTTATCGTTTACAGAAAGCAACTTGTGAAATCTCACGCAACATCTGAGAAGTATTTGGGTGCCACATTGAAAATAGGAAAACATTTCATGATCAAGTATCATGGCAACCGTGCCGCAGTATTTCTGTTATTGTAATGTCTGTCAGTAATACTGCAGGTAAATACTCACGACTATCACATTCTAAAGGAAATGTGATCAGGAGGAATGATAACAGCAAGAAAAACCTTTAAGCCTTCATGTGGGAAGTGCTTTTTTTTTTTTTAGATGGATTTGAAAAATTGTGCACCTTTCCTTTAAAAGAGACAGTCCACCCTCTTCCCTGTAGTGCTGTTTCACGATCTAGATCCAAATGATTTTGGTGTGTGCTGGAGATATCGGAGGGTAGACATGTCTGCCTTCTATATATGTAATAAAATACTGGAACTAGATGGCACTTAATATGTAGTTTAACAGAAATTTATTTGAATGTCTTTACAGTATCAGCATGACCCTGTTAGTTAGACTGATAAATAGTACTACAAGTAGGAAGGAGAATATGAATTTTTGGACCCCCTTGGAACTTTTCTGTTATATTTTTAATCAGGGAAATTACAGTTGTACACATTAATGATAAATCTTTTTGGACAAAGCAATTTAAGTCCATAGGAACATGTTGTAATAAAACTATGTGTATTCTGGTAAAAGGTGAATGTGATGAAAGGAGGAAGCAGGAAATCCAACATAAAAACCCCTTGTTCGTCTTCCTTGTAACTTTCTATTAAGTAATACACAAAGAGATCCTTGTTACATCATTTTGATCAGAAGCCAAACGTGCCAAATGTGTCTGTGCAGGTACTCACACTGACTTCGTTTTTTGTGGATGAGCAGTGCCATCAGCAGCCCCACGATCAGCGATCCAATGACCACCGCAGGAGCAGCTATTTTAGTGGACAGTTCCACCGGTTTCGCTGGCACCTTATCTGCATGAATCAGATTGAAGAATACAGATTTAATGATCTGATGCTTGAAATAATGGGCAAAAAAAAGGAAAAAACGTGCTGTTGTTAAAATGAGGAATGTTTTCTATGCCCTGGTGGGAGTTGCCCCTGGAATACTTGACCTAACTACATTCACTTTCTCTTCTACTCCCAGAGGGGGCTGCAACATTTGGATGCTGAGAAAGGGCATGTTGTTAACAGTACTGTGAGGGGAGCCTGTGAAGTTGCCAAGTAAACCCTGTTGATGAGTTTTCTCATCAATGAAAATGAAAAGAAAAACTGTGGTTCCATCACATACAGAGCATTCCTCTGTCTCATCAGACCTGCACTGTCATGCAGTTTTCTTTGTGAGGAGCTTTGTTTTCAAGATGTCAGGTCAGATTTGCAGACATGTTGCATCCTGACCTTTCAGTAAAATAAATAGCAAAACAACTTCAGCTCAGACGATCTAAATCTGGATACAAAAAGGAATGCTGTAGCAACATAGGGAAACAAAACTGTTGCCACAAAACCTCCGTCTTTTCTGTTCTGTTTTTTTTTTTTTTTTGCTTGGTCAAGTATTTAGTATTTACAAGCTCTGTCTGACATGCCAAGATGTTACGTTTTTCAGGACAAACAAGCTCCTTAAAGGGGAAGTTCACCCTCCAAATCAAAAGCACCTATTTAGTATATTTAGGAATCTTGATTGTTTGGGATATCAGCTGCCAAAATCTCTCAGCTTGTGAGACCAAAAATAAAAACCATTTGAAAAATTCAACATGATCTGGTTAGTCAAGATAATCCATAGAAGTTGTTGTGAGAAGCTTTTGTAGAAACTATTTTATTTTTGATACTGCTAGCACCACCGGGCTAGCTACCTTTACATGCCATTAGTATTTACATCTCAGCATCCTTCTGCGTGTTGTTACGGTTTGCAGGGGCACTTTGACAAAAAAAAGGTTCCTACATGAAAGTACTAACAAAAAGTATGGGTGTAACAATACATAAAAAAATAAGATAAATAACTCTGCATTTAATTTTCTTTTAATTCTAATTGCTTTTTTGAATTGATGTATATAGAACCGATTCAATTGGTATTAAATTGGCCATCTCCCTCACAGTTGCCAGAACAGTCTAAATTGATAAATAAAACAGAATTTTTTTCATTTTATTTTGGGGATGAAATGTCCCATCAACGCCCTCTACCAATCCCTGCACACAAAACACAAAACATGCACAACTTGTGGGTTCAAATTCCTCTTCCAACTAAAGTGCATTTATGTAACTGTGGTGACATGTCTGCTTCAAATTTCAGGAAAAACATGACCTCAAATGCAAAAGTGGCTTTGTAATAGCATGAAGCAGGGTTGAGCCAAATGGCTGATAAGATAATAAGCTTGGTTTCTCAAAAAATACATACCCTGCTGCTTTGAGGGGTCTAGTAATTCAAATGTGGCATCTTCCTCTTTGCCTCCGCTGGCGTTGAACACCACACAGGTGTATTTGGGGAAAGTGGATCCTTGTTGCAAAGTCAGCTTGCTGGAGAGGCTAAACAGACCAGTACTTGTCTGCTGTGCCACCATTTCAGAGCTTTTTGTCCAGTCTGTGTTGTGCTCATCAATCCAGCGAATTTCGCCTTTCGGGTAGCCACCATCAGAATTGCACATCAAGGTACCACCTGTGTTTAGAGTTAACTTCTCAGGGTCGGAGCGTACAGTTGGTTTGTTGTACTTGGCTGCAAAGACAAAGCAGATAAGGTGAGCGCTATTATGTCGATTAAATGACACCAATAACATATCACAAAATTATTTGTTATTCATGATATTTAAAGTACTGTATGATACAATAAGTTGTTAGCATGAGAAGGAATGAACTCTGGCTCCTATAACAAGTATTTTTGGATGCGATTACTTGTAACACTGAAACAGAAAGTCAGTTAAGACAATGAGGGAAATACCAAGCTGAGAGGTCAGGAAAGTCCCTTGATCTCTAAACAATAGTCACCCAGCAAGGCCGGGTAACTATAAAATCTTTCAATTCCATTTTCTGTTTGCAAATTTAATGTATGAAAAAACTTTACTCTGAAATGTGATGGTTAGGAAGGATGTTACCAAGGTTAATGCTTCACACAGAATAGCTGTCTAGCTCTCACCTGTGACTTTAAGGTTTGTAGAGGTACAGCCACTACCTCTGTCTGTGACCACTTCACAGTCATAAACTCCCTCGTGCTCTACAGCAGTGGTGGCGATGAGCAGGGATACGTTCATGTTCGTGGCGTCCCAGGACGGCTCAGCAAACGAATAGCCTTGCTGCAGTTTAGTTTGATTATCGTAGAAAACCAACAAGGCAACTCCGTTTTTTTTCCAAGTGACAACCGTGATTTCTGTTTCTTTTACGGTGGGATGGATGACACACTCCAGCAGTGACTGCTGGCCATACTGACCCAGCTTTTCAGCCTTGCAGTCCAACTTTAAAAACACTGTAGGAGAAAAGTATTTGTTTTTTAACAGGACTGAGACAGTATAACTGAATTTCTCAGATTATTATAAACTTACCACTCTTTGCATCGCATCCGGCGCTGATAGATGAAAACAGTGGAAGTAACCAGATGACAGTGAAAGTACAGAGGATACCAAATGAGGCCATGTTTATTTATCTGAAATGATAAAACAAACAATTCCTTATCATGCCGATCAGATAAAATGTAACATATACTCGTTTTATCTCACAGATGTGATTATTCCAGTGCATCAAGTTCACCATGCAAGTACACCATGATCCATTTTTTAGGATTTTATGTGGATATGTGATTTAAAACAAATGTATTATACATGCAGGAGGTCAGCTTGCTAAGGGCCGGTGAAGGGCCGTACTCTCCCCAGCATCACACTTTTTTAATTGGAGGTTTGATCTGCACACAATGTTTCTTCTTCAGTTGAATTCATATTTCTGAACAACACTGTAATCATATACCTGGTGCAAGATGAATTATAACAGACACAATTCTGACATAAACCACTCTGTCTTGCACTTGTTGCACAAGTTGATTACCAGTGGATCTAATGTGTGTAATAGTAGTTTTATAATGCATGTCAATGGGAAAACACCACCCTCATATTACTGTGTGTGGGATTCATCAGTCAGCAGGGGAAGCTTGCAGCTGTTGGGAGCGACAGATGCTGGTCAGAATAATAGAATAATATTATTCTTGCCTATTTGTTCTGACACAGTCAGATTTTCTTTTCTATCCAGTGCTGAAAGTAATGAAAAACAGGACATGGGTGTGCTTTAAGTCCTGTAAGCACCTGATCTGAGCAGGGGAGAGGCAGCCAAAATGGTCAATCTTGGCCGAGAAATTAAAGCATGTTACTGGATTGCCAGATCCCCCCTACTGTGACGGGTCAGCAAAATATCACACTGGCACATGTGAGGATTGAACCGTGGTGACCCTCAGAAAAATGCCTCATCAATACTGCAGAATTTTGCATTAAACGTTTCCTGCAGCGTGTTACAGCAGCACGAGCCTCCTGGCATGGAACAAAGACTAACTCATTATCGTACAAAACAAGTAAAACATCGGCCATCAGGGGGAAAGAGTAGAGGAGCTAATTCACACGGCATTAATACAATTATCATGAACATAATTAGTCATATAAGTCAACCAAGCGGCAGATCACCTTGGCTAAACTACTTCCTGGGGGAAACCCTGCGCTGTGTGCCTCATGTCTCATGCCCCTGAGACGCTATAAAGGCCGAACTCATTCCAAACTATCAAGATCCATTAGTGACCAGGTTATTTACACAAGTGAGCAACAATCTCAAGAGTTTTTTTTTGCTAGTTTGTTTGAGAACACTCATTCTCATTGGCCCATGACACAAATTAGTGAATGCACAACTTGTAGCTCATCATCCAGTATCGCACATCAAGTGACTTTGTCTGTTCTAAACCAAGACCACAATGTTTCTTTCAAACATAAGAAGCTTTTAGAGTGACTGCACATTAGATCTTGCAGTACCAAATTACCAAACTGATACTTAACAAGTAAAAGTAACGCTCTGATTCCAAACACTTTCTGTTTGTGTCACCGGGGACTCTTTAAGCATGCACTACCATCATTCCATGTTTTAATCTGAGTTTGGTGAAATGCCAAAATTGTGCAGAGCTTAACTGATGCTGACAGCAGACCTCCTTCGGTTTCTTTTCCAGTAATCAGAAAAATTCCCATAATCTGATCTGTATCTCTCGATCCCTGTTCGTGCCTCTGTTTGACTGTAACCTGACTGTATCGTGCCTGCCAGGTGAAAGCCATAGATACCTTGAATGCAGGTGTCCTTTTGTTCAACAGAGGGCCAGTTACTCTCATTGTGCAAAAGCAAACTAGAGGACACAAGATAACCTGGTGCTGTGAAGCGTGCAGTGGAAAAACTGAAAGGAGAGAGATATCGCTGACTTTATCAACTGCTGAGTTTTGCACTAATTTTGTTCTGTTTTTCATTAGGAAGCCTGTGTCCTTGTGCTCTGCTCCGTGTTTACATTTCTAACTCCTTTTTGCTTTTCCAACCACGCAGTTCCCACAGTATTTGGTTATTAGTTCACAGTCCATAGTTCTGCTTCCTTTGAAAAGAAGCACTAAAACAAAGCGCTCTATGAATGTAACTGCAAAATAGATAGAGTCATCATCTTTAGGGACTGCAACTGAGCAGCAGGAGGAAGTAACGTCCACAGAGAATACATACTTCTCTCTTGTCTTCATTTAAGTTTATTTTCAGAGGATCGGATGGATTATTGGATGGTCTCTAATAAAACAGTTTTCTTTTAAAAAAAAAAAAAAAAAAAAAAAAAAAAGCTTTTTAAAGCTCATTTGCGAGGCTTGTTCTGTAGCTGTAATCCAGGACTCTTTTTGACTAATATTTGTACAGTCAGCATTTGATTTAGAGGTCCACTGATTAATTTGTTAAATAATATGGTAAACATGTATCTAAATGCTTGCTACTGTAATCTTGCTCTTTTTTCCAGAAGTTTCTCATATTGTAACTGACGGCGTAACATGAGGCCAGAACCTGTTCACAAACCTGTTTGACAAGCTGGCCTCTAACCTTAAAGTGTTAGTATTTGCTTCCACTTGAAAGGTCACTTTAACCCAAACATTAAGATCTAAAAAGGAGTCATACCGAAAGAGAAAGTCCACTTGAGGAGTTTAAGAGCTGCCAAATATTAAGCAATATCCTCTTTACTTCAATGAACTGGGGAACAAATATCTGTGATGACCCCTGTGCTCTTCGTACATTCCTTTCACAAAGTCAAGTGTGGACTGTTGCTCACTCGGTCCCTGTGCTTCTGCAATGTTGTATTTATGGCTGTGTGCATGCATCCCTGGGGAAGCCATTTTATCCATGCTGCCTCTGTACTACTGATGGTACTTGTTGCCACACTCCACTAATCTCCAACAAATACTTTGCCTACTTCAGTTTATTTTAAGATTCAGTTCTCATTCCTCTGCATTTAACTCCATCCTTTAACACACCATAATTTCACACATGTGTGATTTTCGACCTTTTGCAGTCACAGCTGTATTCTGTTACATCCTAAGCCGGTATCATGTAGGTCACGGCTTCTTAAACCACACAATCACAACAAAGAACAAGCTTTGATTTCTCCATTTTAAATGGTATCTATTATCCCGATACAAAAGGGCAGAGACAGCACCACTCCTTCACTAAGTGACTTGTGTGGGCATGATTAGGAATTCCTTTATACTCAACTGGACAATTACGAAGTTCAAAATCACGCTAAAGTCTGGACATAGGTCACAAGTTTAAAGAAGCACAATTCAAGTGTCTTTAGACATAATGCTTTCCCAGTAGGATAGTCATTCAGAGCAGCTGTGTGGTGGCGGATGATGCATGTCTGAAACTCTTGGACAGGAAGGAGAAACATCTGCACTCCCCACACTACCACGCCAGAATTGTATCCATGAATCTCTTCTTTGGATTGTAACTCCCTGAACATATACAGCACACGCTAACTGAGACTACAGGTCAAGCGAACACCCGGACTTATAGATACACACCATCGAGCAGGAAAGGCCACAGCACGTTAGTGGTTTTAACAACAGTAATATTGTTTTAAACTCAGTGGTCCCCCATAATGGATGATGGATTCTTCATTAAACAACAATAGACAGATAACATGGCCCGAGTGGCCTGGCCTGTCTGTACACTTCCTGTTTGGATAATGACAGTGTGAGAAAATCCTGACGATTCCTTTCTGTCAAGAACTCTCAATGCCTTCATGCAGAGGAGCAGTGAAGTATGGGGAAGGCTGACAGTTGACTCTGTGTGGTGTGATCCACACAGGTATTATAGTTTATATTTCCACGACTTGCATGACAGGCCAGTTTTATAAATATGTTATCAGGATTATTTTGACTGATATTGCAATTGCGATATGATTCTGGGTATGGGAGGGAATGGCCCTTTTTGCATCTTTACTTTCCTTTATTTGTGGTGTGATTCTGTACCAAACAGTTTTTTCTTAAATAATGCAGTGTATGATTCTGTGGTTGTGTACCATCACGGGTTGTTATTTAACAACCTGCAGGAAAGACTCAGCAATCCAGTATCTTTCTCCAGTTGAAAAGGTCAATTTTTTTTGTTGGGCCAAGCTCTTGTTTTTCTGGTGCACAATGCATTTAAAATTATAGCTTTCACACACATCGCTGACTAACAACAGTTTTTTTCCACTGTGGTGACAAAAAATCCACTACGTCACAGCCCTAAATTTAGTACATGTTGAAATATCAGTAGACTTAAAATTCCTTGTTCAGCCCTAATATACGTCTTAACCACATAACCATCAGGACACCCTCTACAATTTTTATGAAAATCGTACCTTTGTTTCCGAATAACACAGAAAATCTGAGAAACTTTGGCCTTTCTTTTTGCATTTTCTTGTTGCTTTTCACCCTTTATATAAAAATACTAGTTTAACAGTGATAAATCATTGTGCAGGTTTCACTCTGTCCAAACCCTGCAACTGCACAGCCAGATGAAACCCTAACCCTGCATCACTCATTTCAACTCCTCCTGTTAAACCACCTAAAAGTATTTCACTCCAACTGGCACGGACATAAATAAACAGTGGAGGACAGAGTGGATGGTAGCGTTACACATAAACACATGCACATTTGTTCTTCTATTTTGCTGCCCTCCATGTCAGAAATATTGCAGTTACAGGAAACCCAAAGAAGTAACCCCACATTAAAAACCTTTATATATTGGTTCTTAGGCCCCCGTAATTAACATACTTGGAAAATTATTAATCATCACATTGTAGAAGAAAACCACACCTTTTGCCTGAAAAGCCCAACAGCAATGGTGTCTGGTGTAGCTGCATGGTGAGTCAGCAAACCTACTACACTGATTAAACTTTCACTTTTACTATGTTATTATGGAAAAATAAGAGCAAATAAAGAATAAATAAATAGGGGAAGATATATGTGATTGCAGACTGCGATGATGTATGTAGTGCAGAAAGCTTAATAAGTCACGTCCTTGCAAGAGAAAGAACATTAGTACTTCTATCTGCGGTTATTATTTCGGAACAAACACTTCTTGTAGCCAAAACTGAGTGAATATCACTAGACAAATCTGAAATCATAGGCAACGAGCAACTTGTTGCGCGTGCTTCCTTCCCCTTTTTTATGTTTAAGCAAAGTCTGTGTTCACTTCAACCAAACATGCTACCGTGGCGCAGTCTACAAGCATATGCAAACACCATTTGCAGATAACACCTGGTCGCTGCACCTGGACCAGGTGAAATGGGAAGATTTTAGTTTAAGTTTTAAATGTCACAAACAGCCAAACAAGCGTGCTAGAAGCTATGTTTATTATACAAGTGGGGATATAAATATATATGGAGCGAAGTTGAGCTCAAGACGACATTTTAATACACCTACTCGCGACATTTTTTTTCTTCCGTTGACTGAATAAAAACAACAACTTACCTGTCGTTTCAGTTACTAAAACAGCCGGTTATTTATCTAAAAACGGTCATTCATTCCACCGTGAACATTTGTGGGTTAATTAACCTTATCTGCGCTACACGTCAGCGACGCTACCTCACCACTTCACTAAATTAATGTACACATCGGGTGTCGCGACATTATCCTAATGTAGCAATATGTGAAGTCGAACTCACCGGACACGGTCCTCGACAAGGCGACGTCTCTCGGTGGTGACAGTCGTTAACTGAAAACTGGACATCGAGTCTTGAGGTTGCCACGGATCCGTCTTACTTTCACTTTCGGAATGAGTAAACGAGACATGGGACTGGGAGAGCGAATACAATGGTTGGCCAAAAAAAACAGATGCACTGCCAGGCCGGTGCGTGGGGCGGAGCTGCAGCGCGAGAATGATCCCTTAAAAAGTTAGGCACGAGGAACCCACAGTCTACGGAGGAGTGAAGGAAGAATAAACTTACTGTAACAAGTAAGTTTATGAGAGAGTACTTTTTATTTGAAGACGCTTTCCCCCACTTTACTCTTGTTATTCAGCATTAAAAAACTTTATTTTGAACGTTGCGCCAAACTATGAAGGCTGAAAATGGGCTGTCCTACTTTTATTCTATTCTTTTTTATCTTACAAGTACTAATACAAGGATGAGTTAAAGTATGTAAAAAGGGAAAAAAACAAAAAACAAATATTGAGTCGCCTGGTCGAAGAAGCCGAGTTTTTTCGGCATGAGTTCATCCTATTATTTTTTTTAATCCCAGCCTGTGACAGAAAACGGTGTTTTCCCTAAAATGAGAAATTAAAAAAAAAAAAAAAAGTCACATTTCCTTAAATTGTCTTTTTTTTCGCCCAACAGAAATTTTCACGTGAGCAGTTGGACTTTTTTTGCTTGAAAGTCAGTGATGTTTCTATTTGACTGTGTAATACTTTTAGACATCACAATATTTTTTGAAGAGGAATCTCAATATGAAATATACAAATGTAATAAGATATTATTTTCTAGATGAGTGGTTCCAAACTGCAGGGTTGTAGTACATTAATTGATGTGAGAGGATCAACAGGTTGAAACATCTATTTGAAACAAACATATTTCTGCTATACA
>CAFUXE010000108.1:1020644-1032700 GCA_903364295.1 Serranus cabrilla | reverse complement strand
TCAGACTTAGACCCCTAGAAATAACTTAACCTTAAAAATACCTTTGTGCCATTTCTAATGCACTTGCAATGTGAATGATGAGACTAAATCCACAGTGCAGTTTTGTGCAAAAATGCATTAAAATCCAAAGCTAATATGAGGCTTCAGCAGACTGAGTCAGTCAAATCAAGAGGAAATCTTCCAAAGTTAACCTTGTCTTTTTAGTATAAAAATGACTCCATGTTTCGCTGATTGGTGTTTTCTCCTCGACCTGCAGTGGAAACTGGTAGCGTCATCAATCGAAGTCAGATAACACACACAGCATGTTCAACCCATGGTCAAAATTGATTTTTAATGTTCATTTCCACTTGTGCCATTTCTTGATTTCAAATTTCTGCAGTGACTTACATCCAGCAGGAGGAATCGGTATAGGATGCAGACAGACACATCTTGCATCATAACAGACGTTAAAAATAGACACCACAGGAATCACATTTCATGTACCTGAAATGTAGGTCTTGTTGCGTGACGGCAGGCTGCAGTCACACACACATGTGACTCAACAAGACAGAAGCAGGAGGGAGTTTGAATTTTGGTTTAAATAATGTGAAGATGGAATATACAAAAAGACTGTTCTGTAGTTCCAGTGAGCAGGATGATAAACGGATGTATAAGGGGATAAAGCATAGAAAAAAAGGCTGAGCTGTCATAAGGTCACTTGTCAAATCTAGGATGGGTTTACCAGAAACACTTCAGGACCAACAACATTCCATTAACACACAATGGAAAACTAGGTTGTGTTGATACTGGTAGGGTGCAATCGGAGAAAACCCAGCCTTATTTGATGTTGTAGCCTAACATACAAACAGGCACACTTTATTTTAGAGTAAAATTTACCTATAAAAACATGGGGCACTCAAAACTGGCACTGGGGTTACAGTAATCTAAAGTTAGTGACTGCAATATAAAAAAGGCTTATTCCAATTCTGTAACCTGACATGGGACCTACAGCACTCATCTGAAAACAAATGTCTGCATCCTTCAGATCACGATGACAGTAATTTATCCTATTTGGCTCCTAAGTGGATAATAATATTATCAGTAGAAAGATTCCAACTTCATGCAACAACAGTACAACAATTATTCCACATAAAAACAACTAACAAACAGGTTAAATAAAAAATAAAAAAAATAAAAATTTCACAGTTATGTTTCTTCTCACATTCATACGTTACGGACCAGACGTGCATGCATGGTGGGTCAAAACTGAACACAGTGCAAAAGTGACGGCTTTGTTATTTGCTTGTGTTCTGGAAACTGCTTGTGTAATCATGTAACAGCTTGTGCTGTTGCAATAAAGTCTGGGGATATTAATTTATCACCTGTGGTCCTTGTACCCTGTCCTGCAATGTAATGCATCAGAGGGGCAAAGGCAGACTTTGAACCATATACATAGAAAGACATAAAGTGCTTCTGTCAAAACAAACAAACAATAAAAACAGTACAAAACGTTTTCAAAAAAGAGGTATCAAAACAATGCACTTGGGGATGTGGAGGAAATCTGCTGTCTATTGGACATCAGATAGGATTCCTGCGATACAGACAAATGGACTGGGGGTTCCTTGTATGAAAAAAAAAAAAAAAAAGATGAGTTCAGATTTGAGTGGATGTAGGGAGAGGTTGACGGCTGGGATT
The DNA here is from genome assembly GCA_903364295.1 of Serranus cabrilla. Classification (NCBI taxonomy): domain Eukaryota; kingdom Metazoa; phylum Chordata; class Actinopteri; order Perciformes; family Serranidae; genus Serranus; species Serranus cabrilla. The sequence continues at coordinate 1,031,026 of CAFUXE010000108.1, read as the reverse complement.
CAACCCAGGATGAGGCTGGACTTGCCCCCGGGGGGATTCCTGCGACCGGACGGTACTCCTGCAGCGGGATCATCAGGTGGAGGGGCCTCCTCTTTGTGCTCTGGAACAGCTTCAGGCTCTGGAGCACAGTTTTCTGGACACAGGCAGGGAGGCACATGACTATCACTTACATATGGAAACATAAACTAGAAAATAGGTCACTATAATTTGGTCGCGAGACTACGCCTCACCCATTGGAAACGTGCCGGGTTAAACCAAAATATTTTCTTAATTGCAGGCATTGCATTGAGGGAGCTCACAAACTATCAAATCCACGTGATGTGGGTGTGTCCATCACCGTCTTTTGGATTTCTGCGGCTTTTTATTTAGACTGTTGCATATTTCAGTACACCTGTTTCTCCACAGCGTACTGGCAGCATGAATATGACTGCTGCCAAAAAAAGTAGTTGACATTGAATTACACTAACATCATAGTGCTGACTCAGTGAATCAAGAGAGAATGCTGACTTTTACCTCGAGATGCGCAGTCTTTCCAAAAGAATATAATATCTATAGCCATAACATTAGGGGAGTAGCAATTCATGTTTTGCTTGTGCCTCGGATTTGGGGTCATGGACAGTAGCCAGACAGCTAGCTGTAGCCATGTTGCTAATGATATATGAAGAAGTGGATCCATCCAGGCATGCTGGAAGTTTTCTGTTTCCACTACAAAATTCCTGTTCTAAAACGAGTCCATTGGGAGCACTGCTTTAAACCAACTACTTGATCTAATGATAACCAAATTAGCAAGCTCGCTACAGAAGATCAGCGAGTGACAGTTGTCATTTTAGATGGCAAAGAGGACTGTCACTAAATGGAATTAGAAGCTGCTTTTCTCTTTTGGAAATCAATGTCTTACCATATATAAAATACATTCTACCAAAATTTTAATGGTAAATAATATGACTTTCTTGGAGAAGTAGGGGACGGTAAGTATTTGATGCTATATATATATATATTATTGATTTAATTAGATTTCATGTCTAGCTGAGGTCACTTATCCTAAACTTACTTGATTAAAAATAACCTAAACATTCAACAGTGGATGTGCATTATAGAAGGTATTTTAACAAAGTAATGTAAATGTATACCTATATGTATAGGCATGTATGTGTTACATATAATGTATGTGCTTTGTGTATCTATGGTGATTTTATGTCTAAAGTAGATGCTTACCATAATCGCGTACAGAATTTTCTCCATCCTGTAAAAAAAGTAGAAGAAGAAGTGGAAAGTATATTGTCAGCCTTCACAAACTGCATCATCAATCTCGATGGAAAACCACATGAACCACTGAATGATGAAATGTACGTACGTTGTGTATTACTTAAATGTTATTTGGTATTTTTCCTGTGTAAGTAATATACAAACTACTGCTTACTGTTGCGTCTGCGGAGTGGTTAGTGGTCTGGTTCCCTCCTCGCCTCAGGGGAGCTGACGACTCACCGCAGAGCACACCTGTGGGCTTCCCACCTGGAAGAACAAGGAGACATGACAGCTCAGACGGATGCCATATACAGGGACAATGGCATAGTACCATACAGAATGTCAGATCAGTGCAGCGTTGCATCTACGCTTCCAAATACGTTAAACTTATATATTTCTTTTGTGAGTACTTTGAATCGACAACATAACAAACAAACAATCACATTTTCCCTGAGCTAAGGACAGTATGATATGATATGAAATGTGATTATGAGGAACGCTGCTCAAAGGAAGGATTCATGTTTGAGAAAAACAGCAATGCTAGAATAGTTCCACAGAGACAACAACAAGCGGAGTCCGGTGTCTTCCGGATAAACACAAGTAAATTGAGTCACTGTAACATAATTAACTGAATATAATTTCATCATAAAACAATTATCTGATCATAAAACTAAATAAACTGGATCGTAAAGAAAAGCAGACACCAACTTATTCAGGTGTGGCAGGAGTTGAGGTCAAATATTATTTGTTGAAATGAAGCTGCAGATTAGGTTCACAAACTAGGTTGCCATAGAGGTTGCAAGCAGTTACCACAGTGTTGTGTGCGAGGCATCATCAATGCAAAAAAAAAAAATGGAGGTGATAGCACCTGCTCACTGTCTGAAAGCACCTGAAACATAACAGCCATTCTAGCCCGTCTGTGAGGCTTTTCTCAGGCACAGCAGTGCTTTGAGCTCGATGTTAACACCTGCATAAGAAGCGTACAATCACGCACAATAACATGAGGATGTTAAGCAGAGACATTATCCAGAAAAGTGAAGCCAAAACAACTTGATCATCCCCTGGTGGCTAACTTCGACGTAGCTCAAAAAGCCCGCCTTCTTAATGTTAGCGAATGGGACATGGGTCAAACTTTTAATTTCAAGAAGACATCAAATACATTTTTCCAAAAGATGGTTTCTATCATTTAAGTAGTTCTTATCAAGCTAATGCATGTTCAAGTGTTCATTATTTTATTTTTTTTCACTATGTTTGGTTTTAATTAGTTGTTTGATTCTATGAAAATGGGAGTGTGAAGTTATAATTGACAGCTGTGACCAATAGTAATAGTAAAAGTGACCAACTCACTATTGGTCAGATGGGTGTAGAGGCGGGACTTTCATACCGTGGCACCCAGTAGAGTGGCAGGAAGAGGAGATCGGTTGCCCATATAGTCTAAGGTTTTACATGCTAGCATGTCCAACCACAGGGATTGTAAATCATTGTAAATATGTGAATAGAAATCATTGATACATCTCTTACTGAGGAGTATAGACTGAAACCTGCTCTGAGGGAAAGAGACCTTGGAGTTTTCAGAAACTATCCCATCGTCAAACAGGCTGTAAAACCTGCCTAACCGTCCTGCCACATAAATCCTCTCATGAGATATTATGCAATACCCCAGCATAAAAAACACATCTGGACTTCATCCAAAGAAGCCTGTGAAGTCACCTATATTTCCTTAATGTTCAGCCTAAAAAAACTCACATTTGATATTAAGTAGTTTGATATTTACAGTGCAAACAAATATTCAAATTGATCTAAATTAAGTGCAAATATAACACACAATGCCGAAGTACACAATTGATGGTAAATACAAAATATATTTTATATTAACATTAAAGTCTTATCTCTATCAACAAGTTGTTATAATTGGCTACAGTCTTCATATTCAGTAAACATGAAGAGCTTTCAATTTCACATCGGATGTCAGAGCAATGTGTCAGGGTGGTCGGATGATGTTTGGAATTTCCCAGAATTTATTTTAACGTGTCTGGGGAGCTTTCGTCTCGTCTCATCCTAACATAGGAACTGGAAGGGAACAAGGGGAAGTTAAGGTGTCACGGGATAAACAACAGGTTTACAATCCACTGATGTCCTGCCCTGACCGGCTGACCCTCATTATGCCAGACTTGACTCTGTAAGTAAATGCCTCCTTCATTTCCTTCTAGTTTCCTATTCTGCTATGAGGAATTTTCTTGATATTGGAAGTTTCACTTTCATGCTAAATGTCTTTGTGACAAAAGATCAGTTCACACTGTGTAATAAAAGTATGCAGTCTTTTCTTTCTGCGTAAGTGTTTGACCTTTAACCTTTGAAACTTTTGCTTCATTTTTGTTCCTCTTTTATACAAGCTTACTTTGTCTACATGAATATCTTGACAAGGCAAGCCATTGTGATTATCAGAAAAAGCCTACTCTGAAAGGCTTTCATTTGCTATGTGAGTGGAACAAGAGTGGGGAAGAAGATGTTTTGTGGAATTTTGTTTGGATTCTGATTATGTCCAAATGATTCAACACAGAGAAAATATTTGTATATGGACAAATGCTGCTGATGAGAGCCTGGGGGAAATTACCACCACCATTTCCAGGGTTTTTCCTGCAAAGGAAATGAAGAGGCTGCGGCCCCAGTCATTTTGTCTGAAAATGCCGCTCCCAACAAAACTGCAGGAGCCGTTTCTTGGATGTTGACACAGTAAAAAAGGATTGCGGCCAACAGACCTCAATATGGTCTCTTCAGATCGGCCAGACATGACGTGGTCGGCTACTTTCATATGCTGTGGGAATGTCACATTTTGGCGAATAAGATGGAAGTCTACCAAGGTTATTACCTGAACATCATGTTTAGTGTAAGATCCAGCCTTTAAAAAAATGGATACAAATACATTTCTGATGCCGTCATCTTAAAGTTGGACAAACATTGCCTTGACAGTCCGATTGTCTATGTAAACGCATGACTGAGCACAAAACAGCCAATCGCTGTGCCTCTCTGAGACAGCTGGGCCGCAGCAGTAGCAGTGTGTAAATCGTGAGAAAAGCTCTGAGTGACAACAGGGAAACTGCTGGCTGGAAATAAAGGAAAAAGTTGATCCTGTTCAAAGAAGACAGCCATTCCGACTGCATGAAGTCAAGTTCCATAAACTGTTAGGACTAAAGGCACGTTTCTATTACTGAATGTGAGAACTTTTTTATTTTAGGTATTTACTGTGAACAGCTTCCTTATATTTATACAGTACATTTGTCATACTGTATATGTAAACATTTCCAAATGGAAAAAATAAGCTTTTGCTGATCCATTTTAGCACCAGAAACCAGACCCAAGCTAGCCAATACGATGCACTGTGTAATATCAAAGCTGTGACATTTCACAATCTATCCAATATGCCGGAACGCCTTATCTGAAGGATAGCTACAAATGCAGAAATGGCTCGGAGGAAGTTCAAAAGATATTTCAACAGATGTCTTTAGCTTAAAAGGTGCTTTTGTTCTTGAAAATTAGGAACCACTGCAATCGAAAGAAAGATGCATAAATGGCATCACTTTTACTTCCTAGTATGTTTTAATTCCTCTTTTGGCAACATTTTGCTGTGTTCCATCCAACATTTTAGCGAAGGGGAAAACCCAGCACTGCATCAACATAACCTGCCCTAATCAAAGGCCATCAAACTGTATTGGTTTTCTCAGCCTTTTATTATTCCTTTTAGAAATATAGTTTTTAAAATTCTATAATAAATCCTCTTATCTAACAAGGACTTGAGGCAGCTAAGTTTTACATGAATATTTCAGACCTCTGCAGCTTTGAGTAGATCCTGACTAATAGAGAAACACCAGAGAATGAATCTAATGTCAGCCTGAGAGAGAAATCCATTGATCATTTGGGCACCTTAACCTGTGATGTCAAGTTGCACTGCTGACAGAAAATGTTATTCTTATGTATTCGGCTGCCTAAGATATTGAGTAGCCTTGGGAGGCAGAGGATCAGTTTGGTCCAGTGTTGAAAACCTTGTACCTCCAAAACACAAGAAGCAATCATCTGAAATTCCCTGTCACTGTTTATATGTGCTCTGGTTTTGTTTTTAAGTGACACCCTGTATAAATGTTGTGGAAACCTGTCAAAATAAGATGAATATAAGATACTGAGTTAAAAGCCTTCAGACGCAAGCAATGTATTTGGAGAAGAGGTAGTACCTGGTGGATTGTTCCTTCGATTAGCATAGGGGTCCTCTGGCTCAGCGAAAACACTGGAGGCCATCTTGTCTTTTCGGACAGGAGGCTTCTCCTCATCTGCTCCAAGGTTAATGTTGGAGCCGCCGCCAGGAGGGCGCAAAACCCTGGAAAGAGAGAGATGGTCAGCACTGTTATTGAAAGCTGGATCGTACTGGCTGTTTCTCTGGATTGTTATCTCTCCATTATCAAATTATTTGTGGAAAGAGTGAAAATATTCTGGATGTAGTGTATATGTATGCATTAGTATAACTGATATTGATATTTGTAGGTGGGCTTTTTAGACGGCTAAAATACTACATGGCTTAGCTTCTGTGCCAGTGCTCCTGCCTGCTTCTCTAAACTGGTGTGCTGACTGCCATCTATCTGCCTCATGCAACCCCACTTCTGAAAACAATATCTGAACTATCCCTTTAAACTAGATGTTTCAACTCATCAGTGTGGTTGCCATTGCTGAGTCAAGTGGCAAGGAAAGACCAGTTTGTGCCTGCAGGGATAAAAAGGTCACATCAGACATGTCATTAATGTTTTACACTGAACTTTAAATGACTTTAAATGAAAGCATTCCCTGTATGTAGACTGCTGTTGATACAAGTATGATTGCCATTATCTGTAAAGACTATGTTATTATAACAGGTGTCTCTGATGCTGTGTCAAACCTATTTCTATCAACTAGCGTTGACGAAGAACACCTGTTGGCATAAGGCAATGCAGTTCAACATCACCACAAACTACAGCCTCAAAAATAACCTTTACAAGGATAGGATTATTTGCAGGGCTTTTAGATCTGACCACTCTATCCTCAACTGTGTGCCTATTAAACTGAGTTTTTTGTTTTGTTTTGTTTTTACTTTGGGTGAGTTATTGTATTGTTTACACTGTTATAATGACTGTGTCATTTCTCTTAAAATTGTAAAGTAATAATAAATAATGCAATCAGAACTAGTAAATACAGTGGTCTAACACATTTTTGTATTTAGCATTAGCCTAACCATATTATTGATTGGATTTACCATAACAACCACATAACTTACTGAAAAGTCAACAGCTCATTTACACATTTTGAATTTTAAACATGCATCCCTCCAGCTGTATAGGACTTTACTGCATGCCTATAATGAAAAATATACATATGGCTTTTGTCAGGTGTAACGTGGCCTTCGCCTCAATGAGGCCATATGCAGGGCAGCAGAGGATGTCTTATTGTACCTCACTGATCATCTCGGCAACTGATCTGAAATCCACGGGGGCCCCACCCAACTGGAATGACACATCTGATTTATCTTGTGTTTTCAGATAATACACACACAAATGTAATAAGGAAAAATATATGTAAAAGGCCTACAATTAATACTAGTGTAAGGTGCCGAGCCGCCTTGTCTGCACACGCTAGCTAGGCAGCGTCTCTACAAAAGGGAGGGTACATGTGTGCTATCTTGCTAGCTAACATTAAAAAATGGGAATGGTCTACCCCAACAGACAAAACGGGAAGGTGTGGTACCGAGTTTTCTCCTAGCATCATCGCCCAATGCTTAGCTCCAAGCATTTCCAAGCGGATTAGGAATAGTTAAGGCCAAGGGTCGGAGCAAAAAATGTCTTAAATTGTATGTTAACCTATGTACCGTTGAGGTTAACGTCAGAGGATGCAGGACTTGTTGGCATCATGGTGGCTAACGGTTAACGTTAACGGAACCGTCTGAACGACGCATTTTACCTGGAACTGCTTTTAGAGCCGGGCTCCATCCCTTGATATGTCGTGGTCGTCGTCATTTTTTTGCACAAGAAGTCGTTAAAATATGTATAAATCTGAGAGGATACGCGTGAATTAGACTTTCATTAGCAGCACTTCACCGCCTCATCATTGTCTATCCTAGCCGGTGGTTCCCAGTGATCAACCTGCCTCCAGTCTGAGTGGACAAGTGTCAAAGTGACCAGAAGGAGATGTGCCACTTCCGGTTTCATTTTCAAAATAAAACGCGCAACCTGACAAATAGAGGGTTACGGCGATCTTTACAGTCATATCAGAGGTCAATTAAATCACAACAAAATAATGTATTTAAGTGAGCGCATAATTCGCAGCCAAGTTGTTTCATTGTGACCCCGTACTTGAACAAAAGTGACACATTTGACTTGTAATTTGAAAGCAAAAATAACGTATTTCCGGTCTTACTATACTGATTGGCTGTTTTTCCTTATATCCAAAGGTACGACCATGGGCATGACACATGGATGTATAGAAAACAAAAACCGATGATGAAAGTTCACTTGTTACTTTTGTAGACTTGAAGCAACCCTTGTTTGTCGACATAAAGACATGTTTATGAGAGGTGAATTAATGCAACAGCTTATGAAAATGTCAAACTTGATGTTGGAAATATTCAGCTGTGCGTATGTTATGCTTATCTTGCAGATTACATTGTTTAATATTCACCCTCTTTTCGCATTCAGGCCTTCCTGCCTGGCTTACTGTTGCGTGCAAGATTATTTATTTCTCAGTTGGACATTGAATCTGTACAGGCACTGAAGCTGCATCAGGCCTCATTGGAGTCCAAGGATTAAAACGAATTGCTGACTTGCAGGGCTACACCATCACACTAAAATTAAAGAAAAATATACAAACTTGTTCCAGGACAAATACAGATAGGGCTCTGTCTCTGAAATGTGTAAAGTGATTTGATAAAGGAGCATTTAAAATGACCCTGAAAAGGACATTTTCCCATTTGTTATACATATTTCTGGTTAAACAGATTACAGGTTCAGGCTGAAAACTAACACCCTTTTAAGCAGCATTATCCTTGCTACTTCGAATGACAGCAGCTGCTTACACTACCCGAGTTTCATAAAGCAAACAGGGACACTTAATTAAAAAAAGAGACTCAATTTATTCCAATAACACATTTTCATAACAACAGATGTGAATTTAAAATGCAGGCTTAGTAGACAACAATAACAAAATTCCATCTGAATCAAAACCTCAATGACATAAGTATAAAAACAAAACAAAAGGAGCAAGGAGTTTTCTTTAAAACCTCCAAAAGAAAAAAGAAAATAATTTGATGGCAAGCTTTAAAATTTCTTAAGCACATTAGACACACTGCAGCTTACAAGTTGTCTACACTGCGCAGTTCAGACATGTTAACATACGAATGACAGTGTGATTAAATCTATCTACATCAACTGTGCTGCTGCCTTAGAGCATTTTGTAAAAGTATTCCACTGGATGGTATCAACACTGGTTATGAGCATTTGAAGACTGGGCATAACAAAGATGTTCAGGGATGGAAGGGGGAGGTAGGGATGTTCGTAGGAAACAGTCTTTAAAGAGAAGAGCCTCCGGTTTGCTGTTGGAACACATCAATCGTATCTTCATCCTCCATTTCTAGCTGCAAGAAAAAGTTCAAATGTCAGTTGAGATGATGTGAAGGCAGTGATGGGTCTTTACTGTGAAGCCACTTAGGAAGTGTTAGCAAAGGCGGGGAGGTCAGCAAATGCATCAAAATGTTTAACAGGAAATACATCTGGAACATGAACCAAGACAGAATTTATTTTATATATGTTTTACAAATCGCAGCAAGGGAAAGTAGGTAAGCAGAGACTAGAGGAAGAGGTACAGACATTTAGTAGAATTTTGCCTAACTGGAGACTCCCAACATAAAAGTGAATATGAGCCTTTCCTTTATATTCCGGTTCTATGGACATAAAGCATTACAACATGGACTTTGATCTGTTCAGAGCCACTCAATGTTGTTTGTTAAGTCTGTGCTTCATTGGTGTAATAGGCCAGCTCTTTAAGGCATAAAATATTTTGAACAAAGAGATGATGTGAGAGAGTGTCTCCCCTTAGGGCAGTCTCAGGTATCTAGTTTAAGATCAGCTTCACAGCAGGTGCACTACTACATTACCAAAACATTGCATTTTGCAATAGCATCGTCTGGGTTTAGTAGAACCTCTGCCCTTTAACTTTGTAATCTTGTCTCACCACATGCTAAGGCTGGGCGATACGGGAGGGAAAAAAAACATTTCTTTACCTACCATATCATCTCTTCAAATTCCTTAAGTAACTGCCCATAACAAACACTGCTATCAATGTTTGAAATCAGGCATGCAATGTTTAGTGTAGCAATACTGGGAGGTTAGTAGGCTGAACAAGAGTGAAGCCTTACCTGCGAAGGTGTGTCTGTTTCATTGATGGGTTGACCGTCAAATCGAAATCGTATTTGCCTCATTGTCAGCCCCTACGTTGAGAGACAAGAGAAAGATTATGTTTTAAATATTAAAAAACATTATAGCACATTATGGGCTGCCAACCACGAAGTGCAAAAAACTACCAAGAGACCAGGAGAACTGTACAAGAGAGATATTATACATCTATTAAACATTTACAGTCTTTGAGTTAAAGATTTGTTAGAACAGAATATAATCTATGAACTATTAAAACCTCAAATACTATATGTTAAAGCTGTTTGTAATATATATTACAATATGATTTAAATGAATGAACTGGAAAATTTTGAAAACCACTAGGCTAGACCTCCTACAACCCCTCAGCAAGGGCCCCTGGTCTCCAGTTTGATATTCACCATTGAGGCTACTAGCAATGCAGTGAACTAAAAGAGGACTTCTTATGGAAGTGGTTGTGTAGCATCCTCACCTGCCGTTCACAATAAGCTTTCATCAGTTTGCTGAGAGGAGTGTGCCTTTTGATTTTGAACTGCACCACTGAGCCATCCTGCCCTGCCACCTTCAGGTTGATGTGCTCATTGTTCTCAGTCTTCACTCCCTCCTGAAAGACAGACAAACATAAGTTTACAAAAAAGTCAAGTTGACTGCAAAAAAGTGAAGTAAAATGTGATCCCCAGCTTGTTTAATTACCCC
>CAFUXE010000108.1:984152-1014601 GCA_903364295.1 Serranus cabrilla | reverse complement strand
CGGAGCGAGCAGATCTCCGCTCTTGACTGGAGAGCTTCCGAAGTCCATCACACCTGTTGTACTGAGTGGATATATCAAGTGTCTTTGTTAAAAGATATTACAGGTCCAATAATTATAATAATACACCTTCAAGAGAAAGTCCACCTTTAAGCCAATTAACCAAACAAACATACTTTCACTTGACCTCCATGCCAAATTTCAGCCTAAGGCAAAACATGTCCTTGTTAGAGGGTGGGGAAATTTATGTAAATGTGCTAACCTACCAATGGAGGAACCTATAGAGCTGCCTCTCCAAGCATGCAGTAGGAGTTGTGGATGTCTCCAGGTAACACAAAAATGCAAAATGCCCTATAAACAGCCAGTTTGGTTTGTGTAGAAACATGGCAGTGCAACATGGTTTGACTCTGTGGAAGAGGACCCGGCCCCCACAGAGATATGAAGGGCTCATTATAAGGTACAAAAAACAATTCATGCAATAATGAAAACATAATAATGAATATTGTATTCCATTTTTGCCAATAGATGTCCATATATATATATATACACTGCTACTTTTACTTTGCACTTTAAAAAAATATGAATCACAATCTTCAATCAAATTTCATTATACTTCATTAACCTATGAAAATACAGAGTACACTTGTATTTTGCAAAGAAATCTTAAATAGTAATCTTAAAAACGTTCGCCACTGATTTCTACCATCTGCTCTGAGCAAGGCTGCTAAATTACTGTGCTTGAATCACTGCTCTTGAAGTGGCTGCTGCCTCATCCATTCATACTTTACATTAATGCATAATGGGGTCCTGTGGAATCGCTGAGACAAACTAGGGGTTGAGATGCACTTGAAATTTCACATAAGTGAAAGGAAACCACGGATACAGCCTTCTGAGCAGAAGCGCCTGTTAAACTTGAGTGAGTCACCCACTCAGGCCAATCAGGGCAATTTTAAAAAACACTGACATTTGAAAAGATCCAGTATCCAAGATATTCTCTTTGATGGAGGGAAAGACGGCTGCTGATGCATATTTCCGGCCCAATTTCACACCACGACACAAGTATTACTCACGTTTCAGTACTGCCCAAATCCAGCAATGCAAGGTCTTGTAGATTGTGACTGAGAGTTGATGTCGTCAGCGGCGCTTCAGGTGAAGTGGAGACCTGTTGTGGAGTGACAGGGACGGCTGAGGTAGCAGGCGAGGCCATGCTGAATGACTGAGGAGGAGCAGGTGGGGCCATGGAGGTCAATACAGAACTGAGGGGCTGCGGGAATATGACCGATGCTGTTGAGACAGATACTGCGGACACTGGAGGCGTGGAGAAGTCGGGGCCTAGAAGGCTTAAGTCAGAGGTCATTGCTGAAGGCTTGGCTGGGCTGACAGGTGCCAAAGAAAGGGGGTCTGGATAAAGTGAAGATGTAGAAAACGAAGGAGCTGAAGATGAAGTGGTGCCAAAAAAATCCAAATCTTGCCTGGAATCCTGGAAATAAATGTAAAAAACACTGGTAATGTGGATAATATTAGACATTATAAGTAATAACTGGCGTCTCAACAACAAATTCTAAATAGAAAAATCGATCAAAAGGAGCTTTCAATTTCAAATATTGAAATCAAAAGCAGGATCAGCAAAATCACTAAAGTGACCATAAGGCTTTTGTGTTGTACAGTCTAGAAAAATATGGCAGATATCACATTTGACACTGTGAAGTGTATCCTTTTAAAGAAGGCTTAAGGCATAAATCCAATAATCTGGTGATCTTTACAAATCAAAACTGGATAGTTGAACAATTTTCCAGCCTTCAGAAAAAATAATTGTTTGCTTTGAAAACAACAAAAACAAAAAGATTAAAACCCTGTCCTAAAAATCGAAAGTCTAATCAAATCGTGGATTTGGAGAATCGTGACAGCCCGAGTAGAGATAATTGCAATTAATTTAAATACCTGTAAAGATGGCAAATTATTGCTTAGGTTTACATGTGTTGATTTACTTCGAACAGGATGGGGCTCGTTGATGCCTGTAAATGAAAAAACAAAAACAAGCCACACATGTAAACAAGAAAAACTAGTTGTCAAATGTTACCATAAAAAAAAGAAGTACATTACACGGCATGTCACCTAAAGATAGCAGCTCTTCATCCAGCAGAGACAGACTGGGGCTGGGGGACTGAGCGTCAGTAGCAGCCGACCCACACAGCAGGTCAGCAGGCAGAGACAAAGAAGATGTCGGGGGTTTCTGCTCTGGTGGAGCGACGCTCTGGACGTCCAGACCGACCAGGTCAATCAGAATCTCTGACTGGTTTGTGCGACCTGTGCTCAGATGGAGAAAAACAATAAACAAAGATGTATTCATTTTCAAACAGGCTATATTGTCTGTGTCCATCCATGGGGCAAGCAAAGCTTCAGGGTGATGTAACCAAAACAAACATAAAAAAAACAACATTGTGACTGACTAAATGGCAATACAGAGGGGAAAAATCTAAATGATTGTTACCAGAAAAAACATGCAGTTGCTCAATATAATCAAAGACAAAAACTGTGGCATTTTTACATAATTTCTTATAAGCAATTTTCTTGTCTCAACAAATCAGTTAAAAGATTCCTGCATATTGCAATTTCAATTCAACATTACTAATCTAATACAGAATAAATTCTGCAAAAAAGTGTTTTTTTTTCATCTTCATATACAATATACAATATCTGATGGCGGCAACAAAGACAAGTTTTGACCTTTTATCATTATCGTGGTACTTGTGTGTAATGCTTATTTTCTGACTTCAAGGTACAACAACAACCCTTACACACTGCACATAACCTGCACTTAGTTGACAATCTGGTTTTACATATTAGAATATTCAAGGATATGCTCTTAAAAACGCTTTTCCGGTTCAGATTGGACTGGAGCTTTGTGTTCTTTGCACATTCGTATATATTTCCAAACATGGTCAGCTCCAGGTTTGTTTATGAGCTTTAATTCTGTTTACAGCAGTAGAAAATGCTATTTGGAGGTCATAAAATTATCTGCTCACACCAAATACAACTGACCTTGTCTGACTGATGATTGTGTTTGTTGTGCTCCTTCAGTCTCTCCATTGACGATCTGTCCTTCAACAATCTTCTTATAGGAATTAATGACATGGGAGAGGTCATCACTGGCCTGCAGGATGTCTCCTGATAAGTGCATTTTAAAAAGGTTAAACAGGGATGACGTTGGGAACATTCTGAAATAACAAACATTGTTTACTCACTGTGAGAGCCATGTGAGCAGAATGTTAGGTTATGTTTTAGGTTTGGTTTGTTTGGTTGTCAGCGAAACTCGTGGAAGGGTTAAGCATTGACCAAGGAAAACCAATTAAATGTTGGAGTGGAAATGAAAAACATGGCTGAAACACAATTTATTTTTCCCTTTCTTTAACATTACAAAAAAGGGCAGAGATGGCTGATTCCTCTGAGTGCTCTTCTAGTTTTATGACGTGTTCAAGTGACCCAAACTTTTCATAAATAATTAGAATAGCAAGAGTGCGGCTTTAGAGTCACAAATGACCAGATTTCTTACCCAAGCTGCTATCATTATCCTCAGTCTCAGTAGCGAGCTGGAACACAGTTTGCCTGAGCTTGTCACAATCCCCATACAGCTCCTGGAAGAAAAGGTTGTTTTTTTTCCTTTCAAATCACTGAATACCAACATCTTGAAATCTCCCACACATATTGCTGTATTAGAGGATATGAAAAGAAAAGTATTACTTATACATAATAAATGTCATTGAATGTTTAATCAGAACCTTGCTTTCGAAAAGCTGTGAAACTGTGAAAAACATAATAAAAGTGCAGGAATGTCAAATGCATACTTTGTGCTGTTTGCTTTATTTCTTTGCTCGAGTTCCCCTGAAAGATTCTTGAAACAAAATGGAGTGGTTTGATTTCACAGAACGAGGCTCTTTTCAGTCACAAACAGGAGTCAATGACTCTGTACTGCTTTGTGGTTTTATGGCTGATGTGAACTATTAAGGAAGTGATTTCAGAAAGGTCAATTCATGCCAAAGAAAGAAATGTATTGGTTTGCAAAGGTCATTTGAGCCATATCTAAAGAACGCACCATAATGAGCTCCTTGTCTCCGTCCGTGGAGTTTTCCGGGCTGAAGTGAGCCAGCATCTCATTAAGGAGTTTGATGCTGTTGTTGACTGCCTCAAGTGTGCTCTTTTGCTTAGTTGCTTTCTGGTTTCTCACCTCGTCCTTATTGCACAGGAAAAAAGAAAAAGAAAAAGTAGAGTTGCAGGAGAGTACTCATTACACTTGACTCGTATAAACAGGAGCTTTGAGATGAGTGGGAACTATGTGCAGTAATTGGCTTATAATTGCTCCAGCAGAAAGCCACAGGAACTGAATTAAAACACTATCAATACATTTCATTCGACACCGACACACCTCCTTAACCATGTTCTTGATGAGCCGATTGGCCTCTTGCAGATCTTCGGGCTTTTTGCTCTTCAGCAGCTCTGCTAGTCTCTGCAGAGAGAGTAAACACTCAGAACTAATTTCCCACAGATTACCCAGACACAAACAGCAAAGTCATACAAGCTCCCAGACCCTGAAACAACACAATTCATCCATAGATCAACTGCAGTCAACGCAAAGTAAACACACAGTCGTGACCCGTTTCGGTGGGGGAAAAAACAAGAGCAGTTTGATGTTGCAAATGTGCACCAAATATGATTTTTTTGCCTTTGGTCAGTGATTAAACACATCTTTTGATGATTTAAATCTTCTCAATGGACAGTAATATTAAAGTGTATTGCTATGAATGCCTAGTTTTGTTGGTTAATTACAAGCCCAATTCAACAAAGGTGGGAAGTTGTCTAAGACATAAATAACACAGATTGCACTAATTTGCAAAACCTTTGTGACAAATATTCAAATGAAAACTGTTCAAACACAATATATATATGGTATGGTAAATGGTAAACTTTTGTATTTTTGTAAACATACAATTAATTCTCAATGAATGGTTATTGTCATATAAATGGGCTGACCATATACAGCCAGGGGATGGTTAGCTTAGCTTAGCATAAAGACTGAAAACAGGAAGTAACAACCTCTCTAAAATACACAAATGAACATGTGTTTTGTATTGTTCAATTTATTAATTAATTCATTATCCTTCATCACTTTTCTGAAAATCAGATCTATCGCAGGGCTGACACCCATTCACGCTCTCATTCACACCTATGGACAATTTAGAGTCTCCAATCAAACCTAAGCTGCATGTTTTTGGAGGAAGGGAGGAAGCCGGAGCACCCGGAGAGAACCCAAGCTGACAGGGGGAAAACATGCAAACTTCAGGCCGGAGTCAAACCAGCCATCCTCTTGCTGTGAGGCAAGAGTGCTAATGTTGGACTCTTTCTGCACTTTCTGGAGCTATATATAATAGTTATAATGTACATAAATGGCATTTCTCTCCTCCATGAGCTCCCTTTCAAAATTGTCAAACTTTTCCTTTAATAGTCATCTGCATCGAGGGCCAAAGTGTGGCTGCTAAATATTATGCAGGCACTGAGATACTTTGACTACAGAGGTGCTGAATTATCAACACTTTTGCCAATAATTTATTGAAAAATCTCTATCAGAAACAGAGATAAAGCAAGAGCAAGGAGAGTTATGTGCTTTGTGTTAGTAAGCTGCAGTGTTCACATCCTGAAATAGTTTCTCTTACCTTGCTCTTCTTCTCATCATCAAACACAGGATTCTTGGGTCGCGTGGAAGGCGATGGTATTAGTGTAGAATCAAGAGGGATTTCTGGGTTAACTAAAACAATACCTAAAATAAAAATGACAACAGACAGCTATTTTACTCTGGAACTGACAGTTCTGGGACGTCATGGAGACAAAATTAGACTCCAAAGCAAAATGTGTTATTTTGGGATATCACTGTTATGCAATTTTAGATGGTAATGTCTCACCCTGTGACTTCAGCATCTCGTACGCTTCAGAGATCTTTGCTTCACCCGGTAGAGACACAGTCCAACTGTACAGCATCTCAATAACTTTTGTCTTCACCCTCTCTGATACTTTGTCTCCTAAATACTAAAAATATAAAATATAAACACAGCTTAGAATAACACCAAACTTAAATCTGAAAAAAAATCATAGTTTCAGTTACTTACTTTTGGTGAAACCACCTTAATTAATTCATTTAAAAACCTAAATTTCCCAACTTCATTGTGAAACCGTTGCCCACAGTTCTTCATACAAGCCTCGAGAACCTACAAAAGGAAAACAAGCTCGGATAAACATCTTCTTCCATTTTCTGCAGAAGGATGTCAAAATGAAAACAAAAAAACAAACAGTGACGTGATTTCGGTACGGACCGTTAACGCTTGTATCGCCTCCCACTCCTGCGGGGACTGAATCTTGTGAGCCAGCAGTCTAACAGATATTTGTGGGCTGGAAAATATGACAGAAAAAAAAAACATTCCAACGCAAACTCAATAAAAAAAGCCATCCAGTGCCTGGGCTATAAGAGAATTCATAATGAGCTCCACGTGTTCAGCACAATGAGGACACAGATGAGCAACATTAGACGGGTGTGACACAGTGTTATGCGAGGGTTTATTGAATAATTGTGACCTTACCCTTCCAGTTCCTTATTGATTTGGTCACAGAATCCCATTATATACTCCCAGTCTTCCTGTCTGTTGGAAGGGTTGGTGGCTTTGTCTGAAAAAAAAAGAAAAAAGGTTGATCTTTCATGCCCTTAAAGACACACTTCAAGTTTTACCAGTAAAATACACCTAAGCAAACCTAAGCTAATGAAAGCTGGAACGGCACTGGGTGATAATTCAACCTAATAATTTATCGCCTTTCAGTAGAATCGCATCGTGAAAAAATTAGATATTGTGTTACACAATTAAGTCATCCAAATTGATAATAATAAGCACAGACTTTCTCAGAAAAACTCATGTGGAATATTTCAAGGGATTTTGGTTTTACATTATCACTCAGTTCAATGCAATTAACAAACTGGACAATAGTGCATACAGCTCAGGACAGGGATCTCTCTGCATAATTATGCCGGAGAATGATGTGATCCACTTGGAACCCAAATGTTGATTAAATTAAATTGTAGGAAGTGCAGCAGTGTGCATGATTTCATTCATTCATTCACTCACCCATCCATTTTTGGCCGCACCCAAGAATTCTGCTTATGTAAATAAAACGACTGTCTTTTTCAGTATCACAAACTTTTAGTAGGTTTTTACATACAAGGAATTTGCTGTTGTGTGTTGGTGCATATGAACAAACAAAACAGACAAATAAAATATATAAAATATAGATAGATTTAGGCAAGTACTTCAGTCAGACAAACAGCAGTTTAAATAGAAAACAGGAAGAACAGAATAGTCTTAATCCAATTACTATGCTATTGGGCACATGCATGTAATTATAATCTGTATATAGCTTGATTTTTATTTTTTACCAAAAACTTAACTTTAAACTGTTTTGACAATTTGGCACTAAAGTTTCAAAAATAAATACTCTATACTTTTTAATTGTCTGATACTTAATTCACACAGGGATATACCATGATAAGCTTTGCTATGTGGTTATTTCTTATACACTATTTATTTAGTGAATTCCAAGGAAACAAGCTATATCGTGATATGTAACATTAACGTGATATGAATTTAACTATATCGGAAGAGAATATTTTGGCCATATTGCCCAGCACTAACCTGAAACTTTGTAATATACTTATTTCAACAGAAGTGTCAAGTCTGACGCTCAGTCACCTCTGAGAGTAGCTCACAGTTGATATCAAAACGTTTTCTGGTTATGTTACGTTATAAATTAGTTACAAATAGCCTCCAGGTGCTACACCGTTGCAGTTCGTTGATGCAAGACCTGTTTGAAGTGAGATAAGTTATCGCCTGGAGGTGTTTAAAACAGCAGTGTTAATATCAAGGAGGAAACGCAAAAGCGTACTCTAGGTCACCAACAGAATAATCACATATTTGCAAGCATTTCATCATACCGACTTTGAGTCCAGGACGCAAATAAAAACCAAGCATTCAGGCTGATTTTGGCTAGCCACATCCATCAGTCTGCAGCAGCTGTCTGTATTAGCTGCGTTACTTTCTGACAACACAGACGAATTAGCTGCGATAATTTTCGGTTTCAGCAGTGTCATGAAAGTCCAACTGGTGTTTCGGACACCTTCGGTTATAAAGCACATTACTGTGCACCTCTAATGTGAATAAACGACGTGAAAAAGAGTTTAAGTATTTACTTACTAAGCCAGGACTCCAGCGAGTCTCCATGGTCCGCCATATTTGTACTCTGTGAGGCAAACAACGCGTGACTGCTGCTGCCTTCACGTGCTGTCGGACAAATGGGCGTTTCTAATTGCAACTTCTATGACCCATTGTTTTGTAGGACTGTGTAAAACCTGAAAAGTCTTGATTGTGGATATGAAGAATGATTTAGTGTGTTTAATGTTTGCTATATTGTTAAATAATTAATTTTCCCTATATCACATACAGATACACACATTTACCTGCATCCCTCTCAAGACTTTAATTTTTAAATCTATCTAATCTAAGTCCTGGATATTTTTTTCAGGGGGGAATAGAGTCCCAAACAGACGGTGAACAGAAAGTAAAAAAAATTATATACTAATATAATATAATAAAACCACAAATATTGGACATTTGCAAGGTGGCTAGCCCCATGCATGCATATTTGGTACGTTGTACGTCTGTTGGTCGATCATTACACTAAATGATCCAAAATGCATCTGGCTTTCACACCCTCTCTGTGTTTCCCTATTCATCTCACTGTCAGCATTTTTTTTTTACTTAAAATCCCTTTTCTTTCATAGTTTCGACTAACCCTGTCTTAAATTAGTTCATAAAATTGCCGTTTTTCCCACCCTCTAGAGGTGCCCATGAATGTTTCACAGCGGAAACTGGGGATGGTTTTAACAGAACCACTTGAACATAACGCTGCTTTCTACACAACTCAGTGTACAGTCTATGCTCAGGACTCAAACCTCCCACTATAAAAAGTACAATGGAAACCTGTAAACTGCAACAATGGCTCATTTTGAATTGCACATTATAAATGGTAAACCATAAAGTAAAAGGCAAAATAAAGTGTATTAACCTGTCAGTCAAAATAATGAGCAACATTTGATATGAAGTCTAATAATTTGCATTTTAACTTTCTTGCAATGCATTATAATTTATAAAACTGTCGAATTATGGTTTCAAGCACTCATAAATAGTTCTAATGCTTTCTAACAACAATAAAACACAACAAAATCTTATTAATACAAATTAAAAAACAAATTTCTAAGGGGCTTTTTTAGAAACCACTTTTCTGAACCAGATGTCCTAGTATAGAGCGTTCCTCATAGGATCAGATTGCTTTCCACTTAGTTTAAAGCTTTTTCTTTTGGCACAAAAATCCATCTTTTGTGTTTCATATCATCTGCAGAATCCCCTCCTATCACTCATATATTTTTGAAAGCAGAGCGTCGTCTCCATAACAATATCTGTCCATCAGCTCTCTTTACTTTTGTTTAGCATTCCCATTAGCATCATTTTTGTTTTCACAACTCCTGTGGCACAGAGGTCCATTATGTTGCTTGTTTGATTCTGCCTTATCCTGCAATAGGCCGGCATCTGAGAATGGCCACAGATTCCACATATTACCCTTTATCAGTGGTGGAATGTAACTATGAATATTTACTCAAGTACTGTAGTCAAGTACAGTCTTTAGGTATGTGTACTTTACGAGTATTTACACTTTATGTACCTTTATATTTCTACTGCACTACATTTTGAGGCAAATATTGTACTTTTTACTCCACTACATTTAGCTGCCAGCTTTAGTTACTTTTCAGGTCAAGATTTAAAATAAAAACATGATGAATTTAAAATGATTACAGTTCTTTTGTGTGTTTTAATTAAACCTAATAACAAATATAAAGTAGTTAGAATGAGCCCTGTCTTTACAAAATTAACACACATGTTTACATAAATGCATCAATATAGAAAATCTAATAACATCTGATCAGAGTACTTTTCCCCTACTGCCTTTTAGTAGCCAAGGAGATTATCTTGTCAATTCGCTTTCTGTTTGTCAGGTGGATCAAGAAAAACGATTGGCCTGATTCTCATGAAAAGTGCAGCAGAATCCATTTACTTTTTGAGCAGAAGCAGGATGAATACTATTGCAAGACAGGGTATTCAGCCTTTCAAGACATGTACAAAAAGTCTATGTTCGACTTGTCAAAAAAACATAATGTGTGTTTTTTCCTAACCACTTAGGACCACAGGTCTTATCATCTCTGCCACTTAGATTCTTCCAAGTAATTTCACTCAGTATGGAACCTTCCTAAGAAAAAGTCTATTTCTACATCAGCCCAAAGTCACTGTGGGTCCGTTCTACAGTCACAGCCACACTGAATGTGTGTTTTGTGGAGTTTAGTCTTAAACTTTCTCTGTAGTGATGAACTCAGAGAGCTGCAGATATTTGCCTGAGGGGACTCTGAGTGTTTGATGTCACTTTAAAAATGATCTTGGACCCCTTTGAGGAGCCGACTTGTGGCTCAGGCAGAGTCTGGGGCAGCCACAGCCATTGCTGTGATGCTCCTCTTCTTCAAGCTGTCGTTTCTGCACAGTCCAGTCTTCAACACTTTGCTGCCAGGAACTGCCGGCCTGCCATCTAATCTAATTAATAATGAACTCATTTTCAAATCTGTATCTCATTTTACTGTGTGGCCATGTGGTGGCGCTAACAGCACAGACAGGATCCACAACGTCTAAAATGTGTTTTCCTGTTTAGCAGTGAAGTAAAGCTTTTTTGTGTGCATGTCACAATTTTTCACATGGGTCCTCTTTGAATTGCATGTCTTTGTGTTGACGACTGACACATTAATAGAGCCTATTCTGCTCCAATCCATTAATTTAGACAAGCAAATAAAGAGGATGATCAGACTGATAAACAGACAGGACAAAACCACAGAGGATTGCTCTGTATCATCACAGTTTGGGACTCAAATACAAGCAATTCACACTGTGCAAGCAACTGCTTTTGCAAGTAGAAATTATTAAAAAGTGGTAGAAATAGGGCTCATTAAGTCTGGATTAAAAGCTAAGTGATGGCAAAATGTTCAAGATTTATAGCATTTAATTCCTCTGCACCTGGTTTTATGTGAGAAAATCCACTTTTGTTTGTTTTCTCTAATATTGCAGATTTTTGGCAAATAAAGCTCAACACCAAGGCCGTGACAAAATCCAATTGAAACACTTTATTTAACACACACACACACACACACACACACACACACACACACAGATATATACAAGCTCCTTAAGTCTCATTCAATATGAAACTACATTACCATGCAATTCCATATAATAGATTGCTCTGCTGTGAAATTAATGAAAGGTAATAAAAAGAGTGGAAATAAAATGAGCCTCAGCCATGTGTGAATAAATGTTTCTATATTATTTCTTTTGATGAGGAACTTTCAGACCTCGCCTGCTCTGACTGAGTCAGGACATCGGCACGTGTTGCATTTTAATTTAGTTAAGCAACTGGCTGCCATACAGGTCATAATTGACAGTGGCTGAGAAAATTGAAGACTTCAAATGTAGATAGCACACAAATGTTCTCTCCATCTTTCCCCATTAGTCCTTCCCCAGACCCAACTTAATGTCTTAATGAACCCACACCTCTGCATTCTGCAGCTGTAGCAGACTTTATACTAATTTATTTCATCGGAAATGACTGGGAGGATGAAAGATGACAGAGGAAACACTTACTGACTTTCTCCCTTGATTAATCTGTTTCTGGACTTTTTCACTTGCTGAATAAAAATGTGTAACCTCATATAAATAAATAAGCACCTCTGATCACACTGCACAATGCATACATATAAAAAAAATCATCATCAACAATCAATCTTTATGATTTGTTATTAATTCATTAACTCCAATCTAACAAGACTTGAATATTGCAATATTTTATATGTCAAAAAAACATTTGTAAATATAGGATCAGTGATTTTCTGTTTAACAAGATTGTTCTTTGGGGCAATGATGACAAATGTAAACAAGGCACAAATGCATCAGTACAATTCACACATGCACAAGTTTTGCCCTTCAAATCACATTTGACATTAAATCAGTTTGAAAAATTGTTGAAAATATGAATATAAATTGTAGCATTAAATGTTGTTTATGCTGATGCAAAACCAAATGAGATGTATGAATAAATAGCCAACAAAGTGAGAAAAACAAGCTCAGCACAACCAGATTGATTTGAGTATCAATAAACAAAACAAGCAAGGACCCCGTTATTTAAATTGATGCAGCACACAACATGTCATTTCAGAAAACTCATACCCAGAGTCCCATAGCAGGGTTAATGTGAACACATTACTCTTTGGTCCTCTCAGCTGACAACTTTTCAATGATCAGTTTATCAGGGCAGTTTTTCTTGGGATGATAAAACACAAAGTAATACAGAATCGATCCAATAAATGATTGTTACAGCCACCAAATTCAATCAACAGTGTGACTGACTGCGTCTTTACCTCAGGCTCAGTCAGAGCAGCTTTGGAGAACAGCCCGCCTGCTCTGCTCAGCTCTGCTGTGTGGTGTGGCATCAAAATTCAGGACTAGCATTTCATTTCATTTCTCAAGGTGATGCTTTTGACCAGTGTCACATAATTGTGGGGGGACATGCCTGAATGATCTCTCCACGAGTAAAAGGCTCAGCACGCCGACTTTCTTCAAAAATAGAGAAATACTGTCTTTTATTTCCTGATAAAAGCATTAAACATGTTTTCAACACCACAAACATGAATTTCATAAAAGTTCAAGTAAAAATTGAATTAGAAAACTAACTAGAAAAGCACTCGGAGAGTGCGGACCTCCGCCAAGGCAATAGGGTCAGTTATGCAAAACCAAACTGCACACTTAAAGGATCACATTGAAAGAGTGTATTTTGGGAGCACACTGGCATTGAAATATTTCATCCACGAGATGGCGGCAGTTAGTGAAGGCAATATGGTCACTGATGCAAGAATATAAATTTGCAATATAGACTCCAGAAGGCGTTCCCGATCACCACCAAAATCTGTTCACCTTTTCCTTGACCCAATACACACGTTGTCCGAAAATTTCATCCAAATCCGTAAAGTACCTGTTGAGTTACTGACAATCGCCTGCGAAAAAAAATTACCTCATTGATGGAGGTGATTTAAGAAAATGCAACAAAATGGGGAGATTGCCTCTAAATGTTATGGTAATAAATGGAACACCGGTGAGCTCACGTGTCTATTAACAGACACAGTTTTCACATTATATATATATTATATGAAACTAGAAGAACAAAGGATTCCGTTGGTACCATACATGTCAGGGTTAAGGTTATTATCTTGTTGTAATCTTGTCAGGAATTTGGTGAAATAACACAGCAAAGTTAGCTTGTTTTTTCCTAGGTGATATGGCTCGCTGATTTTCAAAGCAGATTTTTTAAGGTCACATAATTCTGTGGCACTCAATTAAGAGCACTGAGTAAAGAGTAATAAGCAGCTGCACTGTGAAATTATTAACTGACAGTGATGGATGAATTAATCTTAACTTTCATGTGGATATAGTGGGATAACTGTCAGAATTTGTGTCAACAAAGGGCCTGCACTTGCTCCTTTATCCCCCACATTTAAATATGACAGGTAATCTTTTTTTTGTCAGTACTGGATGTTTTAATGGGATTTTTAAAGCTTCGGCACACCGCAGATGAAACAGTTGCTTGTGTCAGTGTATGATGACATAAACAGTTCGGCCTCTAACTTAGTCACACATCACACAATCCTCAACATCCACATTTTCATGACAACTGGGAGAAATCTTTGTGCTGAGGAACATTGTTTGATAGAACCAAGAATTCCAGAGTACGTACAAAATCAATCTTCTGGTAAACTTTGTCAGCTGTGTGCATGCTTATTGTACTTTGGGTATGTTTGTGCACCTGTCCTCCAGGTTTGCGTCGACACTTGAGTGTGTGTGTTTAGTGTGTGTGCCCAGTATGTGTGGATTTGTTATAACTGAATACATCACAAATAAATATGTTCGCTGTTATTCCACCAACTTTTCCACCCTGAGGAAATATTTTCCTGTGCCATCATACAACACCTTAAAGTCATCGCCACACCCAAAGAGGATGAAAACATGAAGACATAATGAGATTTTGAAATCCTTCAGAAGTTTTTGTTGGTAAAAACTTTGGTTGATCGGGGAAAGCTAGAAGGTGAAAAGCACAATTTAAATACCTCAAGGCTATGATGATTTCTGAAAATATTCAAAGCAGCGCTAGGATGCCACAGGCTGTTAACGTGATGAACCCTCAGAGTGTGACAGATGATTCACAGGAGAGAAAAAGAGCAATACAATCATGCAAGAGTTCAATTTTTATTTTCAAAGATATTAACATCCTTCATCCACTCTCTAAGAACCAAAAATGTTATGAAAAAATAAACCTGCTTGGTTATATCAAGGACATCTAATGTTCCCTTTCCCTCAAATTACAGTAATAATTTCTTTTCGTGTCACACATTAAAATAGTGTTGAAGCCTTTTAATGTTTTAATGGTGTTTTAATCATTTCAAGTCAAATTGAGATTGTCAGCCAATTTTCAAGAGTTACAGTATAAAACAAATGCCAGTAAATGAGTTTGCTATCAACCAAGATCCAATTAAAATATACAAGCAGAGCAAATAAAGACACAAATGAAAAACAGACATCACTCAGTTGATTCATTACACTGACATGCAGGAGGCTTCCTGTCCCACTCTGGCTGTGCTACAAAGGAGAAGTGAAGCCCTGCGAGTGTTGACGGTTTCATAAAGTTGCATCATAAGTGACAGTTATATCGAGCTAGGTCAAATAAAATGTCCTCTTCATATTCTATCATTGCACGCACGCAGGAGAAAGTGACACCTTGCGATGATCAATGAAGAAGCTGTCAAAGTGACACAAAGAAGTCACATAAGAAGTCACATCTGACAATGAGGGCAAGTCAGCAAAAACCAAAGTCTGTCAAGAAATCTGTGCTGTCAATATTAATATGTTATGAGAGGGGAAACTCATTCAGAATAAATGTGTAGCTCTCAGTATATTATTCTTTAATGTTATAAGTCACACCTGTGTGTTTTCTACAAGTCAGAAAGTCCGCTGTTGTTGCTTGATTGACATCTGCTTGTTTTCAGTCAGGACAGAAAACAGTCCGACTGTAAGTTTTTACATATCAGAAACCAACTTGACTATTTAAATTCTTGGTAAATACACTGCCATCACTCATTGTATTTACTGCGATTTACTGGCTTTATCAAGAAACAAAATAGTGCAACAAGATCACCGACCTAAATTATGGAATAGGTTGTTTGTGAATGCCACCCATAACCATAATATGAGCATTAGTCAAAACGACCCATATGAGCGCTTGCGGAACATTCCGTGATGTTAAAATCACGTCGATTACTTTTGTTTTCACATGGAAAGCGTTATAACAAATAACACACACATCATTTTACATACAAGTGCGGTTTGCCTCGTTACGAGGCTGATATGACTGCAGGATGCTACATTGGTACGTAAAGACCTGATGCACAGAAGATCTGTGATGTTTTAAGTACAATGTTTACTTTTGTTTTTACATGGGACACAAACCCCGTGCTCCAGGGTTAAAGTCAGATGTTTGTTTGACCCATCCACCACCCCTACCACCTGCTCTGAGCGCAAATTCTGCCATTTACACTCTGCATCACCGTCAATTACAGCCACTAGAGGGCAGCAGAGTGCAGTTTAACATGTAAATATGAGTTGTATTTTGCTGTTTGTACAAAATTAATGTAAGTTATTACAATGGCTCTCCTCCACTGAGCTCGCTTTCCTATTTATCACTGTGTTATTTGTTATTTGCATTGAAAGGCTGTGAATTGAATCCGTGTTAATTAGGATAAAGAGAGAAACATTGTGTTTACATTGCAGCAGGAAAAGTATGTCGGGCAGAAAATTCACTTCTGGGTGAGTTCATTGAAATAACAACTGGCTTGCCAGAGAGGGTGAAATACCCTGCAGTGCTCTCGCTCTCTCGGATAAGGTTTGTTCAGCAGGTCGTCAGCACTGGCTCAACATACCTTTCAAGCCAGCTGTCAAAGTCAGCAAATAAATAAAAAACAACAAGTCAAACTTGAACCTTTATACTGCATACATAAAATAGAGCAGCTGCCTTTAAAGGACAGGAAATTAGACATTCAGAGCTCCTGTTGAAACAGCAGACGGAGGCTCTTGTTGGTGAAATAATAAACACTAAAGCCAATAAGATAGATACCACAGTGCAAAATCTTTTGCTTTTCACAGCTGATTGCATTAGCATGACCACGATAACAACTTTTATCGTCCTCTGCCATGTTTGCTGCTTATCTTGACCCACATCTGGCAACCGGTAAGAGAAAATGAAAAAGTCCTATGATATAATCACAACACCAGGGATATAGCCTGTCTACAGAGTATGTCAGAAATTACACAAGAGAATCCAATACAGTTCTGGTAGAAATAAGATTATAGGCCAGGAAAGAGTTGGAGGGTAGTAAAAATGTACAAATGCACTTTAAAATGGTCATTTATAGGTTTACATTTTAGCTCACTCTACTTCTCATTCATTCAGTTGGAACCTCCTGTGGCTTTCTGTGCCCAGAAACACATCTGTCTGTTGGCTGGATTCTTTAAAGTACATTGCCAGGCCCGTGTTTGTCCTTCACAAGACCTGAATGCTAAGCTGAATCTTCACTAATGAGACCCCAGACACCAAAACAAAGAACTGTCCTTGTCAACGCATTGCAGTGTCTATTCAAAAGTGCTTGGAAGTTACCCACAGGTGGCTGACAATGTGGTAATTAAACCCACAATATCACGACATATGTGATAACTGTTCAATGAAAGTTCACAGTAAAAGAGTTTAGCTTCTGTTATTTGGGCTTTTGTCTGGTGGAGTGATGCGATAGATCGACATTTTTTGATGTTTCTCTTTTTCATGGTTTTGGCACATATTATAGAGGTACAGATGCCATGTTGAAGATAGGACATGTGATGGGGTTTTGTGAGGTTGCTGTCCTAGAAAATCCTGAAAACCTCACTGGTATCCACTAAATCTGGGTGTGGAAATACTGAATTTTGATTATTCCGGGATGGGACAGCCTCCAAGACCTTTAATAACTCCTGTGGCTTTGAAACTAACTTTGAAGTGCACAGGCAGTGATTGAGTTGCATATTTCAAAGGTATACCTGTCCAGGATTTTTCTAAACATAAATCTGAAGTGGAGTGAGAGGAAGAGAAATTTAGCATTTATTCCCAGATCTGAAGAAGAATTCAAATCAGCTTCTGGATTTCGATCTTTTTTCCTTCACTCAATCAAGTCATATCATTTAATCAAATTAACAATGATTTGTGATAATTATTAATAATTCTAATAGCCATCTAACCAGGGTTTTGAACCGTGAGATCCACATACAGTAAGTGGTGCACTACACTATATTTCATTGTGGACTTTTGCGTGATGACCAAGGACCAGAGAGAAACTTCCAGAACCTCGACACTATAGTTCATTCAACACTTTAATAACAGGCAGAGTCAATAACAGGCTGTCAGTGTGGCAGCCAGAGAGCACACAACGAGGTAATCCCTTGAATCAAAGTCCAACAAAATGTACAGAACAATAAATCCACAAAGGATATTCCAAGCAATAACAGTCCAATAAAGTTCCAGAAGAGACACAATGGAACAATAATTCCATAGGGGTTATCAGACAGAGAGTCCGATAAACAAATAAACATACATGAGGACAAGGCTGGAAAGCTTGACAGCAAGCAGAACAAACACAATCAAGTGGATCTGCTTGGGGAATATTAACTGAGGTGCGTAATGAGCTGATAGAAACCAGGTGATGCAGAAAAACTGTCAGAATGAGTGTGATGACAGTGTGAATCAGTTTTCATCCAGTATTATTGATATGTCAAAAGAGTTATGATCATGGTGGCATAAGAGAAAAAATCAAGAGATCACCACGAGTGTTAATGTGGTCCTGCTATCATATGCTGCATTGAGATTCCCATGTGGTTCGTCAAACCCATTGTGTGTTTAATGTACGCATGTCATTTAATTTGGTCATAGATTTAACTTGCTATGTTATTTTGAATACTACTTGCACAGAGTTGTTGTGTCTCATCATTCATTGTTCAGACCAGCATTCTCAGAGCAACAACAGGAAGTGGCTCCCTTTCACTGCATTTTATAGAAAACGGTATGTTCATACTTCAACTTACTTCAGTAAACCTTCAAACTCCTACCTGTGTATTTATGCCAATAAATGGAACATTGGATCAAATAGGAAAATTGCCATTTCCTACAGTATGAGTACTTTCAGAATGCAATTTTACGCAGAACAAGGACTTTGGGTTGTGTAACCATTGAGTGACAACCCACAGTCCTTGTTCCTAAAACAGTTTCAAGGTTTGTTTGTCTTTTATTCTTTATAATGTTGGTTTACTTTCAGAGGTATTTGTTGTTCACCATAGTTACCAGACCTTTGGTCAGTCACAAAGTAGAATTATATATTAAAAATATACAAGTATAGAGGGCCCAAAGACCCCAAAGGGAGACACAGTACAATGTGAATGAAATGTAATTTTCCCACATCTTGGCTCAGCTAAGCATGCACCCATCCTTCAGGGTTATCCTTCAGCTGTCTAGAAAGTTCAGTATAGTTATATTTTATATTGTGCTTATTGTCAACAAAAACAATGAAAACCAAAAGCAACAATGAATTGATCATACAAATAAGTGTTATCTGTGAAGACAAAACCTGATAAAAAAAAAACTCATTATCCAAAAATAATTTGAATGAGCCACAGAATGAGTGACATCGTCCTTCATTGTGATGAATAGGGGCACTGGATTCTGAGTGATTCCCACACACACCTTTGATCTCTTCAGGCATTTATCAAGCAAAAACACCAAGTGATTGATGGCTCCAGCTTCTCAACTGTGAGGACCTCTGTCGGGGAGGTTATGCTTTCAGTGCAGGCTGTTTTCTGTCAGCGGGATTACAGATACACTACTGGCCCCATGTTTACGTAACATATGGAAGGGTGAAGCATGGGCCAAGAAAGAATTTTAGAGTGGATCCAAATCACTTGCAGTTTAACTTTTGTTAACATTGCAGGATTTGCTTTACATTCACATGGTGTCAGAATAAAAATGACTCTCCTGATCATATTTCATGGCTCGTTTGATCCATTTCCTTTGTTTTCATTGTCATGCAAATGCTGGAAAAAGCCATCTATGAGTTGTTTAAACTGAGCAATAAAGTACAAAACCACAAATCCACAAAACCTCATGAACCAACTGAAGTTGGACTGACTTCCCAACTTGAGAAATGGGACAATCCAAGGAGCGTGTGAATGCACCTTTAACCTTGGTGGAGGTTTGCACTCTCCCAGTGCCATAGCAGTGGAAAATGGGATTTTGAGCACTGAGCAGAGATAAATGTTCAATATTGGCATGCATTTGACAGACAAAGCAGTTAAACAGCAAGCGAAATGACTAATCAATAGATAATGTAAAAAAAACCCCAAAACAAACAATCAGTTAGCAACACGGCTGAAATGTTTTATTTCCTTCAATCATGATTTTTACTCATGGGACTCAGCTCTGAATTGGTTCTTGGGAACTTCTCCTTCTCTTCCATTCAGCTCAGCTTTGTACCCGTCTTTGCCAGAGTTCTCACTCAAAACCAGCAGGGATTGTGACAAATGCACAGCAGTTAAAAGAAGGAAATGTGTGCATCCAGTGACATCAAAGGAATACTGAACTATTATACTGCACAGCCATTGCAGAAAGAGACTGTCTGGGCAGAGGGAGTGCTGTTTTGAAGACGTACATTCCTCTCCAGGTGCTGGTGTTGTTCTGCCAGAGAAGAAGACAAAATGAGTCAAGCAGTCTGGTCTCTGTGTGGACATCAAAAGGTCAGACAACCTGAAAGGCTTCATTTGAAGTCTTGTAACTCCCAGCTAGATAATGCCTGTTTTTCTGTCGCTGTAATCGTTACATGACGTACTGCTGGTGGAAGTGAGAGAGCAAAACTCAGCTCTTCCACCTCATGCTCCTGTACCAGAGCAATAATCAACTGTGAATAGTCTTTATTTTTAATCTTAATATTATTTTCATTTATTTATAAAATTTGAGTACCATTAATATTGACAAGGACTACATTTACAAAGGCCAATATGACTTCGATGTGAGACTTTGCGAGTCAATAAGAAACCTAATTTTCCACGTCATATACACTGAATTTTTATTTGATATTCATTTTAGATATCTAATATAAATGTTGAATATGATCTATCTTCTTTTTGAATTGATATATGTGTAATACATCACCTCAAAGTGTCACTCAATTAATATCTACATTTTTACATTAAATGTTCAAATCTAAAATGTTACAGATATAAGCAGGACTCATTTAATGTCAGATAGATATTGGACATCCTCAGAGTCTCTCTCTCTCTCTCTCTCTCTCTCTCTCTCTCTCTCTCTCTCTCTCTCTACTACTACTACTCCAGGAGCATGTGGTTACGGAAAAGTAGAGGCAGAACAAAACAAAGAGTAAAAACCAAAGAACAAACATACACAGAACTCTCACAAACTATTCAGTAAAATGAAAAGAAAGTACAAATTGCATGCATTAAAATGCTAGGGGAATAAACTAAACTGGTTGGGCATGGTAATCAGTGAGTTAATCATCCATAATTATAAGCATAACTAATGTTGTGGAAATCTGTCAGAATTATCTGTCGTCTCACTCCCAGCTGTA
Organism: Serranus cabrilla; assembly: GCA_903364295.1. Classification (NCBI taxonomy): domain Eukaryota; kingdom Metazoa; phylum Chordata; class Actinopteri; order Perciformes; family Serranidae; genus Serranus; species Serranus cabrilla. The sequence goes on along the minus strand of CAFUXE010000108.1, from coordinate 993,666 downwards.
TCACAGCCTGTGATATTGTCACAGTAGGCCTGCTGGCTTGAAAGCATTTTAAGTGCAGTCCGCATGCTGGCATATTACGCTGTGGTAGTGTGTGCTGAAGCAGAAACAGAGAGAGTGACAGTTGATGTGCTACGAGTTAAAAGTTGTCTTATGTTTTTAAATGGAGGGACACACATGCACACTTTTTTAGTCCATATTCCATCATTTCAACAGCATCGACAAACAACATCATCCTAAAACATCAAAAGAGGCCTTATTTGTGAAAAAACTAATCGGCCTATGCTCTGTGTCGAACCTCAGCATTATCTTTGTTTTTTCTCAGACATGCTTATGATACAAATGACTCATTTTCAAAGCATTCCCACTTGGCAGGGAGTTTAACACAGTGTGAGTGATCTGCTACCAGCTGCGATGCACATTAAAATCGTTAACCTGGCATGTCATCCCGAAGGTCGCATTAGGCTCAAACAGTGACAAAAATTTGATGCAATGCATGTATTATGAAGAGTTTACAGAAAGTCCACATTTTTTTTTTACCTCTTTCTATGAAATGATGCTGACAATGTGATTTATTCTTGACAGATAAAGTGGATATATTCTTGAAACTTTACTAATCAATCTCTTCCAAACATATCACAATGAAAATAAAACCACAGTTAACAGAGGATTGTGTCTGAAAACAAGTTATTCTTATTAACTGTATGAGCAGCCGTGTAGTATGTGTCCTTAAACTTTATGTCTTAATGTTGAAACAACATAGATGCTATAAAGACGCTGTGTTGCATCATGACATTTTTCCAATATCTGCTCGACAACAACACGCAAAGTGTGCCATGAAGTATGATCAGGAATTCATTTTCCTGATTATTTTGATAACACCTGAATGCAGCACAAATGCCAGAGCTTGTAATGTTACAAAAGTAAAAAAGAAAAAGAATGTATCTGCACTGTGAGACTAATCTGCTCCAAATCCTCCTTTGTCCAAACTATCACCAAGTTTAATTACAATTTCTGTAATCCTGTAAAAACAGACTAATTGAACCGAAAACATCCTTGGCTGAGGTAACGAGAGAACCACGCAAGATTAGTCACATGGACCCCTGGAGGAAACTCCACTTGCTTCAGCAAACAAACATCTCATTCTGTTGAAATGGCACCACTATTTCCAGTAAATAACTTGGTACAAATATAAACATTCAAGCGAGATGGATTATGCATCATTAGAAAGAAGAAGAAATATGAGTAGATCTAGTTTAGGAGGGTGTTTGTATAACTGCCAATGATAACAGGCATTCCTGCCATTTGTTTTCCTCATCACATATTTACATTTACATTCATTTGTTCCAAAACCAGAAAAACCTGAGGCTTGTACTGAAGCTTATGTTCTCCTTTATGTAATTAAAATAAAATAAAAAATCTCCATATGCAACGTCTGCCCTCAGTTTGTGTCAACCACCCTCATTTTTAAAAAGATGCTCTAACGTTAAAGAATACAGAACTTATGAAATATGGTAAAAAATAGGTAATAGTTGTTTGATCACTTTAATTCATGGTGTACAAAAAAGCCACACCTGATTTTTCTCCTGTGTAGTGATTCCTGATTCATGTCTAACCTTTGTCTTATTGACAGTGATGTGTTTGGATATGTGTGAGAGGTGCCTGTTGTATACAGAATTCATGAGCAGATATGTTCCTGTGGCTGTCAGGCCTCAGTCTTTCTATACAACCACAAAATGATTGCCCTCCTACTACTAAAACACTGAGATACTGCTCAATTTTTAAAAGTTTACAGTGTATGAGGGTTGAAAACATGACTGAAGTTTATGAAGGTGCTCATTATGTCTCATAAGTTGTTGCAGCAAATTTTGGTTTGATACCATTTGTTAAAGAAATTAGGTGCTGAATTTAACCATTTAACCCTTAAAAAATGATTAGGAAAATCCCTCCAAAATACCACATCAGGACACCAAGATTTACGCAAGAGTTACTTTTCTTGGATTGTGAGCATTACTATGCTGCAAACTGCTGCCCCCCTTTATTGTCAATTCACCTCACACATCCTCTGAATGCTCAGAGTGTCTATTGTGGTTGTAAAGTTTCATCAGACTGGGATTCTCCTAGAGGTCACAACAGGTCATTTAACGCATTGAGAAATGCTCTCAGGGCAATAAAATGCTAATATGGGGACTAACATCAGTTCAGTCCAGTCATCAGTTTTCCAGTCATACTCCATTCTAAGATTGGTAAAGGGATTGCAGTGTGCTGAAATATTCAAACACAATCTGTAATGGGGGTATCTATGGAACACTTTTTAAATATTTAATCCTGAGGTCGGAGGTCAAGGAACCCAGAAAAGGAAATGTAGCCCACCTTTGGAGCCCCTTCCCAACACGATGTCATGACACGTGACATGGCCAATGGATCCCTAAGGACTTCAAATTAACTGTGCCCGCTGATGGCTTAATACTGGCTCAAGCGAATTATCAATCATCGTGTAATGATGCCTTAAATATAATTGTGTCTCAAAATGGGTTATATCTATAGAGTTTTGTTGATAATGTGGATTCAGATGAATCACTTCATGGTGGGCTTTAGTGTTTGTGTGTCTCCAGCTTCCTCAGTGGGGGTTGTGTGACTCAGCAGAATGCTCAACACCCTTAAAAACGCACAATGAATTTGAACTTGAATACACTAAATAAGCAATGGGGTGGCATCATTGGCCTCATTACTGTCATTAGCAGCGCTCCACAATCAAATTACTCACACATACACATTTCCTTTTTTGCAAACACAAACTGAAACCACTGCAGCCGAGCCATCTTTGGGTAAAACAGCAGAGGCAGAAGCAGACGCACATAGGCTACACACAGAGATAAACATGGTGACTCACACACTCAGTTGCTCGTGTGGGACTATCTAATGATCTGAATGTGGCACTTGAAGAAATGACACTTCACATAAGAGACACTTGGGGCTTGAACAGGTGATCATGCGGGAAGGTCCCTCATCTAGGCCTTGATACACACGTCAGAGTCACCACGCCAGAGCACTGCAGGGCTTTGAGTCAGTAGCTCAGACACTGGCGTGAATTTACCCTTGCTTTATATATAAATGTGTATGTATGTGCATTTTGTGTGTGTGGTGTTTTGGCGTGATTGTAGTGCAAAGGGAAATGAATGGCTGAGCTCAGTGTCAAACTCCTGGAAGGGAATTTACTGAAGAAGCACTCAAGAACAACAGCAGAAGAGAGCATGACAGAAAGAGGATTGGAGTCTGACGCATTAGGTGTAGAGGACGCATACTAAGTTGGATCCAGGGTTTTGTTTAGAATAATAACATCTTATCCTGAGAGCAAACACTTGGGCACCTCAAATATAGTTCAGGTCCTGGCTCAAAGATGGTCTCGATGGTACTGGACCACCCAAAACATCCCTCACATGGTTAGACCGAGCTCTTATACCCCTTTTCTACCGAATCGGTTCCAGGGCCGGTTTGGAGCTGGTGCCAATTCTTGAACCAGTTCTTCGTTTTCCTCTGTCAAAGAACCGGCTCTCGGCCAGGAAAAACTGGTTCCAGAGTGGCACCGACTCTGCTCGTCTTGAACCAGAACAACTTACCTACCACTTGCTAAACGTGTATTATTAATTTTATTTTATTTGTTTGAGTGCAATGTTAATTATACAGGGTAGTGCTCGTGGGATAATGTAGCAGGCTAGTGTTACAACAAAGTCCATCATCTACATCTTCCGTGCAGTGGTAATAAGAACATAATCGCTGTCCATGGCGATCAAGGCGAACAGCACAAATGTGTTGTACAAGTCGTGTTTGCCATTGTTGTTATCATACTTGCCTATAGCAGAACCAGCCCTGGTACTACTTTGGTCAAAAAGCGGTATAAATGGGTCTGACCCAAAAGATAATTTCAAATAACCAAGAAATGCAAAGCTAATAAGAAAACTGCAAAACAAGATTTAAATGTTCACATCTTCATTATTATGACATTAAAAAGATGGTTGCTATCAAAGAGACATGGCTGATGTCACTCACATCAGGGCTGCCAACTTTCATTGTAGTTTAGAGCAAGATCTGGTATCAGTGTTGGTATGAAGTCAGTGCATGTTATGAGAAAGCTTTCTGTGATATCATTCACCATAGGGGTCGGGGACAACTCTGTTGCCAATGTTGCTGCTGGCAAACATCCCATTTTTAATAAATTATATAAGAACCACAACACAAGATATCAAACATAACAGAATAAGAACAGCTATCTTGAATTAAGGTGTGCTGTTGTTTCTTCTGACAATCATGCTGGCAGATGTATCTTTTGAATTTAAAGCAGCTTATTTTCCCTGTGAAGGTTTTTCTTTGATGTTAAACATGCCGACAATGTAGCCACGGGGATAAACAGCTATTGAAGCACAAAAAAAGTTTCAGAGTCAGCCCGTAGCAGCAATGTCCTTCTGCGGTGTCCTTAACTCACGTGTGCCTTTAGATTGGTTTGTGCCTTTCCAAAGCTTTAACGCAAAAACACAAGCAAATAAATTTGGGGTTTTACACATAGAAGGCCATTTACCTACACATGCTGAAGCAATCCTGTACACTGTGAGTGAAGAGAGGCCTATAATTTATCAATTGATAATAGAGCACTAAGGTTTTAGTGCCGCACAATATGGGTGTTAATAATTACATTTTAATTGTTAACAACATTAAGAGTTTTGAACAATTAACGCTGTCGGGTAAACAAATAAAATAAAAAGGTGAGGTCATGCCTGATGTTGCCTTACACTTAGGAAATAATCCCAGTCACCTCCACACAATGTGACAGATTGAGACTGAAAAAGGCTGATTGGTGCATCCGTAGAAGAGATGAGCGTTCCTACTGACAAAGGGTTTTCTCTTGTCTTACTTTTTTCATTGTTTGAAACCAAATAATTGCACTGCAGAAGACAACACTCAAAACAATTCTCATTCAAGGCACTGTTTGAGAGCACAGTCAGAGAAATCAAATGCAATTGCAACTGAAAGAATAATGACCTTAAATGCACAAAGCCAGAGACGCAAATGCAGGTTTTGAAACAGTGGGCTGAGCACCTGCTGATGTGGAGAGCTTTCTTTCTCTGAATCTACGCAGAAACCCTGATAAAATAAAGTGATTCTTTTTTCAGAAGCAGAAATTGAACTGCACAGCGTTACATCAACTTGTCTGGCAGGCTTCCATAGTTTTGGATTGGCTTGACAAATAAAGGCTTATGCATTTAGAAAAGGTAAAGTCAGTTGACAGAGGTCACTTCAGTGGTTTTAGAAAGCTTTCAAACCGTTGTGCATCTGTAAAAATGTGCCTCTTTTGAAAACTCTTTTGTTGGGTAAAAACATTCCTTGTTTTGATTCATCAAGAGTTTAAGGCATTTCTGCTTCATCATGTTGCCATGGTTTGATCAGATTTGATTGTCGTGCTGGCAACACAAGAAGACAAACTCTAAACTCGATTGTATGCTTGTAACTTGGAAGTATTCCATCACTTTTTGCCGAACTAAATGCCACCCACTTCAAAGAGAAGAAGAGCTCAGACAAAACCAACACAGAAAAACCTCTCTGAGAAATAAAAGTAAAAATAAAAGTACCGCTGTCTGGCTGTTGGTTAAAGATGGTCAGGGAACCTCGGCTCTTCTTCCTACGGGCATCTGTCACACAAACCTTCAAATCGCAACTTTTTGATGCACTATAAAAACACAAATCCCAGTTCCCCTCCTTGGAATGTGGCAGTCTATGTTCCCAGTGTACCCATAGAGGTATTTGATAGCAAAGAAAGGGTGTCAGTTTCCACACTGTCAAACACATGGATGCTCTCCTGGCTACAATTCAGTGTAGTGAAGCAAACAAATGAAAGAGTACAGATCTGCAGCACTGAGGCTTTTTTAGAAAAATTTTATTTTTCCAAGTATTTTTGTGACTGCAATCCATGTCACAAATTTCACCCCAGAAACCCCTCAAAATTGGCGCATTCAACAAATTTACAGCGCATAGAAGACAGTTAGAGTGCCAAAAATAATAAGCCTTGTACTCTTGGTCTTTGTAAATAAAGTCCTCAGTACGTGAGAGTCTGAAACACTCAAAGACTCCTCTATTTGAGGGTTCTCTCTGGTTTTTGGCTATCCAATAAAGAGCTCTGTTGTCCAATTTACCAAAACAAACAAGAAGGGATGCAGAAAAAAACAGGTAAACAGCTGCACAAGAGAAATCTCAGTGAAAGTCTTCGACCAGTAACAGTGGCAGCGGGTTTTAATTTGGTGGGGTTTGTTGTAAAGTTAATAGGCTCTATTGATTTTTCCCAGAATTGTGAGAAGAAAAAGGATGAACACAATTTGTACTAATTGCTTGACAACACTTGGTTGTCAGGCCCTACAAGCGATAAAAAATAAATAGCATGAGTGAGAGTTGTTGAGGTTAAACGTGTAAGAGGTGACTAATAGTTCATCTTTTAACCAAGTATTACACTCTATTCACTGTTGCTATTCATTTTGGCTTATTACACATTGTTCTTTTGTTAAATAATCAATATTGTCTCACTTAATCAAAGTTTCATTCCTAATGTTTGAATGATTTACTCATTAGGATCGGGCTATTGTACAGCAATTGTGGCTACCAGAGTACATTGTTTGTTTTTTGGAGGGAGAATTTTGTCTTTTATTTTGTTTATGCACACACCTGCACAAATATATTGGCAATCACCGTGCTGAGCTGACGGTGCCTGGTTGGAAAATGTTTGCATATTTTCTCCAGTCTGGTTATCCACCATCATGACACAAGACTGAGGTTGTTATTCCAGGACAGAAGTGGATATGTTTTCGATGCTTACAGTTACAAGAGCTCCAAAGTTTTAGAATTCTTGTGTCTCTTTCTCAGTTGAAAAGATGTGAAAGTCTTCCTGGCCTTTTTTTTTTTGCTCATGCCTGAGGGAGAGAAGGAGCAGTGTGGCTGTCATACAGAAAAATTCAATCAATTACCATGTCTGCTACCCACTTGATACTGGTCTGAAGCGGTTTTGCATGCATATCCTCGCCCTACTAAAACCAAATTCCTCTCAGAGCGCTGAAAATCTACACCAGGTCTAAGGTTTGATTAAATGCTGCAGCAACAGGAGTTAATGTTATGCAAATAACAGTGGAACATAATGGAGAGGAACCGTAAACTTTCTGAACATCTATCTGGTCAAATGTCTTGACATTCATTTCTACACTGTCTCCTAAGCTTGAATATAAATGGCTCATAATGTTTTCAGTAAATCCGTCGTTCATGACCAGGTTGGAATGAAACCACAGAACCAGGCAGACAAAAACATGTTACTGTTCAAACAATCACCAGCTCTGGTTTGGTTGAAATAAACCCTGAATTGACTAACCTGCTCGCTGATCATCAGCCTTTAAACTACGGCTGTCAGTGGCTCTTCAGAGGCAGACCAACAACAAAAATCTGCCATAAAAACAACCAGCAGTTTACTCATCCTATCACCGATAACCAATGAATTCAGCAATCGCCAAACCCTATCAGTGTTTGCACTTCAGCATCTATGAACGCCTTCCAGAAAGGAGTGTTTGATTATGTGTGGAATTAGCCAAATATCTTACCCCATTTATGATGGCCCAGTACTACTCTAACACGGGGTACAAACTTTTTCTAGCTTTTCCTCAAGTACATTAGTGCTTTGAGCTAAAAAAAACAAAAACAATATTGACTTGTTGGTGGCATTATACAAAAGGTCAGGGGACACTAAAGTAATTCATCCACTTGGGAATATCGATATCTGTACTGAATTCCATGGCAACCGTCCAATAGTAGCTGATGTAATGTGTTCTGGTGTCAGATAAACCTATAAGGTAATGGATCTATAAGACAAAGTGGATCTTCTCCCTCAAACATAATCTTCAAATTGGTACCTGCAGTCACATCCCAACACGCCAGCCGGTGTCTTCCATTGAATTTCTTTTAATCCATGTTGATGAGGGTGAAGCTGCGACCAGAGATTAGACGAGCACTGACAGATTTAAGAATGTGTCGGCTTCAAGTATCTTAATTTGTTGCCATCAAGGATAATATGTCCTCCCGTGCTTTGCTGATCTGAGATGCCTCAGGCATCTGCTTTAGTGACAGTTCTGTGTATAATATCATCCTTCTGTATATTAAACTGCAGCAAAGACTGGTACAAAATCTTCTGGGACTGATTCAATCTGGTTGGTACCGCTAATGAGCACAGGCCATAGCCCAACTTTCCAAATCTCTTTTAACATCAAATGACGACACACAGCACAGAGCGGTGAGAATTCAGAGCAGAGTGTATGTCTAGTAATGACACATGAATCATTACCTCCTTTCTTCAGCTGCACACGCGTTGTCAGCTGTCAACTCACACCAGAAACAGGAAAGAGCAAGAGTTGAAATGCAACATGTTCCTCTAGTTCAATAAGACTTATATAAGCAGAGACTGCTGTGCTTACACCTTCACACATTTCTCTTCAGCAATTTCCGATTCATTTCAGAACCCTGTCATGGACAGAATGAATGTAAGATTTTTCTTCGGAGAAATAGTGCCTGAACAGGAGTTTGAGCATAAGGGCCCTTAAGCTGTTCCACCTATACTGCTGTCCTTAAAGTCATGCTGGTACTCACCTCCATTATCCTACATTTTTACCGAGCTCAGAAAAATCAATGAACTCACTGAGTTGTTTGTTCTTTCTCTAGATCTTTCCTGTTTATTGGAAGATGTTTTGCAAGAAACTGGGCTTAAGAAAGTCTCATTTTGGATCTCGTCTCTAAAGCAAATGCCTCACTAGGGTACAAAAAGTATTCATTTAAAAACACATTTAAACAATCAATCAAAACTGGACCGTCACTGAAAAATATCACTAAGTGCCACTTGGGTGTAATTAAGGATAAAAAGGATCCTTGTGAAACTGTTTATTTCCATTTGTCTCCTTCAAGTTGTTTTGAAGACGCAATAAATAATCTACAATGAATCTTGCAATGCCTGGATTCTCGTTAAAATTCTTTTGGCTTCTTATTCCATGTAGAGCAGCAAATCTCCAGGGACGGAACAAAAGTCTTTTTCCAATCACCCATTCTCGCCTTAAATCCAGAGGGGACAAAAGTGTTTTTCTTTTTACCTTCTCCACAAATGTTTGATTGCTTAGCAAAGTTGATTTTAAACTCTTAAAACTTTATAGCCAACTTTTGTTGTGCTTTTAATTTTGTTGGTTAGGGTTACCAGTTTGCCTGCTCCACCAACACTGATTTAGTTCCAACACATTTTTTCGCAAAGTATTTTGGTTTGTTTGTTTTCTTTGCATTATAAAGCACAGAGTTTACCCGGCACGCTGGATATTTCACAATGTTATAAGACCACAAGATAACACAAAAATCCATCTTGCTGCAGATATATCAGAAGTGAAAAGTACTTCTTTATTGAAGTACAGATGGTACTTGAGGCTTTTCTCAATGAAAGGCTCTTATCTGATTTGTC
>CAFUXE010000108.1:914420-984100 GCA_903364295.1 Serranus cabrilla | reverse complement strand
ATAAATGTTTTGTTGAGGGTAAGTTTATTATTAATGAAGGCTTGTAAAGTATTTGTCATAGGGGTTCAATAGCTAACAAAAGCTGTAAAACACACTCTTTAAAGTCCTCAGTTCATTACAGCATGACTGATAACATTGGCAAAAAAATCTGTTTTTCTGCCTCACCAGCTGTTTTTGACACAGTTCTTTCATAGAGCATTTATGTAATCTAAGCACAAAGTACCATTAGATTTGAAAAGTTCAGTATGAATGAATAATACCGCACTATAAACTCTAGGTCTGTCTTGAGAGCTCTTGTGAACACACTCCTATCTTTGAATAAGAACTTCAATAGTTTGCTGAAAAGAGAACCACTTTCCACTTTTACACTGAAAAAGCATTTACTTCCAAGGAGAATAGAGTGGAATAATTTCCAGTTCACATTTAGCATTTGTGGAAATTGCATGCAAAACAAGGAAAGCTCTTGGCAGGCTGCGAAGGCTATATACTTTTTTTGAATAAATAAGTTCAAGTGATGTTTATTAAAATGGACTTCTTTTTATGTTGGTTGTTTGGTACAAGAAGAACTTAATGATAAAAAATATAAACACGCTTCAACAGGCATGTAAATGCATCACATGCACATCTTTTCTGCAATTTTAGAGTAGAAACTGAGTCCCATGTTGTCCTATTATTAGAACTCATTCAAACATGAAAGACAAACTAGCCAGGCTTCAAGTCATGTTCTTGTGTCCAAACTACAATAATTAGAATCAAACAACGGACAGAAGGCCCATATGTTCAACAGCCCATTAATAAAACGACCATTGCTTGAAGGCTGGTTTGAAAGAGTAAGGGTTAGAGGGAAATGGCTAATTATTACAACCTTGAGTTGAGATGCTGTTTAATGTGATCATTTGTTGGTTCTTTAAGACCTATTTTCAATGGAAAACTAAAAAGACAATATATTTAAGGTTTTACCTTGTCAACTTCATTGGGTTTTTTTTACTATGCTGCCAACAAATTCTAAAAAGACTGAAAGTTGTGGAACCCAGCTCTGTTGCTTAATTTTTAACTGCTTCCCTAATCAGAGAAAAGTCTAGACACAAACTGAAAAGTGATTGCCAACTTCAACTGCAAAAGCTTACCCCAATAATATGTGTTTTTCTAAAGAGGGTTTGGAGAGGTTAATTGCAGAAGATTAATTCCCTTCCGGGCGATCAAAAAAGTAGTATTTAATTAAATGTTAGTTAAAAAAAAAAAAAAACAGCAAAGAAAACCCAATTTGAAACTGGCAAATTGGTGGGTCGGTAGTTTCAGCTTTCTCTAAAATAAAATAAAAAATAATTAAGATTTGGTCATAATGAACTCCATGACACTACTTATTATTGGATGGGCTTCTCAAATTTAATGAGAATCTAATCAAGTGAGACTTCTCACTATAGCCAACATTTACTGAGATAGAGGGTTGGTCTTATTGGTCTCCAAAACTCAAGCTGATAAAGGGAAAACAACTTAATCAACTCAATTAAATTGTTATTACCTCCGCCAAGGAGGTCATGTTTTGCCGTTGTTTGTTTGTTTGTTTGTGTACAAAATAACTTAAAAACCACTGCACGGATTTGGATGACATTTTTGGACGTTTGTATTGGGACAAGGAACAGTTGATTCAATTTTGGTGGTGATTGGTGATCTGGAACACCATCTGGAATTTATATTGCAAATTTATATTATAGTGCCAGTGACCATATTGCCTTCACTAACTGCCGCCATCTAGTGGATGAAATATTTCAATGCCAGTGTGCTCCCAAAATACATGCTTTCAATATAATCCTTCAAGTGTGCAATTTGATTTTGCTTAACTGACCCTATTGCCTTGGCGGAGGTCTGAGCTCTCCAAGTGCTTTTCTAGGGTTTGACCATCTAAGTTTTTGATGTGTTTTGAAATATTCCACTATATAATCATTAAGTTTAATATTGTATTATGTTAGGCATATCATTTTGAATAAGTAACATTTCACTGTATAATCAGGTCTTTTATGTGACTTTTTGTAGAAGTACTTTTAACCATTGTGGAGCAGCCAAAATGTAGCTGAGCCAGCTAAATTAATTCTGAAAGACAAAACACAGCTGCTACTTTAGATACACGCCAAGACAACACTCACAACACATTTCATTTCACACACTCAAGGACGTAATGCAGCAGTTGGCTCTCTCACGTCAAAACAACACGACCAATAGAACTCGGGTTGCACGTGAGTACGGGCGGACCCAGCAGAGAAGATATATGTTTACTTTCTAAGCTGTTCTTGGCTCATATGACTGGGACTTGGATTGCGTCACTCTGAGACCAGCGCTGTACAACTGTACAAACAACGAACTGGTGAAGTTTGGAAAAAGATCTTACTCTGGATTAAATAAGTACGTTATCCCAGAAGTTATCTCGGGGGTTGTGTCATGTAGCCTGTGAGGCTGCAGATCTCGGCGATGGGGCGGAGGAGCTTTTGGGCTCACTTTCTGTTACTGGATTAGCATGGAAGCATTGTTGAATTAGCAAGGTGGACAGTTTAGCTAACTGCTAAATCAGTTACATTTATGCTGGGCTGGCCACAGAAATTTGGCAGGACAAAGTTGTCACTTATCTGGTTATGTCAAGTGTGTGTGGACAAAGCATTAAGTTGTCACACTTTTCTCATTAGTGGCTGGCTCTCCATGCTTGCACTTCTCCTCTTATCAGTCTGTCATTAGCTACTGCAAAACTTCTCCTCAGTTTTGACTGGCTGCAACTCATTTTATGTTGACGTTGAAATGAAAATGAGCCAGAGTTCTTAGCAAATATTTACATAAAAACTAATCCAACCATCTTAAAATCTTGTTATCAGTGGGAATGTCTGTTCTACTCCTGCCACTTTTTAGGATTAAACCTCACTTGCTGTTTCCACATGCAAATAGGTTTTTCACTGTGACCGTGTGTGTGAAACTGCAATGGAAATGTGTGCCATTTGAGGGACAGAATAGTCAATTGACATAAATGGCTGTTGTCATAATGGTGGCAGTAAAACACATTTACTGGCAGGGTGGAAAATTCACTTTTAACCCATTCACTGATAATGAAATGGAAGGAAATTACCAAGAAATGCATATTAATATCTCACTATGTGCTCTGTCCCTGGTTATTTTGCCTATGGGACGTGCACAGATTACCTCGACAGAGAGACTTTATGGAGGCATAGTGATGACAGACGTGCAGCCAGTCACTGAAACAGTTCTCATGAAGTCTGCACACAATATGCTCTGTTGATTTCCCAAAGTAATGGAAACATTTTATTCCGTAATGATGCATTGTCCCATGAAGCAAATTCAAGCCTGGTTACTATGGCAACTTATGCTGAGGAACTAGTAAAACTGCTTTATTGCAGCAAATCAACTGAAGATAAGTCAAACTAACTGGAATAAACCTGGTTTATTTGGTGGATTAGTTTTATAGAACAAGCCCCTTTTTGCTGATAATGTGATCATATGAAAACATAGCAGAAACCTTCCTTGTTCTGTATCTTAGACAACTTTGGTGGTTTAGGTACCTAAATGGCGCCTTAAATATGATGTGTAATGTGATATATACCATATTAGCTTTGATTATTTTGGGAACTTTTCCTTAATGGAGTCAAAAATATAAAGTTCTTGGAGTATTTGGAGTGGCAGCATGAGGAGAGGGTCAATATGTTGTGGTGCACTAAACCCAAACCACCTCTCCTGGTAGACTTATTGAAGCTTAATCCCCCAGACGGAAGATTAAGAGCATAGATAAAAAAAAATGTTTGGAGAAATGTCTTCTTGAGGAGTTTAATTAAAGTCTACAAGCTGCAGACAGGTGTACGGGAGCTGTAAATCTAAGTTTGTCAGTATGCATTTGAAAGGAGCGTTGGAAGAAATTGATGACTGCTATAAGAGGTTGTGAGGAAGGCGTCTAATCATTCCAACTAATTAATGCTTCACACTCATTCAGAGGGAAAGCGGCACTGATAGACAGAATTAGAAAGTAACTGAGGCTTCCTGACGAGATGTCAGAACGCTCAGTTTACTGCACTCAGTGGGCAATAGGCCAAATAAATGAAGGTTGTGCAGCCTCTAGCAAATTAAATGAAGGAAAACTAAAAGTGAAGTGTTATTGTCAACAGCATTTTTTAAATTGATGCAAAGTGGGCTGCATATGGGTAAAGAGGGAAGATAAAAGAACTAAAAAGGCAATTTAATGTGAAGCATTTCAGAGTTCACTCCAGGGCGGCCAGCAGATTGACACAGCCTCACAAAGCTATACAAATTTGTCCGAAAGCATGAAAGAATAAGAAAAATGTCTGGTCATTTGTTGCAGTCATCTATGAATTGGGTGTTGAAACTGTGGGGATTTAGCAAATGTCGAGGGATGAAAAGGGGTCATTGTGGCTGGCTCCCGTTGATAAACGCCCATGCTCAAAGTGCGCGTGCTGGGAGCTGGAGAGTGTGACACATTTTCTTTTGATTTGCTTTCAATTCAGCTAACAGAGACTGCAGTTGGGTCAGAACAACTAAAATGTCTAATTGCCCAGCTCCTTCAATGACTGAGTGAAAGCTAAAAAGTGTTTGAAATGTTTTAAACTATACATTCAAGATGTTTTACTATTGAAGACAGTTTTGACTCACACTCGTGCGATCCACCTTAAAACAGTGAATCTGATTCACAGATAATTACTCAACAAGCAAAAAATGTGAAATGGGAAAATGACATTAATATATATGGCCCTGCAGTATTTATTATCCAATGAATTGAAGTCTTTATTCTTTCAGGAGTTCCTTTGATTTCTGTTGCAATTGAACTGAGATTTACTGTTTTTCGTTCTCATCTTTAGCTGTGTAGTATCTCATGCTGCTAATGTATTGCTGATATAACATAACATTAAGTGATGTATATGAAGGCCATTACCATGGAAACTTGCATAAGATCTGCTAAATGTCGTTAAACACTTGGGAATATCACAGTAAGACACCAAGATCTTGATGAACACCATAGAAATCCATGCTGTCATTCTGGTTTCAAAAAGATTTCTGCAACAACTGCCTTTGTTCAAAATTGGATGAACACTTCTGTTCTTTAAACTGCTGAGAGCCCCCTTATTGTCAAGAGACCTGGCCACACGTCAAGGCCTCTTGTTTGTGGTTGTACCGTTTCATAAGGCTGTGACTGTCTTGGAAGTCACAACAGGTCCTTTATACAGCGAGGTCAAGTCTCACTACGATGAAATGCTCGTATGGGGAGTAACTTTATCAAGCCTCCTGAACCTGAAACAAAAAAGTTGGCCTGCCAGCGGGTTGTCGAAGCGGACGCATTAAGAGGATCTTACTAATGACGCTGCAGTGCAAACACACACGCATTAATGCTAATTTTCTTCACTTTGTTTACAACAGATGCCAAACTCCCCAGGATAACAGTGCTCCTGTGGAGCTGGTGCACATGGACTCTCTCTCTCCCTCTCTCTCTCACACACACACACTTACTGGATCATTATGATTTCACACACAAACCTCCTTAAAACAGTGAATGACACAGATCATAGATAAGTTAATATGATAAGATACAGTGAGTCAAAGATAATTGCTAAATTAGCACACAGGTGAATAGGTGGCTTATTCCCAGACTCTTGTCGCCACATGTAGTTTCACTCAGGCTGCTGTTCATCCATTGCACATGGTGTCATATTTTTCTACTGAATGCCCTTTACTCTAATGAGTCCAGAACATGTTACTAGATTACACTGATGTTTCTGCAGTGCACACACAAGCAGCATCGGTGCTGGTTTTGTTTACAACAGATGCCAAACTCCCCAGGACAACAGTGTTCCTCTGGAGGTGTACTGCATGAACACACACACACACACACACACACACACACAGGATAATCCTATTTCTCTCCCCTTCAGCCAGTAAATCCCACGTTTGGATTTTACCTTAACCTCAGAATAGACCCCCCCACGGTAACAAATTTACGTAAGTTGACAAACTAACCACTATAAATGGATGCAGGGACTTCTTCTGACTACTACTATTTAGGACACACAAATCCTGTCATGGTCACATCCAATTTTCGCAAAGGAGACGTGTGAGGACTCCAAATGGGAGGCAGTAAGGCCATCTAGTGGTTCATAGTGGAACTCCACGTGTGTGTGGGCTGTTGAAAAGGCTCAAACCTGACAGTAATTTGCAAGGGAGTCGTTGATTTATGTGTAGCGATGAAAGAACACCTGTTGCCCATTGTCTGCTCCTCGGAGGCACTTCCTGTCACAGTCCTAGGAAAAATTAGAGAGAGAATACTCTCTCCGGACAGTGTAAACACATCCTTCTTAATGCGCGTATTCTACAATTATTCTAACTCCACAAAATTACTATAAATACTCATTTTGATAGTTAATATTTCAAAATTGAAAACCGCTGTCTTCATTTCATTTTTCTTGTAATTGATGGTGGATGCAGGTCAATATTCATGCACAGAAATTCCCATCAACCTTGCTTTGAGGTAACATAAAATAATACATTTGGATGAAACGTCTCCAAGGAAGCGCTTTTACGCACGCACACCCGCGTCTGCACACACATCACTTGTTATGATATCAGCTTCAGGCAATTAATTTTCTGGTCTGACTTTACGCCAGTTTGACTGACACCTGCAGTGCATCCGCAACTCTACTGAGAGCGTCACAGACTCCGGGCGAAGATGCTCTCACAGGCTGTCCAGCCGCGCACCGAGGAGCGGCATTATCACCGCTGATTTACAGAGCGCACGGGTCTCCGAACTGGATGGCACATAATAACATATCTGGATATCAATGATGCATCTTACGTAGGAAGAAGGCACTTGCTTATACTTTTTTTTTGTTTTTAACTTGGATGTACTTTGAATTACCGATGGATTTCTTAAACGATTCAAATTTATCTCTCGGAGACACTAATTCAACAACAACAGGTAGGTTGATCAACCAGCGCACCATGCGTATTATCACCTTGTTTATAAGCGTCATAACTACATTCTACATTAAATTATAACGTCAGTAAATCAAATCGGTGGACACGAATGCTTTTTTTTTTAAACTATGTTTTATTAATTTTTTCTCCAAAATGCCTTAGTTACCTCGTATATGTAAACTATAAGCGTTTATAATCTGTTACATTTGATGAAAAAAGCATGACTTGTTCTCATCAATTTAAACTCTTTTTACATGCATTGTGCTACTTAGTGATCAACACATGTTATTTTTGTGCTAATATATCAAAGTCACTGACTGGGTTTGGTTAAATTAGGTTATTTATTTTTTACTTTGTATACATCATTATAATTAGGCAGTAGCCAGCCCCTCTGCCTCCTTTATCTATCTGTTGTTGCCTTCTTTAAGGAGCCAACACACATCCATGCACAAATACAGAAATCAATACATTTCGCACTGACATTATCCATCTGGCTGCTCAAACAGATGGAAGAATGTACAGTGCTCTATAATAGATAACAGATCTGCCCACATAATCATCCCCTGACAAAACAGTATTGTTAATAATAGTTTACTATTCTCCTCTTGCAAATGAAAAGATGACTCATAACATATTCTACATACTGATATTAATTTAAGATTTTACACCATACAACATGATTGGACACAGTGTATAAACTGTATGATTTTACTAGATATTTGTGCTTTATAGTCACTCCTCTTCTTGTCTCCAGCTGTAGATGGGACCCGTCAGGGCAGTGCCATCCTCCCCGTCATCTTTGGCATCATCTGCCTTCTAGGGATCACAGCTAACTGTATTGTCATCTACACCATCATGAAGAAGACCAAGTGTCGGGCCAAGCAAACTGTTCCAGACATCTTTATCTTAAATTTGTCGATTGTTGACCTCCTGTTTCTCCTTGGGATGCCATTCCTCATCCACCAGCTGCTGGGCAACGGCACATGGCACTTTGGAGCCACAATGTGTACGTTCATCACTGCGCTCGACTCCAATAGCCAGATTGTCAGCACTTACATCCTCACCGCGATGACCCTCGACCGTTACCTGGCTACGGTCCACCCCATCCGCTTCAACTACATCCGCACACCTTGTGTTGCAGCGCTGGTCATTGGCCTGGTGTGGGGTCTGTCCTTACTCACCATCATTCCTGTGTGGTTGTACGCAGGCCTGATGCCTCTACCAGATGGCCTGGTGGCCTGTGCTCTCCTTCTGCCTGTCACTGACATATACTGGTTTACGCTATATCAGTTCTTCTTGGCATTTGCTATACCTTTGGCCATAATCTGCCTGGTGTTCTTCAAGATCCTCCACCACATGGCCACCAGCGTGGCACCGCTGCCTCCAAGGAGTTTGAGGGTGCGTACCAGAAAGGTGACCCGGATGGCAGTGGCCATCTGTCTGGCCTTTTTTATCTGCTGGGCTCCTTACTACATCCTGCAGCTGATCCACCTCGGCGTGCAGAAGCCAAGCGTGGCTTTCTCGTATGCCTACAACATAGCCATAAGCATGGGATACGCTAACAGTTGCATCAACCCATTCCTCTACATTATCCTCAGTGAGACCTTCAAGAGGCAGTTCCTCAGGGCTGTGCACCCGATAAATAGAAAGTTCCGTGTGCAGCCGAGCACCACAGACGGCGGCAGTGTGAGTGTGAGAATGATACCTGAAGGGGCTCAGCAGGAGCAAGCGTCAGGGGAGATGATACCATGCAACGTGGATCCACAATGAATAAGAATCAATATAACTTCACACAGTCACTATCACTGTGGATCTGTGCAGCTGATCAGCACTATGAAAGGAACATTTGCATAAGGGCACATATAAATACTGTGTCTGTTTAATAATCAGCACAGCTGCAATCGTCCATTGTTTCATGTAAACAACATGTTTTTCCTATTTTTCAGCCAATTACAATAAAAATGCTCAAAAGCATTAATAAGTAAGAAAAATAGGCATTATGAGACCAGAGAGACATTTTCATAATTCCAAGAGCCCCTTATTCTATTATATCCACAGAACAAGGACAGGGCAGCTCCTATTATTATTACTATTATTATTATTATGTATGGAGGAACCTTCTGTGACTTAAGTGTACAGGGATTGGTCGAACACAGCCAATGCAGCACCGACACCACTTTAAAAAAAATAGGCGTGTAGACAACACACAAGCACAGCCGGCTTACACCCCTTCAGCATTCCAATTTTTGGCAGAAATACAAACCGAAAAATAACCCTTGAAGGTATGTTCTAAAGGGAGCTACCTGTGAAACTAATAACTCTTTATTTTTTTTAAAGAACTGACCAAACCTGTTCACTGCTGGGGGGCTGTGCTGAAGCCCTGTGAGAAGAAAAAGCAGTTTCTCAATACAAAAGGTGTCTTTGGACGGAATGGAAAGCAAAATTCATTTCATCTGCAGGATTTATTGCAGCCTGCGTAGCATAATCGTCAGTGGAAAAGAAGCATTGACTTCATGAACTACAAATGGTAGAGTGGTATGTTTGCTGTCTTTTCTGGAATTAATGACAGCTTAAAACATTGAACTTACCGCTCACTTCAACAGGAACATCTTCTTCAAGACGAGATCATCTTCAGGTCAAAATGCTCTTGAATTGCAACTCCACCTCCAGTGCGTCCAGTCTGATATCCTTTAATGTGGTAACAAGTAGAGTACATTCAATATGATATCACTGTATGTATCCATGCAGAATAAAATGTAGTTTCTTGCAGCTACAGCTGAGAGATCCAGATGTATGACTGTTGTACTGAATCATTGAAAGGTATGTATGATGGTAGCTTTAGGAAAATCAGGAGTGTAAAATTTTGCAAATGTGTTATTGATGTTTGGATAATGAATTCTTGTTTTGTCTCATATCCTGTGATGGTTTGATGTATTATCAAACACAGTGGAGATTGTGACTGGACATCATGCCTTTGGATCATAAACTGTGAAATACTGCATTAGATGTTTTCCTGCTAACAACAATGAAAGGGCGTCCATTATTTCCAGTGCATTAGCAGATGGCCTTGAAAAACAGCACTCAACAGATTATTCTTATCTTTTAGAAGGAAAGACAGCAATGCACGTGTATGTAAAGACTTTTTTCAGCAGGGGGTTTCAGGAGAAAGCCACCCCAGGAATGTTTGTTTCCCATCTATGGCAGCTATATGCACTTTTTATCCAATTTTTCAAGCCATTTGAGATAATAAAATGCTGACAAATATGGTATACATAATTTTGGGCAAAGCAAAAAAACAAAGACACATACTTTACTTTACTCCTACCATTAAAAAAAGGCAGAATAATATCTGGTGTTAATATTTATAATGTTATTAATATTATTTGTATGTCTTACTTGGTAAAGCTGCTTGTTATTATGTATGTTCTTTCATTGCTCAACAACTGTATAGTACTGTCATTTTTGTTTTGATAGTTTTATTTTTTTGCTAGCATTGCTGTGATTTTTGTCATTTGTTTTGCTGTCTGTCTGACCTCAGGGCATAGCTGTGAAATAGCTCAATGCTTAGTCAATTTCCCATTACATAGCGTGGGTAGGGGAGGAATTTGGCTGGAGTAGTCTTCAACTGTTTTGCTGTTATATTTAAATAATCTGGGCTGCTCAAATCAAGGTCATCCAAAAACTGCAACTAAATGTGGTCTTTAACACTCTGAACTGAATACAAGGCCAACAGAAGAATATTTATTCAGTTATATTAGGTTTCTTTCTAGGGAATAGCATATTATTAGCAGCAGCAGTAGTATCATAGAACAACCCCCCATGATAATGTTAGTGCAGACCAATAGATGGTGATATTTCCTCATTAACAGAGTTTTTGCTCTGTTGTTTTGTTGGTTCAGGCCGTTTTTCCACTGGGGCCGGTTCTTGGCCAGTGCCCAGCCGGTGCCAAATTGTGAACCGGTTCTTTGGTTTTACAACACTGAAGAGCTGATTCCTGACCGGGAAAACTGGTTCCACAGCGGCACCAACTCTTTGCTTACGCGTCAGGGGCTGGGGGCGGGGTTATCGTGGCTAACATGGCAAAACGAAAAGGTGTATTATTCATTTTATTTGATATGTTTTAATGCAATATTATTGATACGGCTAGCGTTAGCGAGCTAGCATTAGCTTACTCAGTGTAAATAAAACGTAATCGATGTCCATAGCGATGAAGACGGGCACCATGCATGTGTTGTACCAGTGGTGTTTGGGTGCCAGTGTTGGCTCGAAAAGCCAGCAGCAGCATTTGTAAGGAGAGTCTGCTGTTGTTGTTGTTATAGTTACCAAGAGAGTGGAGACGTATACAGACGTATACTGTCACATAATGACGTGGCTCTCAAGCCATTGGAAAAGCAAACAGGTTCGGAGCTGGTTCGCAAGTTGAACCAACTGCGAACCAGCACGAGCACCAGCTCCAAACCGGCCCCGGTGGAAAAACGAGAGAGTGGTCAAGAAATGACAGAAAGTTGAAGGTATTTTTTGTAACTCTAAAAGATTCAAGGCTTTTGTTCAAAACATTTAGGGCTTGCTATGTCCCTGCTTGCAAACAGCTGATTGTATGATTTCAATGCTGTGACATGATGGGGGTGACTTCCAGTCAGGGACACCTGACTGTTAATCAAAGCCAGGTTCTAATTTTTTGTTGGTTAAAAAGTGTAATAATTAATAAGCCAACAGAATTAAATTCAGTTTGGAGGTGCACCCAGGACAAGAGGCCTTGAAATGTGTCATTTGTTTTGCTTCTCTCTCTATTTTATTTCAGTGTAATGGCTTTTGGCTGTTGTGCACCTGTACAGGTTGTGTCTCTCATGCCTAATGCCTGCTGAGGTCAATTTGGCCCACTTTTGCAACTACAGAAAATGGCTGTATGCTTTAAATGTTCGGCTTGTTTGTTTGCCTGTTGTGTGTTATCAATATACTGAAAGCTAAAAGCACCATTAGACCAAATGACAGAGCAAGCACATCAAACACATGCATTAGTTTTGAGAGCTTGTAATTTTGTAAATTTCCTGCAGTATTTCCACTGTCATACTAGAAAAATGATTGTGAGCTTGCTTGTCACTTCCCGCACATGAAAACAAAATGCAGCTTGATATTTTTGTATAAGCCAAAAGATGAATTAAAATGCCTTTTTTCCGGATTTCACATCCCCAAACATCCAAAATGTTGTTTCCTCCTTGGGGACTGCTTTAATAAGTAAAAGATGCTGCATTTCCAGTATCGATTCAGTCTAAAGTTTAAGGGTACGAATATAAATGAAGGGCTGCGTTCTGGATGACACATCTATCAAAAAAAAGTGCCATTTTGCCGATGGCGTATTGTTAATGTTGTATTGATATTATATTTAAGTATGCAGAATTATAATGTTGAAACTATATGTTTGGGATGGGTTACTAATGTAAATATAAAGTGTATTAATCACTGAATGAATAACTCAGGGTTTCTCAACCTTTTCTGGCCTGTGACCCACCTTTCAGAGTCTAAAAACCTGACTTGATGCCAGTAATTAGAGTTGTGAAGATGTCATGAGAAAAGCGTATTTTTGTAATGTATTTTTCAGAAGGCAAAGGTAGCTCTAAATGGATTGCACACATAAATGATTATATAGTTTCACTGTAAAAAGTTTTGGAAAATAAAACACTATTTGCCCAACGGAGAAATCTCCCAGGACCTCTACCCGCTAATCAAACCACACTTATCTCGGGTCAAGACACAGAGGATGAGAAACTCTGGTGTAACTGTTGTTCTTGTCTGTTATGAAGCAAAATGAAGGAAAAAAATTGCCTCGTATTAAAACATGAGCAGCTTTGTTGCGGACCTCTCTGTCTGTACTGTTGTGAGTATTGATCGAGCTTAATAAATCCATATGTGTACTGTAACTGATTTTCTTTTTAATGAAAATGTTTGTTCCATTGTCGTTTTTGTCTGCATTATCATTTCTCCTTCTGATACTCAACACAATTTAAAACATTTTCAGTTGTCAGATACAGCTAGCTACAGTGTGACAGTTACTCACGAATTTAAAGGATCCATACATGGCATTCAGAATATTAATATAACAAATAACTACAGAAGATATGTGCAGCCAGTCCCAACCATGAATATGGTTCTGAATCTCATGCGCAGCACCTTTGGTATAGTTCAACAACAAAATGTTTTGCTGGAGCTCAGGACGCATCCTGCAGGTGCCTCCTGTGGTCTGATAAAGAATTTTACTCGAGTTTTCATGGTTCGATATTGACCTCTTAAAAACAAAACAAACAAACACTAATGTGTCTTCAAAGATTGGCTTCTTTACGATAGAGGAGACAGTTTAGACTTGGAGTGCAATTATATGTAAGTATGAGGCATTTAACCATCAGTGGATGAGAGCAGAACTGACAGTCTGACTGTTTCGTGTAGTCTTTGACCTGATATGGAATAGATCACTGACGAGCTACACACACAGAGGCTGTATATGTTGTGTGTGTAATGTGGAAAAAAATTGAATTTTCCCTTGGGGATCAATAAAATATGTCTTTCTATATGAACAATGGCATTTACCCACATGGTTCGAATTGTAAGGGTGCAGCGCTCTTCAGCAGAAAGATCATGCTGTACCTCCCCTGCTGCTTTATCAATAGTGATAAAGAAAAGCCTTCTTTCACCATAGAAAAACTCCTGGATGACATTTCGCGTCACTCATTAACATTCCCTGGCAAAATGTTAGAAAGAACATGTTGTCACTTTACTTTCCCAAGCATTACAGTAGCTAGTGCACTAATGTTACGTAAGGATAATTAGTCTGATCTTCTAAATGGGCACCACTGAACACTTCATTGCAGTAGAATGCAGCTAGTGCTCCCTATCACCGAGGTTAAGTGGGTGTTGGAATAATAACTCTGTGCTCATCACCAGTAACAGAAGCATTTCAAATATGAATGGATACCACTCAAGACATCTGTACTCTCTGCAGCGTGGATGGACATGTGTTGAAGTGCTTCTCTCAGACAATAAAGACAGGGGTGAATGCTAGGAAAAGAGGTTTGAGAGTGAAAAGAGCTGCGTCAGCTGAAAAATTCATGGCAGTGTTTAGGAGATAGATTAGGAATGAGTCCCCGTAAATTGAGGCTCGTAGTCAATCATCACATTTAAGTGGAGGCATGGCATCAATAAAATATAGCTCCCTGAGGCGGGAGCTGGGTGTTTTTTCTCACTTAACAAAGAATCTTCCTGACACAAGGTCATTTATGCAGTGTTGTCAGAGTGAAAGAGCTGATTCCCAGTACTTGCCTCTGCCGCGCTGGAAGGGGAAATACTTTATATTCGACCAAATCCAAACTGCAGGACTTTCCAAAGTTAAGTCAATAACAGCAACCCACTGAAAAAACTTTTCCCTTTTATCTTTGCGCTGTAAACAACCATGACAGCATTATACTTTGCAGCGGGCCATCCTGCATAGGTGAAAGACCACATCCTGGGGTTAATAACTTAGTTTGTTGTTTTTGATAAAAATCTGAAAATACGATTTGACCAGAGAGAAATATCTTCGCTTTCAGTAACTGCACTTGAACCCATCTCTGTCTGGAACAGACCTGTGCCTGCACAGATCAGCACAGAGGAATGAGCCGAGCACTGTGCCCTGCATGTGGCTCAAGTAGACCACAGAGCACCAGACACACCTGCTTTCAATCGATTCCCTGAATCACAGCTCTTAGTTTACAGCAGTGGTGAAATCCAACCTCACAGACACAAGCACCAACAATCAGTATCAATGGTCTCGCTGCGCTGTAACTTTTTTCAAAGCATTGTCACGCATTCTGCATCAAGTGTTGAAAATCTACTTTAGAAATACTTAACATATTTTCTCACTATCAACAGCAGTAGCAGTTCTATGCTGAAATATCCTGAAGGCCACCATCCGTAATAAGTTATACATTCAACTAAATAATATGTGTAGCTCTCTAAAATGTAAAAAATGGAAGAAACCTTGAAGGAAGACCTCCAATTATTTATGTTTTATTCATGGCACAGGTCAGGGCTTGCTGTGACATAGGGAATAGTAAATCCCAGTGCAGATGCATATAAACGCATCAAAGGACATAACACAATACATATTTGATGACAAAATGTATTGAATCAAATTAATAATAAAAACTTGAATTATATCTATTGGTGCATGCCATTGAATACTAGCATCATCGTTGTTCTTTTCTACAACTCCTCCATTCTTTATGTCCTTTATTTGAGACTTTGGATTTATGAACACAACTGCACTTGGGGCCACTTTAATGGTTTTGGAGAATTTCTGAGCTCCAGTCTCATAGAACAGATAGGAAAAACACCAGGGCCAGACATCACGTTGCCTTCCTGTCAGATCACTGGAGCTGTGTGAAGTCCAAAATCTTGGTTCTAATACAATCATCCAATCCCCATGAAACCAGGTGCCGTGGGCTTACATAGCCACAGTTACATCGCCGTGGCATGGGTGGTCATGAAATCCTTTGCAAAACTGGTGTTGACCCAGCAGAAGGATATTACTCCTGAGGTTTGCAGTTGATGCAACAGTCAACGTCCTCATTAAGGACGATGAAGAGTCTGCAAATAGATGGGAGGCTGAGCAGCTAGCTCTTTGGTGCAGTCATAACAACAGCTTAATGAGGATTAGATGAGGATGACAAAGATGAACAAATAAGGGTAAACATTAGACTGGACTATTATGCAAAAAGGTGTATATCCCCATCACAGTTCTCCCCCTGTCTCCTAAAGGGTAGGGGTGGGTTCATTGCATGATTTCAACCAAAATTGCATGAGATGAGCCTGACATTGGCGTGTCTGTAAGAGAAGACACGTGGGTTCCCACAGAACCCTTTTACTTCAGATATCTTGAAGTCAAATGATAAGGGACTGCTTTAAAAATAGCCATGCCAGTTTCCCCTCCCTAAAATCATGGTTGGTACCAATGGATTCCTTAGATATCATAAACTGTGTTTGCATTAAAGT
This sequence comes from Serranus cabrilla, assembly GCA_903364295.1. Lineage (NCBI taxonomy): Eukaryota > Metazoa > Chordata > Actinopteri > Perciformes > Serranidae > Serranus > Serranus cabrilla. The sequence goes on along the minus strand of CAFUXE010000108.1, from coordinate 968,107 downwards.
CGAATCAACTGCAACTAGTTTCATATGATACCAGCGTCTTCTTTAGGACTTCTCTAAGCATTACGACTGGGACTGTAAGTATTAACAGCTATGTTTTCATATATTTGTGTATAAACCAGTCCTGTCTTGTTTTTACCTTTATTTGTTCAACCTTGCTGTCCTCGTATTAGCCCTTATGTCTATTTCTGTCTATATGAGTTAATTTAGAGCAATGTAAAATAGTCAAATCCTTGTACGTGTCCACATACTGGTACAGTAAAGGTGGTTGTGATACTCTGGCTTCAGTCTTTCTCTGTATTTGTTGCACTGTCAGAGACAAAGTTGCCGAAGAAGTCAGACTCAAACTTTTCATTTAGACATTTCATTACTGTTGCTGTAATCTCTGTCGGACAGCCCATCTAGAACTTTACCAGGGGGTGTGTTCACTTCATATGGCTCCTGACAGGGAGTCTGGAAATTTCACCTGTTTCTCTTCTGCAGCAGTAAAGGCCGACCCACACGACTGTCTCCGCACTAAATGGACGCCAGATCCATTTGTGCCACTGCATCACTTGTCAGACTCAGAGAAGCACTCCTGTTCTCTCCAATTACAGCAGAAGGCTATTTTCTGGGGATTTATTTCACATCCACTTGAGGGTCTAAGGACAGATGGTGTGTGAATTATGATATTGGTCAATACCCATATAATTGACATGGACCGTCTCCATACATTGCCAGTAACGATCCACTGATATTTTCATGTTTTGATGTGCATCAGCGCTTCAGGAAATTACAATTCCACGCATAGGAAAACTTCTAAGCATATTTGCTTGGATGAGTTAATCCAGGTTGTGAATGTATTAAATAGGTGAGCCACCAGAACACTTTCAATTATTACTTACAATATTTAATCATTATGAGCCAAAGCCTACACTGGCTGCTAAACTGCAAAGTGACTGATTTGTAATATTGGAGAAAACTGTGTCTTTTGCTGTAGGATAAAAATTTTAGTTTTTCATTTCTGTAAACTGACAAAAAAGGAAATTGTCAGTTGGCCACTAGGATAATGGCTCCTCCATTTTTCATTAAAATAATCCCATTATATACTAAATAAAAATCTATATAAAATGTTAATATGTGCCTTCATTAAGAAATGAACATATTAAATTTATAAGCCTTTTCCTTGTTACCTGTCTGCAGTGAGAGGTATTCAGTGTGTGCACTGACCTCTGTTGAATAACTTAGAGCAACACTGGTCCCTGAATCTCTCACTGCAAAAATACCCGACTGACCTGAACTCTGACCATATCTTGTGACAAAGTGCAATGTGTGTACTATCAATTCACATTGGGTTTTCATATATTATATATCTATCACTACATAAATGCATTACATTTTGTTGTACTGATGTGCAATGACAATAAACCCTTTGCTATGTTATGCAGATTTCATCCCATACAGAGTCTATAGGCGCAGTGTTGAAAATTGCCTCTTCATTTTCTGCACATTCTCTCCAGAGGGGTACCAGAGGATTGAGAAAGATTAAGAGGATATGGCAGGGATGATGGAGGAAATTATGTAAAACACCTAGGTCATATGTTTCCTCCCCTGGCGACGATAGAAGAAGCGATTTGATCGATTGTGACGCAACATAACAGAGAAGCCAAAAGATATTTTAAAAAAAAACGTGCTTAAAGAAACTTATTGAACTAAATCACACTCAGAGTTACTTTGATAATCCCCACGGTGGTGTTACAGAGACTTCAGTGTGAAAATAATCTCTCTGAGGGAGGAGTTAAGGAGTTTGATGACCACTGGCACTAATGATTTCCTATGGGGCTTGTTAGGATTATTGTAAATAAGTCTGTAAGATGCACACATAAATACCAGGCTCAGAAGAAAGCTTTGTATATCTGGGAGAACATGCCATTTGCATTAGTACTCATAAGTTTTAGTTGATATTGTATCATGAATTACCTGGTAGAATCGTACTTCTCTCTTCAACACGCTCTGTGGTGCATCTTGGTGCTGAAGGTGCTCCTCTGCAGGGCCAGTGCGTCATGGAGAGGGTGGGAGACATGTCCAATATGGAGTGAAGCTTGGATAACATCATCCTCTCTGACACGGCCACCAGAGTCCAGATCCACCGCCGCCACATCACCGGCCTTGTTGATCAGTTTATCGGGTGAAAGTCAAAGTGACAGTCATCTTCTGGATGTCCTTATTATCAGCTTCACACGTCCCCCAAGGCAATGACAAACTTGTGAAAGTCATCTTTTTTGCAACATAAAACTTGGAGTTATTGTGCTAATATATGACTGATAGAATCTTCTTATTTTTCTGACATAAAATGATAAAACAACCCAAATGCTAGGGTTAAACAGAGTCCAAAAGCCCAGGGAGTCTAAGCTCAGGAACAACGACTGGAACATCTACTGGGAGGGAGACAAGACAAAGGGGAAGACAGGAGGGAGGCTGGGTAATGAGGGACAGGTGAAACTAATCAAGGGAGGAGCAGGTAATCAACACAGGTGGGAGAATACACAAGGGGGCAGGAAGTGAAGATAGAAACTTTAACAGAAAAATAAAAGACATGACCTTTGTGAGAAGTTTATAAAATGTATGGTTTACACTGCAGTGTGAATGGTAACTGCTTCTGGGAGTAAAATGTGTAAAATGCAGACTGGCCCAACATGAGCATGCTATAAGAACTGGTGACCCATAATACCCTTTTAGCTCTACGCACAAAGAAGCTGACCATGGTAGTTAGAGATAACAGATATCTGTCTGACCAGATTGAAATTATGGTCTGACAGTTCAAACAGGATTGTACACAGAGAATAATTTTGCATTTACATTAGCCAATATGCTCTGTCGGATATTCAGCATGTGTACTGCATCAGTAAAGATCTCACTCAGCTGTGCCCAGCTGTGGTGCCAGTATAAACGAGGCAGCCTAAGGAAACTTGCAGTGGCCTATAATGACAGCATGAGGCTGCTGCTGAGAGTTCCAAGAAGCTATAGTGCAAGTCATATGTTTGTCAGTGTTGGGGTACCCACCTGCCCTGCTGTTTTACCTAACCTGATGTATAGATTTATGTGCAGAAGCTGTGAGTCGGATAAGGATGTAATCGCAGCGCTGGTCAACCCAGGACGGAGCTCTATCAGATTCTCCTCTAAACTGTGGAGTCACTGGCGAACATGCTTGTATGTTGGACATTGAGTGGAGGAAGTCTATTTTCTTTTACTTTTTTCCCTTTTTTGTATTGCGCTATTTATTATGTGATATGGATCTTATTGGTCTGGAATAAAAGGAATATATTAAAAGCTACACAATACTGTTTTGAGTTCACTCCAATAATGTTTCGGATCTTTTGAAAAAAGATTCACGTAAATTCTCTGACGATGGCCTTAATGGCTGAAGGTGTGTTCTAAAAGGCTTTTAAAATCCAAGAGTGCCTCGGACTTCTTCTACAACTCTGACCTTTATGAGCGAACCTCCCATCTGTAGAGTCATGTATATGTAAAACTGATCCATGCATCCATCAGGAAGCTGCTCAATCACATAAAGTGCAGTGAAAGTAATAGTTATGGGCTTATCCAGTGACCCGTGAGCGTTCAGGGTTCTTGAAGTGTTTTGCACTCCCACCCATCATCTCTGATATCAATGCACTTCTGAGCTGCTGCTGTATCTTAACAGATGCGTCTCCACTGACAGGTTAGCCTGGAATGATTTGAAAGCATCGATCTGGTAGTGATGTGAATGCTATGTGTATTGTAATGGAAAAGCATTTCCTCTCTTGCAGCAGAACATGTTGGGTCAGGACAAGAGGTTATTAGGTGGGAGGATGGTTTTGCTCTGAAAGATTCTGCAAAGATATACCATACAAATGTGGCACCATAACCATACGCCTTCACTAACTGTTGTTACATTTAAGATGTTTTTTGGAATATTGTGTTTTAGTAAATATACGTAAATCAAACACTACTGGGCATGTTTAGGTGGAATAATGTGGTTGCAAAGTCTATTTCCAGAGTGTTTTCCCCTTTTTTCTACACAAGTAGTCTTTAGATGAAAAGACACAGTGGGACACCCTAAGAAGTCAGGCTCAACACTTCTCCTCACCTCCATCATCCCCGACAGCAACATCCTCTCAGCCTTTGTCACTGATGCCGGTATAATCCTCCTCTCAGCAGGAGGAAGAGCAAATGCAAAGCGACCATTGGGTCCATTTTGAATCAAATCTGAGAGCTGAAAGAGAAGGCAGCACACACAACAACCACACACTCGTTTTGCAATTAAGTCAGCATTTGAGAGAGCCACTTCCTTGTCCTTTCCTCCCCAGGTGACAGAGATGCTCTGCTGGTAGCATTTTCTACATCCTTGTTCTTGGATGGCTCCTCTGTGTCCACAAAATATATCATAAGAGATCGAGAGAAACATGAACCACTTCAGTGGCTGCAGTCAGAAAAAAAGGCAAAATAAACAGCAAAATTAAGTTCAACTTACCCACTTAGTTGCTAATTAAAGCAGCTATACTTGATATTTTTCTCTCCTAAAAATGATGTTTCCATGCAACAGAAATGCATTACAGGGAATATGTATATTTTCATGGTTACGTTATATCTGATCTGATAAAACGTTAAAAAGAAAAAGAAGGAAAAAATCAATATCAATGTTTATATTGGTCAGTACCATGTATAATAATACAAAACAGCCTAAATCAATACTATGCTGTATTGTTTTATTACGCAAAGTAGCATACAATTGGTTTGTGCTGTGTACATGAGGATTTGATTAATCTGGTAAATCCAGATATCAGATAATAATGTCTATTAGTGTGCATGTAAACGTGCTAACTGAAAGCCTCGGAATTAACAGGAATGCGATCTTCAAATTTAGAAAAATATTCCTTTTCATAATCTTCCCAAGCTTCTTCCTCTTCGAAAATCTCTAAAACGCTCTGAGCAGAGAAAAACGTTGTCATCTTGATCGACTGATTGTAGAATGGTTCCTGCAAGACAGAGGGTGAAATGTGCTGGAAATGTGGGAGCAGAGAGGTGTTGGAGCTGGAAATGTAACAATGTAGCAAGTTGGAGGAGGACAGAGTGAAAGGACGCAGCACCTCCACAATGTAATCACCTGGAACACCACATGTGTAAAATAAATGTGTGTGGCGGGTCTGCAGTTTGAAGTGAAAATGCGTTTTTTATATGTTCTTTACATAAAATGAGCCAAAGTCAAGGAGCCCGAGTTCAAAATAATAATTAATCACATAATTTTTCTTTTAGTGGACATTGAAAACTGTGAATAATTTAATTTTCCAGGAAAGTAATACAAAGTTAGCTCCACTGTTCCCTGTAATGATAATAACCAGCAAGTCCTTTCTTTGAAATAATTACATAATTAGTTTAACATGTAACATATAGAGGGATGTAATTTTGTAATTAGGCCTATATTCTTTTATAGCATAGAAGGCGTCATGTGTGAATAGCACTGCGTCTATAGTCCCATTGTAAGACAGAAGCTGGCAGCCTTCTTGGTTTTACTTTATCAGTAATTTAAGCTGCTGTTCACTTCAGGACAGCAGGGGGTTAATTTTAACCACTTACCTCTGATGTAACTTCTACTTCACATGCGAGTCATTATGGCTTAACTTAACAAACTAGTTTCTGCCAAACTTCAGATTTTCCTGCACAGCAGACTGCTTGATTAAAGAAAGCTGTTGCACCTTTCCAATTAATTTCTTTAAGAAAAACTTCAAACTAAAATATATTTTCGGACTCTAACCACTCAAAGTAAGTGCATACATTTGAGTACTATCCTGCAGCTGAGAACACTTTGACATATGTCTCCTTGACATCTATTTCTGTTTCTTCACATTTCATTATATTGCATTTGACATTTTCATCTGCGTGATAAAGTCTCTGAAATGGAAATCGATCATTTTTTCTGAGATTTCCCTCAGTTTTTTTTTTGTAAAATATATAATAAAGCATCTAAAGCTGACTGGAGGCCATAGTCATAAATAATACCTTTTTATTTGTTGTATTGAAAAATAAAACAATATCGCATCATTTACAGAAGACAATTCAGGCAGAAACTGTTGTTTAACAGTGAAAGTATACTTGTTACACCCTTATGCAAAACATGTAATACATTGGATGTGAGTTCAATTGGATACCATGGCAACTTCCCCCCCAGATCACTTTATCCCACAAGATGACTGCCATCAATACTAAGCTTATTTATTTTTTCTCTATCTCTCTCTCACACGCACAAACACGCACAGTTCTGTCTATAAAATGTAGAAAAATTGCATATAAAAACACCTTCAATCCACATTTCACAAAGTATTGTGTTGAAACCAGAAGTGCTCAGATTGGCAGGGTAAACCTTGTGTGTCTGTGGCTACATGTGGATTGAGCCATGCTAAAAAACAAAAAAACAGAATCAAATGCATTTAAAATTCAATACAGACTTTGCGTCCCTATTTCCAGTCTATTTTTTGCTTAGCATTGATCTCTCGAATGACTAGTGATTTGCTGCTGTGTGATTGTGTTTTATTCTGAGTCAGTGATTACCTTGGGACTCTGACTTTTTGTTTTCTACAAGATTCGCTTTCAGGAAAACGTATCAATAAGTTAGAAATAGTCTATCGTTTTTTCTTCTGTTACTCTGCCAATATATCAGACTACTTTTGATTTTCCGTTCATGACAGAAGCAGCAAACAATTTTAGTAATGGCAACACGACAGATTGGACGCTGAACAGCCTGATTTCTTTGTTTTTACACAAAGCCAAACCTGTCACTCTGTCACTGTTAGTTGGCGGGAGAATTACTATTCAGATTACAACTCTTCAGCTGAAGTGTGTTGTTGTTAACGACCCTGTGATTATAGTGATTACTCCTTTTTTTTGAAGACTTTGCTACTTGTGTCTTCCATTAGGAATGACCGCCTCTTTATTTCATTTGATGTAGCGAATAGCAGCTGCAGCTGCAGCAAAGCTACCATCAGTCACTCTTGATGTGTTCAAGGTCTTGTGCTCAACTTACTTCCAATTTTTGGAGCAAAGCAACAACAAGAATAAAGAAGACTTTTAAAGTATTGCTTATTCACTTGAGAATAGCACACAAATACATCCCAGCTTACTGAAAGTGTGAGTTCATATAAATGTAGGCCTTTGGCGTGAGACAACTGATCCATCATTTTACAAGAAAAGCTTAAAGTTCAGATATATAATGTACCAGCGTATCATCAATCAAAGAGACTAATGCCTGCAGGATGATTAATTACTTGCCAGCATGACCTTTTCAGCTTCAGACAAGATAACACTAAAATTATTAGATCTTCCTGCTCTGCAAAGTGAGTCAAAGTGCACAAATGTTAATCACTGCCAACAGTGCAGGGACAATCTTTGGGGAAATCTCAGCCAGCTTTTATAACAGGATTTATACGTGTTGGTGAGCGTTTTCGTATACTGTGGGTGCTGAGAATGAAGCTCGAGGCGAAAGAAAGTCAAACATTCGTGATGAAAACAGTGGATTAGTGGGATTAGTAAGAGTCTATCCAAGATATCTCCAAATAAAAAAGTAATCATGGCTGCACAATGTGATGCTGAAGCTACGCCTAAAATAAAGAACTGAGTACGTCATAGACTTGACTGACGTTCTACAGTGTCTTTGTTAGTGAGTAACAGCAGCTTGTATCCGCGGTGGAACCTTGAAAGAAAGTTGATTCAAGTGTTCAAAGTAGAAAAAACAACGATTATGTCCTGCACAGAAATGTGGCTTATAATACAGTCTGCATGTGTAACTGTGAAACTGTCGGGTACTTTTAAAATCTTTATTTAAGTGGCTGAACACAGTGGTAACATCACTGCAATCAGTCTGAGAAACTAAGCTAACAGTATAACCTGTAATATAATCTATATAAAACCTATAACCATGTTAACAACCTTGATTTCCATTGGAGCGGTTCTTGTTTGTGGAGAGATTCTCAACCTTAGTGATAGATGTCATGTTGGGTTTATTCAGTGTAGATATATTGGTTGACAGATATTATTGCCTGAAGTTGGCAACCAAAGGCCAATCTGTATCGGTATCTATATATTAAGGTATAACACTGTTAAATATAATTTAATAAAGTTGTCCGTTTGAGCAAGTAACTCTCTGGGTACATTTGCAGAGTGGTGAAAAATTGCTGCATAATCCACATGAAAAAGCTCTATTTTCAAGAAATTGCTATATCGGCTGCCAAATTCATTGAAATGATGCCTTTGAAAACAGAATAAAAAAAGCCGACCGTAACTAATTAAAATGCCAGTACTTGTGTGAATACCGATTAAAATGTGCTACTCCACTCCACGCAGCTAAAAAAAAAAACAAGTTGCAGGTTCCAGTCCCGAATATGGTTGGACACATTGATGCAGATTTCTGCGAAGATGATTATCTACTGTAACTCAAGTATTCATGGTCATTTAGAATTACTTTCAAAGTAACTGATGCTGGATAATTTGTAGTTGTGATGGTTTCAGGTTTCAGGAGAAATCAAAGTTCACTCAACAATAAAAGGCTGTCTGTTTCTGCAGTTAAAAGACCAATTTCTGATTACAGAAGCAGTACAATCCATTTATAATGGTTCTTTATACACGGAGGATTGCAAACATGATGGAGTTAATTCAATATCCTCCCTTTTCAACAACTCTAATGAAAAAAGTGACAATCAGGGTGAATACTCCAGCACAACATGTTGGCTGTTCAGTTATTTCTGAAGCTGAGATGATACTATCGAAATTCACTTACATTTAATTATATTGTATGCTTCAGGGTCAATGTTCGAATGGGTTTATTGTTCGAGAGAAATAAACAAAAGTAGCTTTCCAACTAGCTGAGGGGCTGAGTATCAGTACCTTTAACTTTGATTACATCAACTTCTGTAGAGACACAATCATACAAGAACCGTACGCTGTTTCCACAATAACAAACCTTGGATACTAGTGATTTAAAGGCAAACCTCAATGCAAAGAAGGCAGCCTTTAGAGATGGTGACAAAGCACAGCTGAAACAAGTACAAATTAAGTTGAAGAGACTAAAGATGGCAAAAGCGGAATACAAGAGCCTCCACCCCTGTCTGTCACAGAGATGGGGGTGAGGCTAGAACTGGGAAGACTCTGCTCAGAGAAGGCTGCTGGCCCAGATGGTGTGTGTCCAAGGCTGCTCACAGACTGTGCTGCCCAACTGTGTCAACCTCTCCACAAGATTTTCACCCTCAGTCTACAGTTGGGGCGAGTGCCGGCTCAGTGGAAAACTTCCTGTGTTGTGCCCGTACTAAAAATAAAACGTCCAGCTGAACTGAATGACTACGGACCGGTAGCCCTCACTTCTCACATCATGAAGACCTTGGAGCGGCTGATTCTACGCCTACTGAGTGTTGAGGTCAAAGACGAGCTCGACCCCCTGCAGGTGGCATACAAACAACACATTGGAGTGAATGATGCTGTCCTCTACATGCTTCACCGTGCCCTTGCTCATCTGGAGGAAACTGACGCTTATGTGAGAATCATGTTCTTTGATTTTTCAAGCGCATTCAACACCATCCAACCCAACATACTCAAAAACAAGCTCACAGAGATGGGAGTGGATGTTTCCTTCACCTCCTGGATCATAGATTACCTGACAGGAAGGCCACAGTATGTCAGGTTAGGGAACTGTGTTTCTGGGACATTAATAAGCAGCACAGGGGCTCCACAAGGGACTGTTCTGGCTCCATTCCTGTTCACACTGTACACAGTGGACTTCAAATACAACTCTGAGTCCTGCCACATCCAGAAATACTCGGACGACACTGCTATTGTGGCGTGTATTAGGAATGGACAGGAATCTGAATATAGGGATCTGATAAAGGCCTTCAGTGACTGGAGTCACAAGAACCATCTCCTCCTGAACACCTCAAAGACGAAGGAAATTATCATAGATTTCTGCAGGTTAAAGCCCCCTCTTCACCAGTGAACACTGGTGGGGTGGTGGTCATGAATTACCCGGATCATCCGCTGCACAGCACCTTCGTGGAATGAAGAGGCAGCAGTGGACGGCTCCTCTCTCTCCGTTGCAGGACGGAGAGAATGAGAGATCCTTCGCTCCTACAGCCATCAGGCTGGCTAATACCAGAGTCAACAGACTAAATGAATTAATAAAGTAATTTTGATTTGATTTGATTGATTTCAACCAATATTAGCCAGTACTGGGAGCATCATGATGCTGCAAATCCACAAAGACTTTTTGATTTTAAGGTCAGGAACTGATTCAATTGAACCATTTTTTGTTCATCACAACTGCAATGGGAACATTCACATTTTCAAATTCTTCTTTGAAAAGGCCACCAGTTATTAAGTGAGATTTAACTGTGCACAGGTCAGCATGTCAAGATGAATGAAAAACATTTAAAAGCATGGCTTTTTACTACACGCCTGTGGCGTCTGATAAAAATAAATGCAGTGCTGCTGGCAGTTTATTGAGCTGAATGCTTTCATTTACATGAAGGGCTTCAAGTTAAGCACTTAATTTAACATACTTTTTTTTAAAGACTGTTGAACCAATTTAAATTCAAACATAAATCATTTACATAACCCCTGTCAGTAATCTGTTTTATTTAGTGAAGGGTTTCTATAATAAGCAGAGTGCAAATTAAATCTCAGCACTGTTCAAATACTAATAAGGGGCCGTGTGCATGCAGAGCCAGAGAAGGCATCAAGGGGAATTTCTGTGCTCAAAAACCACAGACACATCACTGCAGCACAGGAAGAGATTCCGCTGGCCTGATATACCATTAAACTTTGACATGAATCTAAAGCTTGTGACCAGAAAGTGAACAGATTTAGCTAATGGAGGGGCTGGGGTCACCCGGGCTAGGGAACTGAATAAAAGGCTCTGCTTTTCTACACCACTTCTGCAAATGATTCACTCCTAATGGCTCTGACACATAGGCAAAAGTGCAATTTCTAGTATCACATACAATTGAACAACTAACCATTTAAACATGAAGCACATTCACATTGAAAAAAAGGTAGCAATGTAAAATGAATAAGATGATTCTTAATTTAAAAAAAAAACTGCTTAATTTGAGTTTGCAATGATTACAATCAAATATTTAAAATGCCTATATTAAAAGACAAGAAACAAATAAATAAACTGTAGAGAACATTTTTAAATGTATTTCCTTATTAAATTTGCATTAACTGTGTCATAATAATAATTTAATTAGTGAATAAAAAAATACAATTGTTTAGATTTTTTCTTCAGGAACTTACTTATTTTATTTTGAAACGAATGGCAAGAGAATATAAAGGGAGATCTGTTTTTTGAGATGTAGAGGCATGGTCCGTGTCAAATTAAGAAACCTTCCTATCACAGATTTGGGGCGGGGCTTAGTCCCAAACATGGAAATCAGGTTATATGCAATAGGCAACCAGGGGCTGAAATTCTGACAAAATATCAGTACTGTAGCTTACTAAAACATGTTTTAATTAAGCAAACACCACGTTTACCAGAGAGGAAACGTTAGTAAGCTTATATTAGCTATGTGTTAGCAAGCTAAAGTACTTGCAAAGTATAACACTGCATAGATTTTTAAATAAGCCACATTCCAATTTAACACAAGTTACATCCTGTCAAAAAACTTTAGCTTAACTTTCTGGGATATATTCTTTGTTAGCCCAAACCTGCCATTGTGATTTATGACTTAATGAAAAAAAGAAGCCTGCTGCACACACAACGTTAGGTCTCAGGTACTACGTGTCAGGATCCCACAGTTTCCTAATTTTTCCTGCTTATGCCTTCTTTCTTATTGCCTGTATCTGCTTTGGTTCTTTCAAATGTTTCATTTATTTGTTTCAGCAGCTTATAATAATATATTTAGGGATTCTAGTGTGGGTTGTGCATCTTACCACACTGCAGCTTTTAGGCCTTTTTTCATTGTTGGCTAGCATACAGAATTGACCTGGAGAGACCTTAATGCGATACGAAGTCAATGGAGAGCAATGACTTGTTTTTCCCCTTGGTGTGGGCGCTGGGTCTGTATTGACTTAACATTTAGTTACATCTGTGACTGAGTGCAGTTTTAAGGCATGGACTGAGCAGCAAGCATGTGTAGAAACAGACAGATGGGTCTTTTTTTGCACAACAAAAAGTGTCGAGAGCTAATTAGTGCCAGTAAGCTTGTTATTGTGAAGTGTATTGTATTTTAAATTAATGCCTAATTTGTTTCAATTTGATTTAGTCAAGGCATTTTTAAATCTTCTACTAATTTGTTAAACCATGGATTAACTATAGAAAAAACTGCAGCCTATAACGCTCCTTTCACCAAACACTTTTTTTGTTGCATTTTTTTTTATATTTGTAGACAGCTACAATTACAGCTTTTCTGCAGAGTGCTGCATTTTGAATGAGAAAAAACACTCTTGATGTGCAAGTTGCAGTCACCATCTTCACTTATCCCACAGCTAAATATAATGATTTCTTGACAGTTGATGAAGCCCTAGAAAACACAGAAATATATAAACGAAGATAAATAAGGGGGTTGAACCAAGACAGGAAGAACAATCTGAGCAAATCCCATGGGGGTACATAGGGGTTACATATTTCCTCTTCTTCTTGGACAAATGTATGGTCTAAATTTCCTTCTGTGACAGGGAGTCAAGTCAGCTATAAAAGTGAAGCTTGTATTGTTTTCAGTGTCAAGCCAAATAGCAATAAGTTATTCAGGTCAGGTCATTATGCTGATTATCTCCTAGCAAGTTTTTAAGGAGGTCTTGGTCTTTCCACTGCAGGTTAAACACAGAATAAACAACAACTGCCATCTGGGAAACACGAGGAGAGTCAATGTTTATAAAGACATGCCTCTGTGTTAAAGGACATTCTGACAACATTAAATAAGGTATTAAAGATGAATCACTGATCATAAACTGCAGCTGTGAAGTGGACACATTACATTCTTATAAACAAACACAATCAGTGTGTCTTGATTGTAAGCAGACAACCATGAGAATAAAAAATGGAGTGATGATCCCAACCCCCACACTACATTATTAAGACACAAATGCGAATAATATGCTTGTATGTGCGTGTAATTCGTGCTTCCAGTGCTAAACAGACAAACTCATTGGTCTAAACTGCATATTAGTTGCTCAGGCACTTTGTTTCAAGTTATTAAAAAAAAAAAGAGAATAAAAATGGACTTCCTCTGACATTTGGACAAGTCCCTTCATTTCACTCTGCTCTTAATATCCCAGCATCAAAGGATCCTTCATGTCTCTCAACTTCTGGTGCAAGCCACTTGAGCCAGTCCATTTTCCAGGGACAAAAAAGTGCACCGCTGTGAATTGAGCTCTATTGCTTTGATCTCAGAGTTTGGATGTAATTCATTTTATAACAGATAAAAGGCTTTATGTGGTTGGATGTGATGACCATCTCCACTTCAGAAGCTGGATTCGGGGACTGTCCTTTTGCGTCCCAGTGAGGTTGTGCTGTAACGAGTTCGTTGCAGGGTGCCGTAAGATGGTTTGTCTGTTGTGAGGCTTCGTGATGGCGCCGGGGCTGTAGACATCCCATTGCGATGCAGAGACGCCGTCCTACGCATGCTCTGCTCTGCTTTGGTCGGGATGTTGGAAGAGCTCTGGGATCGCTTTATGTCCACTGTGGTTCGTCCCACCTTCCCATTTGCCAGCTCATTGCCAAGATGACTGGAGCCATTAGACTTGCCTCCTTCCACCCCAGTTCCTCCTCCTGCTGCTCCATTGGACAACGACAGCCTAGAGAGGGTCCTTCTGCCTCCTTCCTCAGCTCCTCCTTTCCCGGATTCACCTTCCTTCGACTTCCTTGAGTCCTTCTTCAGGAAGTTACCCTTAAAGAAGGAGAGGAGTCCCTCATGGCTCTTGGGAACTTCTTCTTTCTTGGTTTTAGAGTTTCCTTCATATGCACCATGGTGATCCCGATCAGTCTTGTCCCCTTTTTGTCTTCTCAGGGACCCAGTATGAAGAGTGGGAGTGCTGTAGCTGGGCTGAACTCCTGCACTGGAACTCCTTTTTGTTTCAGTATCCTGGGACCCTTTGGAGGAGCTTTGCTTCCTTGCATCCTTCCGTCTGGTGAGGGTGTTACTGCTAGAGCTACTGCTGATATTCATGGTGCTCTCATCTCTTTCCTTCCTGCGTCTCAAACTGGCTGTCTTATCTGATGGCCTCCTCTGGCCCTCCGGGACCTGTGGAGACTCAGGCGGCTCATCATATGCTGCCTTATTCATACAACTCAAGCTCCCGACACTAGAAGATCGGACATTGGTTGTAGCCCGGGTCTCAGCGGCTTCCTTTGTGCTGCGTGGTTCGTTCATCAGTGTTACTATTGAATCCTTTGTGCACCGGGGCCGCCGGCCAGATTCTAAGTACTGCACCAACTCCACAGGGGCTGGGTCTTGAACAGATGGAGGCACTGGTTCAGGTTTCCGTCTATCCTTTGAACCAAAGGACCAGCGCAGAGGAAACACTTTGCTCAGGGTGTCCTTGGTCTTGCTGGGGGCTCTCATGCTCACACTGCGTCCCTGAAGACCCCTGATAAATGGCCTGCTCTCAAAACCCCCTAACAATTATGTAGAAAGGAAAATGTTTTAGTTTTTACAATTAAATGCAGCCCCTTGGCACAGAATTAATCTTGAAATAAACAACCAATATGATACACAAGTGATTATGGCAGAAACAGTGCGGCCACTTGCCTTTTTCCTCTTTTGAACCATTTTCAAGGAAGACCGGAGACTCAGGGGAGTCAGGTAAGGAAGATGGGCAGGTGGTGGAGGATCGAGAGACCAGACTGCCTCTCTTACTGTCCCCGGTCAGCCGGATTAGCCAGTGGTCTGACATCGAGGAACTTGTAGATCCTGTGATACACACAAATGATAAAAGGAGGAATGAAAATATTTGAAGAAGCAGAACCACAGATAAAGTATTTTTTATATTTCATACATTCTTCTTCTTTGTGAGAAACCTGGTGCTTATATTAACCGCAATGCAACTGGAGTGCCAACACTTCAGTTGAAGATTTGGGTGTTATGCAAGAAGCAGCTTTTGTAGCCTCAAGCTGCTAGCATCAAGCAGAGAGGGAAGCTGGCCACACTGACAGTTTAAAACTTTCAAAGTTGTAGTGTTTGGCCCCAGTCAAGGCCGACTCAAGTGACATCACTAGAGGCTGTAATTTATATTACACGAAGCTCATCTGGAGGCATAAAAGAGTATATGCAACTGTTTTGTGCCTTCTTACTACATCTTCTTAAACATCATATTCAACAACTTTTCAAGCACTTTCTGGACTAAATTATATTATAATCAGGGACTCCGAATACCATAGTTTGTAAGTCACTTTCAGTGACTCAGGGTGACTTATGACTGTATTAAAATGGCTGTTTTTTCTCCCTAAAATTCACAAACTTTCAAAGATTTCAGAGACCCATGGGAACTGTGACTTTTACACACACAGTTCATACTAAAGTGGAAGTTCTGATGTCATTTGGAGTGAAATATTTTTTTTATTAACACACAGTGAGATGGCAGCCACAACTCTATTAGACCAGCAGCAGTGGAGTAATTATTAAATCCCTGCTTTGAATATCATGTAAAGCACCATTCAAGCCAGGGGGAGTAAATATACTGGAGGAAATGTTTCCACCAGCTGTCTACCAACACCTTTTATAACCCTGTTTGCAGTATAATTGGGATAATTTGGGTATATTTTTCAAATAATTACAGTTTGACAATTGGCATCTCTCAAATTTAGCTCAATGACAGTTTGTTGTTTCTGAAAAGGTAGACAGTTGAGCTGGAAGACACACAGTTAGGTCGGCTGAGGATATTAAGAGAGTTCAGGTACTAGTGTTGTGATTCTTCTTCCTTTTCCAAGTGCATTTAAGCTCAGGTAGGGAAAGTGGTCGAGTCAATCTCCCTCTATTATTTGGACCTTTTAGACTCTTAGACTTTAAAGCATTTCAACCAATTTATGCAGCTGCCTAATTTTTGTTCTGTTCTCTCATGAGGGAAAAATGGTTTACTTTTCTGACTGTGACTCACTACCTAAGAATGAGAGTAAAATAGAGGGGGAAATAATAGTGCATACAAAATATGTCCACTGGAAATGTGAATTTAGTCTATAATCACAATTTTTACATTTGGTGTGTCAAAATAACTTCTATATGCTACCTTTGCACACAGTTTTAGCAATGTCGATAGCAGCCTTATCTTTAAATAAATAAACATTTAAATAAAAAAACATTCCAGTCTCAAAAATGTATTGATTAAGGTGCATTAAATCATTTTAGAAAGTGAGACAGTCTTAACGGTGGTTGTTTGAGGCTGCAGTTTCTGATTAACATCAATTATTCATCTTAAATCCCTTGCTTAATGTTTATTTAAAGTACTAGATGGCTTTGAACACAAATCGCAGTTAAGATAAAGCACTGGCTTGTCCTCATGTGGCACAGGCTGCAGTTGTTGTTTATTCCCTGTTAAACCTGCAATGGAAAGACACACTTAGCTTAGCTACAAATTGATAGAATTGCTCTATTATTTAACTAATCATGTGTGCTTGTGCATGCATCGACATGGATCTGCAGCACTTATATTCATTTTATTTTAAAACCTGTTTAATTCATTTTTTTTTTTTTTAAGGAAATGAATAGTAATTACATGATATAGCAATACTTTGACAGAGAGACTTACTGAGCACACTCAGTATGATCTAACTAAGATGACATTTTTCTCACGTTTTTTTTTCTTAAATTTTTTCATTCTTTACTGTCTAATAATGACCAACTTAATCCCACAAAATTATGTGAAATGACCACAACTTCTTCTTCTTCTTCAGAATTCAGTGCTGGTGATAACGTGTTTAACATGAAAGGTTGGCGTTCTAAAAATAGCACACACTTTATTATACAGACACTAAAGGTTCGTGGTTGTAAAAAAGGCTGCAGTTTCTGTGAATTTAGGCGACAAAACCACTGAGCTTGGATTAGGGCAAAAATCATCATGGTAAATAAATTAAATGTTCCGGAAAAGCCATGTTAAGCAAAAAACGAAAGTTCCATAAAAGATGGAGGTTATGTAAAAAGTCGTTTACTTTCGTTTTCACAAAAGTTTCTCCTGAGAGCGAGTGTGATGTCCGCCATTCAAACTCAACGTCAACGTTACTACTACATCCCTGAGTGACATTTTTAAATCAGTGCCCAGCACGAAAGATCCCCACTGACTTTACTTTGCATTGTTTCTGTGTTGGTGGCACGTAATGTGTGAAATTACGTGTCACCAACACGTAATTCGGCGTTATGAGGTCATGATCATTTCATATTGTAAGATCAGGCTGCTTTTAACCAACCCTGCAACACTGCAGAAGATGGCGAGATCAGGCTCTCCATCCAACTGATCCCAATCCAAACCAGTGAGAAAATCGAGAAAGAAAACATGTGGGAGCCAATTGTTCACAGTCAGTTTCTGATGCAGAAAATATGTTTTCAAGGAAATGAGTGTCTTGTCAACCAAACTGTTGGTTAGAGGTGAGTGTATGTTTTAAGGGGATCTGACAGTGAGTTAAAAGGGTTTCTAGACTGGCAATGTCACTTTTGCCTCCATACTCAATTGTTGGATGCAATGTATCATACTGTGTAAATTACTGCCACCAGCGCAGAATTCAGTGTTGAGAAGTTGTGGTCATTTCATGTAGTTTCTGAAACAGCGGAGTGTTCTAAAAACAGCGCACATCATTACATGTACACGTATGGCTAACAGCTGTGGAAAGGCTGCAGTTTCTGTGAATTTAGGCTACAAAACCACTCGAATTAAGTGTTAATTCATATAAATTTTGCTGTTGGCATATTGTATATCGTGCTATTTCTTTGTCTGAAATCTGAAAAACTATGAGCCGTGGAGGGCAGATACAAGAATGCACAATCAAGAAATTGTAGGGAACTCGCAGTTTTCATTTCAAATTTAACTATGGAGAGAGGACACATGGTGTTCCTGATTATTCTGCCTTTTTCCAGTGGAAATTCATTTCAAACTCAACCCAACCGCCAATCTGGCCAGTGATGGCCTGTCAAGTGGACTCATTTTTAGAGGGAACTCTGTTTGTTGTTCACACGCACACAGTAGACACAAACACACAGAGAAAAAATGAAACTCGTACATGTGTTTGTTGTCTGTTTGAGGGTCAGATTGAGTTATGCAGAGTGAAAACAGAGTGGCTCAATGCATTCACATTCTGCCTTTAAGATTTCACACTGAGGCGCTTGCCATACACTGATTTTACACAGCTGAAGTGGGCAACATGCTGCTACACACTCGACAGTACTTGGCATTTTGAACGTGGATAAAGTGATCTATGGAAAGAACATTGTGTGGAGAAAATGTGTGTAATTCCAAACATCACTCAAAGGCAGTGGTCTTTTTGTATTATATGGTGGAAGGAATAGATATTTCATAATGGTAAAGGTTGTACCTTGCCCGTAAAAGGCTTTCTGACATTTGTAGTATTTGTCTGGGCATGCCCTCCACTGAGAGCCCATGGACTGTTAATAACAGTTACATATTTGCTGACCTTTACTATCACATATTAACTTTCCTATAGTCTCCTCACTTCTCGTTCCATTATAAACTTGCATCGTTTCACCTTAACCTCTGTTCTTCCTGTCTGCCTTCTCATCTATTAGTCAAGACATTTTCTGAATGCTTTCTTTCTTTTATGCACAGCACTCAGTAACAGACTGGAGGGCAGACTATAGGGTCTAAGAACCCCTACGACCCTGCACAGGATGAATGTTTTTTGTTTAACTTTGTTTATTTTCGGTCTAATTTGTTCTTTGTTTGTTACTGATGCTGATTAATACAATACGGGGCCTCTTCAATATTAGATGTGAAGAGTGAAGTGTAATAATGTGTTAGCATTGTGTTTGTGATTAAAGATTTTCTTTTTGATTGTCAAATGAAGGATATTAAATGAGGCCTTCATTTGTGAATCCAGCAGATGTGGAACAAAATTCAGTAGTATGCATACTTTCCCTACAGCCACAACATGTAATGTCATTTTTGTCTCTTTGCTCTCACTACTGTGCCTTCAAGCAGGTTTTTGACATTTCTGGGATCATGATTATTACATGCCTTGAGGGTGTCACTATGTTTTGTAAGCTGCTGTGCTTCTTCTTACATTATTTTGGGAGGTTTTTTTTATTAAAGCCAAAAAGTCTCTGTAATGTGTTTTCTAATTTACAAGCAAAATATAAAATATAATAAGCCCTCTAGAGTACCAATTTGGTCTCACAGTGCTTTTTAACATGTGTAAAAATGTGCTTTATCATCTCAGTAAGGAAGTCACAGATAGGGCTAACAACAGCAACAGTGCTGACAGGACTGTCTGTGTTAACCTAAGGGGAAACTGGATTTTTGGCGTTAGGCTTCCAAAGCAATACCGTCCAGCTACCATTCCTCAGAACGCGGTCATCACAAGTAATCGCCATAAGAGCCTTGAATGTATTCTAAGAATTGGATACGGTGCCAATCTTCAGCCTGCTTTTCCTGGTGGCCATGCCTGGTATTGCAGGATAAATCCCACTGCAACCTGTCAGCATTTCCCCCCTTAGATCACTATAGTAACAGAAATGTCTGGAAGGCTGGACGTGACTTTAACTACAAATTTGCACGTGCCTGCTGGCTGTCTTGCAAATCCTTCTCCGTTTTGGAGCGTTGGTTATGCACATCATGAAAAATTTCCGTCATCCAACTGCACAATGCAGGAAACTAGTGGACACTAGAGGTAGTGTCGTAGTATTACTCAGCGCTGTCACAACACGCTCGGTTTAACGGAGTGACGTAGCATCTATGCTGGCCTTGCTGCCACTTTTCCTGCTGTGATTTCAGAATTAACAACATACATAGTAACTTCCTGCCGTTTTGCCATGTAGTTCTATTGGGTCTGACTTCTCCGGTGAGCCCTCTAGTGGAATACTTCAGCAGCACACATGCGAGTATGTGGACGATTCTTGAACGAATGAACGTGTGATTAGAAAGCAACAATTGGAAAGTAAATCAGTTATGACTATTTCTATTAAGGATTTTTAGTCCATACTTATATGTGTGTTACACTTTCCTCAAGCCAAGAAAAGTGATTCAAAAATCTGTCGTGTCATCTCAATGCAAAGTCTTTTGGTCAAATGGGAACTCGTGGACAGAGCCAGCAACAGACACCCTACAGCGTATAATCAGCAGGCTGCAGAATGAAAAAGTAAAGCCAGAAACTAGAAAACTTGTTTTTGCATATACACAGATGAGCAATTCTTATTGGACTGAATAGGCACCATATTTAGGTCTGCTATCTAGATGTTATAATATATCAATGATATGAACTGTCAGATACCACAACAGGAGCTCAGACTTCATATCCTAATCAAGGTGCCATTACTCTTACACTTTATCTCTACATAGTAAATAGTTGTTTACTGTTATATTGATGTTTTCAGTGTCGCTTTCTGCACCGTTAAGTGATGCTGATATGACTTATGTGTAATGTATGGATTCCAAGACTGTGAGAGTGTCTGCCTGTTGTACAAAGTGTCTCCCTTTCAAAATTTCAAACTGGGTGATTGCCAATTCAGTTTGTGTTTGTACCAGCATGTTGTGACTCTGATCCCGTATCATAGCAACACGCCAAGTAGGAAAATCAGGAAAGATAGGTATTACAGAAAGAGCATCAAATGTTTAAAATGAGTCTTGTGAAGTCCACACTGATGTGGTGGACAATGGATCATTTTATGTTCACTCCTCTCTGACATGTCCAGTGCTGGATCTTTATTCTGTAGGTGCTGGTAAAGTAAGAACTTTATTCTGCATCCATTACATCCATGTCAATACAATATTTAAAGGAGTTTTTTTTACCGTCAAAGTGGGAAAAACAAACAAAAAAACACGATGTTTGATAGCTTCTGGTGAATTGTTGCAATGTTTGTTATCTGCTGTGTTCATTTTTGAGTCAGTTGTATTTTATTGATCAAGTGTTTTCTTTTACCTTAAGTCTGAATAATTGTTACTAAACTATAATAAATGTTAAATTTCACAGCTACATAACTAGAAATAGGGCATGCTTTGAGAACAGTGTAGGGCTCCTACTGTGGTCCTTATCTGTTTTTGATTTAGTAAATCATGGGTTAACTCACAAAGTTATTCTGAATAATTCCTATAGAATAAAACAGTTTCTGTTCCTGCTATTTATAAATCACACTGAGCAGCCCACTCTACCAATAGTAAAAATGCATTTAGGTGCATATACGTTGCACTGATAATAGCGTTAAAAAAATCGTAATCACCTCTTATGTTGATATTTTGGTTTTTCCTTCAAAACTGGCCTTTTTGATGTAGATCAAATCAAATCCAAACACAGTATAATTCAGGCACTGCACAGGCGCCGAAACTGTGATCCACTTTGTTCCTAACAGACTATTATCTTTGTCTGTAGGGGGTACCGCACTATAAAGTAGGAAATGACTATAATAAACACATTTAAAAACAACAACAAAAAAATAATTCATCTGACTATGTAGCCTACGTTTTAACTTATTCTAGAAACACAATATCGGGGGAAAATGACAAATCAACATAATCAGGCAGGCAAAGCTTTCTGCTTCGGAAATGCATAGTACCATGCAAACAATGAAATAAAATCAGGTTGCTGTGGAAACGCATGCTGCCTTAACTATTTCTATTGTAAAGCTTTGAGAATAGCTTTACTAAAGCCTGCTATTTCCTGCCTGTTGTAGGCATCATTGTGCCCTCTGAGAAATGAACCTCACTGAAGCTGAAATATGAACCTGCTCTTTTTAAATCTGCACACATTTTCAGGCAAATCGTCCAGTCTCTTTTACTGATGCCCAAGTATTTCTTCAATTCTTAGGATAGTGTTGCTCAGAGGTATATTTTGGCCTTTTCTGCCTTTTCAGATGTCGGACTGGACTATTGTTCTGTGTTTTGTTCTCCATGTTCAAACAATCCCTTCAAACTAAATAAAATCTATTCGTAGATCTAAGAGTTTCTGCCACTGAAAAACCTGAAGAACATAAAATAATAAAGAGCTGTTCTCTCAGCCTCAAATGCATCCCTGACCACCTCAGTAAAAGGTTTGAGTGACTTAATCACAATGTATTTTAGTGGTTTTCGACGCATGTATTTAGTGTTGTTCACTTGTGATTCGATCTCCAAAGAAACATTATAAAACCAAGTGTACACTGGATATGAGAACATGTGTTTTTAATATAATATCAAACAAATGTATCCATAATTATGTATGTATGTTTTGGTATCCTACCTCTGACGGAGCAACTGGCCGACCATGGGGGAATGGTGTTGCGTCTCTGGTAGAAAAGGATGTAGGCTCCTCTGGTGCATACTTCCTCCTCTGGCACCAAGTCTACGCTGCTGTCATCGTAGTTATACCACTGTCCGTCCACTGAGTTCCTACAGTAAGCTGGATTAGAAAATGGCAAAAAAGTATGAACAATGAACATAAATGCCAGTTATTAAAAAGTAATCACATCAAGCCAGGCAAAGCTTCGGTTCTGTTTTTTATCTCGGCATGGAATTTGCTGCCGGCAGCTTTTGTCATTTAACTTCATATTTTAATTAAGTAAACTTTATCTGCTTTGCATAAAACCAAAACCAATTCCAAGAAAATTGTCCACTAAAGAGGCTTAGATATCTCATAAAAGCAAAGTAGATTTATCAACCACCCACAGTGAATGAAGCCAATGCAGATGTACCCTAAACCTGCATTTTTTCTCATGGTCAGCAGGGGGAGACTCCACCGGTTGCAAAAAGAAATCTGTTTGCATGTAAGTCAATCAGAAAAATGGCCCTATTTCTTGCTTGAGTTATTACCCCAGTCAACATTCTCACAATGAGTTTATGGTCTCAAATGCCAGTTTCATATTTTTTTTATAAGCATAACGTTAATTTTATTAATTATTGTCTCATATTTGGCAAAATAGATGATAACGCAGGATATGATTGCGGCTGTGGATACCTTATGTTTGACTGGTACATTGTGTGTTTTCTTCTCTAAACTTTGACCCTTTCAGTGTGTTTCCAGTCCCTCAAAGTTAACTGTACCATTTTGGTCATTTAGAAATGTCATGTTCATTGTTTTGTAGCACTAAAAGACACTCTACAGAGTCAAGATGGCGACATCTTGGCCAGATGTGGTTCCAGAATTTTTTCAGTTTCTGTTGTCACTTGCCAGTTGATACGAGATGGACCCATTTCGTTTTACTATATTTAGCTTTTTCATGCAAACATCGCACAACCCCACTGTGTCAACGTAATTAAATGGCATGGGGCTCTTGCTTCCACCTCCTTGCCTTAAAAAGACCCAGAGACAGGATGCAACTGTCTGAACAGGCTGTTATGGAGACAGCTCCTCCTCATCCCCTGCTGTCTCCATTTCTCATACACATTAGCCTCCATCTCTGTGTGTCTTCACCAACCATCCGTAGCAATTTCAGAGCTGGGCTTGCTTCAACTATGTGAAATATTCCATCCTTCCAGTCGCCTGAACTCATCAAGTTTCCGGCCAGTGTTTCCCAAAAGCCGAAGGAATATAGACTGAAGATGGAACTGAGTCAACCTCTTCATTCTATTGATGTATTGTGTCATTATTGTAATTGGGTTTGTCTCCTCCTAAAACTTTATGCATTTCACAAATAATTTAAGTGATTTGAGACCCACTATTAGGGTGAGTGAAGGGTTGACCTCATTAGTGTTTCTCATTTTGTTGGAAAATCCTTCACACTCTGGTAGCCATGGCTGATTGGGCACTACTGGCAATTACTGAAAATACATCACACACGTTGGGACTTGCTAGGCTACTTGCAATCACTGCCACTGTGGGAGTCGGGAACAGCCAGAGTTTAGAGAGCCAATGGACTTTTCAAGCCTCCCAATCAAGCTCAAAATACTAGATATTTTCTGTTTACTCATGGGAGTTGTGAGAAAAAAATATAGTTTTTCAGTTCTCATTTTCGGATATTGAAAAATAATATGTCCATGTCATGATTTTTCTGTTCCCATAGGACCTTCACTGGGTTCTGAAACTGCAGGCAGTCAGCAAAGAAAAGTGTGGTACTGCTCGTTAAAAGAGGCTTAATTACAGCTTACATTTCAAACATCTCATTATTTTTCAGCACCCACTGAAAAAATTATACTCTTACAAATTATTGGCTTGGCACTATATAACAGCATTAATAGTACCTAACCAACACTAGCTAAGACAATGAACCAGTCAGTTTCTGCATAAAGTCTTCATTGTGTAATGGATAAGTATGGGATTTACTTAAACAGAGGATAGTATGTGGGGGCAGATAATGAGGTATGAAGAACAAGGGTTGAAAGACGTTTTCTGTGCTTCAACAGTAAGGTTCAATGAATGGTTATACGTTAAAGCCAATCAAATTCATTGGCCAGGAATCGGTTTTGCTGGAGGCATCAGCAGACTGGCAGAGGAATAGCAAAGATGTTTTCCTCTACTTGATGCATGTGCATATCCCAGGAGGAACATAGAAGTGTTTGACTAGTGCTTATCTGCAGAAATGTCGAAATGCGAAGAGAAAACCCACTTGAGCTAAAATGTTTTCTGCCCTGCTGACTTTTTGTATTTTCACACTCCAGCAGAGGGATGTGACATCTGTTCTTCTCTGCTGTGTTGTGTTGATTTTACACTACAATTTTCCATTAAATTATCACAACATAATCACACCTGTCTACGAGCAAAGCTTCCTTCTCAAATACGGCAAAGTGTACATGTTGAGCCTGACTGATTTATTGGCCAGCCAATATTTT
This sequence comes from Serranus cabrilla, assembly GCA_903364295.1. Taxonomy (NCBI): domain Eukaryota; kingdom Metazoa; phylum Chordata; class Actinopteri; order Perciformes; family Serranidae; genus Serranus; species Serranus cabrilla. The sequence continues at coordinate 943,222 of CAFUXE010000108.1, read as the reverse complement.
TATTTTTTTGGATTTTTAAAAAATGTGTCAGGTGTGGGACTACTTCACCAAGGACCCATGTAGTTATTTATAATTATTCAATTTAATTTCTAGTTCAGTTTCAGTGACTCATTTTAGAATACATACCATAACATATATTTATCAGAAGTGTTTGATAACCACATTAAGGAATCATTGCAATAGATGTGTATTTATTGTCCACACACAAAGACATACATTTGTATGAATATCAGCTGATTTATCTATATTGGATTTTTTTTCTAACTCTCTAATGTCTGTAACTGGCATCAGCTCGAAACATAATGAGTTGGGCTTTTGTAATGAGCATTTTAGAAAGGCTTGTAATTAAGTGTAAAGACAATTGTGAACATGCTGTTCGAAAAATAAAGTGAGGGGGTGGTTGAAGGGAGTTCATGTGACAGTTTAAACTGATAATGAAGACAGCCGAGCAGAATCAAGTGCTGCAGTTTGATTGTGTTGTTTATCATTAACAGCAACAGCAAATTAACAAATTACTAACTGTAACTGATTCAGAAAGGCTGAAATAACAAGAGAGTTCCATCTGAAATGGGGTATGTAAGTTTACTTGCTGGTCTGAACAGTCGAAAATGGAGTCAATAATAAAATAGTCAATATGTATTCAGTGTTATGAGGTGAAGGAAAGTAAACAAGCTGATGTTAATAAGATATGAACCAATTTCCTGTCAGGTAGTTAAATACTAGATCAATTGTTTTAGCAAATACTAATTAAATGGACAATATGGCAAACAGTTCCATACCAGTATAATGTCCTCCGTGCATTCCTCCATGATGGTTACACACAGCGTACAGGTCGTACAGGTAGTCGTGGGGGAGGATCATGTCGGCAGGTTGGTGCGGGCCTATGGGCTGCTTCCAGGGTGGCGGCCATGCCCCTAAGTTCAGATTCCTCATACTCTGACTCCTCTTCGCCACATGGGGGGCCATGTCCAAACCGGTCAGGGGGAACCGGACCAGGGTCGACAGCTTGTTCCTCCGCTCGCCCACCTGTTTTAACATTTCTTTTTTATATATACAGTAGATACAAGTGCAGGTATGAAATAGAATCATGAATAAATTACCATTTTTATGTTAAAATCCAGTGAGTCCAACACAGCAGTTCAACAGCGAGAGGGTGAAACACTCATAAATGCTTGATATAATATGCATAATATACAATAAAACACTAACATAATGACATAACTACCTGAACAGATCTCTACAGGCTGAAACCTGCAAACATGTAATGTTGGCTTTGATCCGATTTGTGTTATTGCAGCAGGAGCTTGGTATTATTAAAAAGAAAAAAGCTTGGGTGTGATTAGAACTGATAAGATGCCACTAAGACAAGTGATGTAATGTGAATATGTACAGAGTTCCCTTCAAAGAATTCTTCACTAATACATTTCCGCTCCCTCTCCAGGGATTGGCAACTTATCGTGATGAAGGCTTTGCAAACCCAGCGATAGCGTCTGTATTGTGCTGATCAGTGGCATCTGGGTAAGTCTCCTGTGTAGAGTGTGTCCTTGGCACAGAGTCCAACAGAGTGACTGCATGAATTATAATGCGGAGACTGACAAAAATCATATTGGATGAGGGAAATGATGGCTTGGATGATAGCTTCTCAGGGGAAGCGCCTGATGGCCATGGCTGAGGTTTAAGAAATGGCAGAGGGGTGCCAATCAAGCACTGGACCAAGGTGAAGGCACAGCTTGGAGTCAACAGTGGCTGCAGAAATGGTATTTGATTTGTGTTAATGTCAAAGAGTCTGTCGCCGTGTGGGAGACGGTGTGGTGCCAGCTAGACGAGGCTGCGATGTCAGATTAAACTTGATTGCTCATTGTCATCATGCAGCGACATGCACTGATATTTTAATTGGCATTTTAATGTGTTGGAGTAAAACCAGCAGAGATTGATTAATGTGTGGAGGGATTTATTTTGACCCTCCAGCAGGGTAACAGTTTTGATTATTTTTGTAGGATCTCCCATTGATATTGTACTTTGTGGACGGTCCCTGCTCATTCAAGTCACCACCGGCAGTGGATAGGAGCCAGTGGAAGTTGTCGCGCTCAGAGGACAGCTTGTATGGAAATCAGGTTGTAGCTCGCAGTCTACCTAACTGTGTTTCAACAGACGTGCTGTTTCTCTGAAAGCAATGATTTATTGACACAGGAACAACTAATCTGTGAATTTCTTTCCAACTTTACCAAACTCAAAAAGTTGACTTATTCTCGACATTTCGACTTTTTTCTCGCAGTGCATAATGGATTTGTTTTTCAATTATCAGTATTATGTTTTCTCCTGCCTGGACCCTAGTCCTTTTCTGTGGAATAGGAATGTAACACTGACTATAAAGTGTGTGAATAAAGGGAGGCCACAACAAAATATTATGATATGCCCTTGTTGTGTGTTTTGGGGGACTCAAAAAAGCTAAACTAAAACATATTAAATAAGTCTTTGTTAATGGTCGCTTCGTGATTTGTTAACCTTCTCTTACCTTATTTGGAATACTATTATAAAGTTGCAACTGATGAAAATACTACCTTGCTGAATAGTTAATAGATACTTCTTAAAATATTAGCAGAGCACAATAAATAATTCACAAATAAAATCACTAATTAAAGATTTAATGGGACCAAATAATGTTACAAACCACCTTTTAATCATACACTAATTAATAAAATCATTAGATGCAACTTTCTGAAATCAATCCAAATAATGTTTATAGATGATTTACAACAATTATCAATCATTATTAAAGTGAAACTAACAGTGTTTCCCAGTGTTACCTAGACTGTGGCGGCCCACCACAGTCTAATCTGTCCCACCATCGTCTAACGTTACATTTTCATACAGTACTGAAAGTATTTTTACACAATAATATAAAGAAATTTTCTGTTGTGCTGCCATTGCCTGAACAAAGTGTCTGTCACCCCCAGTCAGTCGGCAAAATCAGCCGAGCCACCAAATTTGGGCTTTTAAGTCCACCCACTAAAGTCTCATAAAAGCCTGTGGGGAATACTGTACCATTTGGTCTGTAATAGAATATAACATGTTGCAACAATTAGCTGTGAAAATAACAAATTATACCAAAACTAATAATTATAAGTATAAATAATTAAATTTACATTGCTTGTTGACAGTAAAATGACCATTAACTAATGTTTAATAAAGTAGCAATATACTTATAATGGTTGTTATGTGGGATTATAAAGTCTTACCAAAATGATTGCAACTATGAATCACAACTTTCCACATAGATAAAAACATCAGCAGTACTAAAAATATTGCACTCATAATAATATTTATTCATTTGGTTCAGAGAGGCACTTAATCCAAGCAGGAGACAGAGCTGCGGCTTGAGCCACTTTGAGGTCCTGATGTCAACCATGTACTGGCATACTAATGAGTCCCCTCTGAAAGCCACTGAGCTGGAGTTTGCATCATGTAGTGCGAGGGTGGCCCAAATGTTATTATGTATGATGGTCAATTCCTGGTGGGAAGCTTTCATTATTGTTGGTGTTTATGTAGAGCAGAGCAAGTTTAAGTAAAACCCTTTTTACAGCATTTTGACTTGTCAGAGTAGGAAACACACAGGTTTTCACTAAAACCATTAACAATGGCTCCGTTTAATTCAAGTGTCCCGGTAAGTCCTGACAGTGAGAGCCAGAATGCTCATCACCAGGACCCTGAGGCTGAAGCAGTCTGGAACTGAGTCATCATTAGTTTTAATAATCACACATATACTTTTACCACTGTGACATGTCAGGATGTCTACTTACTTACAAAACCAGCTTAGAATATTCCCCAGATCCTGATTAATTAAGTGAGCTGTCTTGGACAGAACACTACACAGAATCCACTCTCCGACATCTATTAGTGCTACTGCATCCACAAGACTTTGTGCTGCTGATGTATCTGACTGTCGGGACAGGGGAAGATGTAGAAACAACATCCACTTTCCTAATGTCAACAAACCCAAGGATGTGGCTGTTGTCTTAAGGAGGGCCGGAGTAACTAACCCTCCCGTACAGGTCGACTTTGAAGTTAGTACAGTGTTTAATATTCAGGAGTGCACATCATAGACAGCCTCCTGCAGAGCCAGAACACCTCCTCAGTGAAGGTTTAACAATGCCTGGACTGCCAAATAAGAAGAGCTGCTCTGTGCTCAGCCATCCTCTGTATTATAGAGTCCACACTGACTTGCTGCATCACTGGTTGGCATAGAAATGGAAAGTTCAGCTGTAAACAGGAAGGCCTTGTGAAGGGAGATGTTGCAACACTGGACAATTAGACGTTGATAAAATATCAGTGAAATCCCACAACTGACCTCCAATTCCATACCACAGTAAAAAAACAAATAACCACAGAACCAGAGTTACATCCATAACTCACGTTGCCGGCAGTTATTCTGCTTCCTTTCACCAAATGCAGAGCAAAAGTAGCAGTGACAACTCGTAACAATATTAGCTGCCCTGTTACAGCAACGCTAGGTTGAAAAAATGTGGATCAGGCTGACATTTTAATGTTCTGTCAGGATAAAGGGGACTCAGTCCAATCTTATTCCATGCTGCGGTGCGAGAAGCTTACGGCATCATAGAGTCTAAGTCAAAGGGAGCTCAATAAGTTAAGTAAGTTACTCTTCTTCTTTTTTTCACCGAATGCAGAGCACAGAGAAAGGAGCAGTGAAAACTCCTATCTATATATTAAATGTCCCGTTACAGCAATGTTAGGCTGAAAAAATGTGGATGCAGGCTGAAATTCAACGGTGGTGTTCTGTCTGGATAAAGGCAAACTCATCCCAATCCTATCCCGTGCTGCAGGGTGAGGAGCTCACGTGATCCGGTGGAGTTTAAGTAGTGGATTAGCAAAGGGAGCTTCATGCCATGCAGCATGGAGGTGCACTTGAGTACTGTCAAATTCTTCTTGTGACATCCCTAGACACAGTCAAGCACATCACCGGGGCCGCTCTCCCCTCCATCAAGGGCCTTTACACAGAAAGGTTTAAAAGAAAAGCCCCTGCAGCATCAGGAAGAACTCCTCTCACCCCTTTCAAGGTCTTTTTGACCTGCTGCCTTCCTGAGGCTGAGGAGTATCAAGCCCAGGACCTCTGGCTTCAAAAACAGCCTCCTCCCACAGGCTGTTTGTCTCCTGCACTGTTCCATCTGACTGCAGCGGTCCATGCTTATTAATGTATTGCGCTATGGCCCCAGGGGCACTGTTATTCTCTCCTGCTTAAACATAACCTATTACCAGAAGAATGACAGTAACTTGAACTTTAGAAGCAGTCTCCTCCAGAGAGGCTTTAAAGCTTGCATTGCACAGATAACCTTGCGGGAGTCTTTTTATCTGCCAACACAGAATAGCAAGAGAAAACACTGGTTTATTTAACCAGGAGTGGGGACCTGCTGACCCGGGATATATAGCTGTGCAGTGAGGTTAAAATCCTTAACATCGGAGTCATGTCCTCTGTGGAGGAGACAGCACAGTTGGATTATTTTATGTGCGTGTCTTTGGTAGAAAGCAGCGGTGGCCGACGTGCTGCTGAGGGTAATTACTAATCAGCTCTAGTATTGTTTATCTTCCTGTTGCATGGCAGGAGTTCTCTCTCTCTCTCTCCACAAATGCCGGCGGAATGTTTCTCCTTCATTTTACAGCTGTGTACAGCTGGATTAATTTATATTCTCCCATTTAATAAACAGTCAGAATGCACTCCATCGCCTCAGGACAGAAACAAACTTGTTACCGGTGAAGACGGAGGATGTATGGAATTGCCCCCTTTCCTATTTCCCAAGGTGAAGTCAGAGGCTGTTAAAAAGCTGTGCAGCTGCAACTTTAACAAGGTAAGGCTGGTGCGGGTCTTCAATAATGCATGGTGATCATGCAGTAGACAGGGGTTTTGGTTCTCTTTAAAAAAAAAAAAAAGGTGTGGGCTAGAGGGTATGTTTCAATAATTGCGATATGACACTTTGTTTCCAATGGCAATGGAAAGAGAGACAGGCTGCTGAATTCAGAATGAGCTGTTATGGACTTTATAATCTGGGCGAGATTTCCATCTAAATAGGAGACAGTCTGCCCTGCGGTATCCATGTCACTTTGCTGTCTCTAATGCATTTTCACTTACCACTTATCTTACATCCTCTCTAAATGTCAATGCCCGAATCTTTATTCTCTGCAGAGGGGTTGATGTAACAATTACTATGAAAGCACTTTTTTTAATTAGGTTAGCTATTACATTGATTGAGTTGTTGATCATTTTGGGATTTGCACTTCTCACGGAAGGCAAGACAACAATAAAACACAATTATATAGAAAGCATGGCCAAAATTGTAATAATCTTAAAAGTTTCTCTTCACTTAAAGCCGCATTGATTGATTTTTTTCGGGCACTTAGGGGCGGGCTGCAAACACAATATTGACTTGTTATTACCTTGTTGGATTGTTGTGGGAAATGTGTTAACAAACTGTTGCATTTTTAAATATATCCTGCAATGTTTGGAGAAAATTAACATTCATTTCGATTTGTTTTGGCCTAGTGTTTAATATTCACACCTCAATATCCACTCGACAGTGATCTGCGCCTGCACCTAAGGGAAATATGTGGCTCACAAACTGCTAAACATTCAACCACATTCCCCAACTAGCTGCTAAAGGTGTCTGTTTGCTGTATGAGAACGAGTTGAAAGATGCCAAAATGCAGTCGGTGATCACTCTCTGTGAGTTTGTTACTAATAGTGCGGCTCTATGAGACAAATAATTCAATGCAGGTTTGACTGGAGTACCTGTTATCACCAGAGGTAACTCACATACCTGTCTGAAGCGCTTGAGATGGAGGATCAGGATGTCAGGGAGAGTCCACAGGCTCATCTTCACCATGCCCTGCTGGAGCTGCTTACAATGGGGGCACTTCCAGGCGTCATCTGGGGCAAGCTGGAATCAATCAACAGATTACATGGCTATACAAATCAAACCTATGGGAGAGAAGTTAGGGTGGTTAAGTCTTTCAAACACCTTAGCAACAGTGGACAATGACCTCAGCTTCAATCAACTTCCCATTAACTTTTAAAACAGCCAGCCATCAATGAAATCATCTGTCCGTCAAAGCCCATCTTCCTCCTCTCCTGTAGCATTATGCAGCTTTATCGATCTCCAGAAGGGAAAGCGGTTTGCCACCGTGAACAAAACCAAACATCGAACGTTGACAAAGACACAATACATCCTCTCTTTTGAATGGTGCAATCTGTTTTTCTTCACACCTACAGTCACCATGACAATACACTGTCGAGTAGCTGTTTTCACCATAGCTTCATGTCTTAGTTGTAGTTGTTTACTCTTACTCTTTTAATGGATTTTCATCTTCTAGATCAGAATACCTGTCATAACAATAGCCCTTTGTTACAGCAAAATCCCACCAATATCACCTGTCACTTAACCCCAGTCTACAGCTGTCTGTTGTTGCTATAGCTACAGACAACCTTCAAAGACTTATTTTCCCCCCTTTCAAACCTCCATGCCTCTCTCCCAACGTTGTATAAGATGTTTAGATACTGTTTTATGACAGGAAATTAAATTTGCCTGTATTGGTGTGTCATTTAACAAACGTAATTAGTGCAGAAGAAGAGCCTGCTGCACACTTCACGATCTGTGCATCAGGAACCAAAGCGCTGTGATGTGAGTTTCAGAGGGCTGTGGAATTGCTTTCTGCAATTTCATGACCAAAATCACAGGGATGGACACTTGTTCAACTATATTCCTGACAAGAGAAATGATTGTCAATAACATGTGATTGCTATGTAAAGACACATGTGAATGTGTGTGTGTGACGGAGAATAAAAGAAAAAGATGGAGGTGGTAAAACCCCTCAATTCCCTTGATTGTTCCCTTGATTCCTCTCACTTGTGCTGTATTTGTAGTCCCTCCCACTTTGGGGCAGAGTTGGGGTAAAGGAGCATTTATGTAAAAACAGATGTCCTTTGCAATTTAAAGTGTTATTTAAAGTGACAGCAATTACTGATGATGTCTGTCCAGCAGTTGTGAGTGGTCTATATCAGGCCGATTATAGCCCAATCTAGCCGTTGTTTGGGCTGCCTCAATCGATCACTTTATTCTGCGTAGTGTGTCATTGTCGACGACAACTGACGCGACGTCTGAGACGGCTCACGACCTCTGGACATAAGGACCAGCATGTTTGATTTTTATTTGCCTTCCACAATGTATTCTGTAACGGCTGTGACTTTGAGCAATGGAAGTGCAGATAAAGTTGCCAGTGCACAACAAGGTGATGTGGATGGAGGAATAATGTGGATGCTGTGAGGTGGAACTGTGAAATTACAAGAAAAGTTTGTGGGGTTATGGAAACAACAGCCGAGAATTCTTAATTTTGAATTGAGGGACCACTACAGAGTGAAGACAAGAAAAAAAATCTGGTGAGAAATAGCAGAGAAACCTCAGCAACAGGGTGAGCACTGCCATTAGCATAATGCTATCAAAGCATTCATCATATTGGAGAAGGCTTGGGCTGACAAACATACTGTCAAATTCAGCAATAGTGATTTGCAGAGGATAGCAGCTTCACTTGAAACGGAGACTATACATTTATATGTTCATATTAAAGCACCTTTTTTTAATTTGCTCCTATTGGACTTCCTTCATCTTCCTTCCTTTCAGTGGAGTGAATCCAGAGTGTAAAAAGGCTTTTATTGTCAATCATTTGCAGGAGCCATTGTTTGGGGAGCAACATGTGGTGTGTCATATCTATCAGACTGTGAATATATTTTGGCAAAGCCACAAAAAACATTATGTCTCTAATCTGAAATACCGACTACAGTAATAGTCAAAAACATCGTGTATTCTCAACCCGGCATTAGAGTTTGTATTTGTACAGATAATGAGACGCCCTGATTCACTCTCAGTGCTGTTATTGTGACACCTCAGGTGCTATTACAACATACAATAAAAATATATATATATATATATAACATAAAGGTTAACCCTATGCATGTTGCTTCTTTAGATGAAGATTCACAATTGCACAATGGAGTCAACAAATCAGTGAAATTATAATACAAACAGACAGACACACCCGGGGGGGAAAAAAACACCTCTTTGGTGGAGGTAATTATAATGTCATGAACTTGAGGTTGTTTTGCAGTTTGAGCACAATGCACAATGAAAATGAAAACGTGCTACAGGTTGCAGCAGTGGTGAGGTTTGCCTGTAAAGAGAACGTGACTTAAGAAGAGATTTGATAAACACATTGTGGGCGGGAAGCATTCGCCTTCTGATCACACGTCCTGCTTTAATATTTTACAGTTAGTGTTAGCTAACCCGGAAATTTCAGAAATATGTAACACTTTATGGAAATCAATCAATCTTTCAGTCATTTTAACTAGAGCACATTCAATGAGCTGAAATGCTCTTCTGTAGAAATGCCCACAGTCCCAGCAAAGACACATTCAGAACTTTTACCTACGTGTAAAATATGAAAAGGATTTTCATTGGCAAAGTTTTTGCTGGCCTTGAGTGTTTTTCCAGCCTGTATCAACTCTCTTTTTTCTAGCTGTGAATGTGACCATTCACCCATTTTGCACAGTTGGTGGAGGCTTTTATATGTGTATTTATTAACTTGAGCAATAGCACCGCTGTAATGCAATGTAAATGAAATTAATGAACTGAAGAGAATTCTGAGTAGCTCAAAGATTGAAGGCCAAGTCATATATGTAGGCTGCTTAGTTTGGCTAGGAATGTAGCCCAATCGTATATATGTTCGAGTAATAGTTTGGGAATTTGGGAATTGCACTTATTCACTATTATCAGGCATGAACTCAGTTCTGTAGGGTGTTTCTTTTGTTTTCAGTCTTTTTGCTAAAGCAAGCAAGTTGAAAAAAAACTGAATCATTAAATCATGAAACTACGACGTATTCCAACCAGCAACATCAAGGCTGACACTTCTCCCGCTTTAATTTGAAGTAATTTTCTAGTTCTCTAAGGCTTTCTTTGCTTCCAATTCAAATATTGGTGAGTGTGTTCATCTTTAACCTTCTAAGTGCTAAATGGGGACTGAACCAAACAGAGACAGAATGAAGATTTTTATAAATGTACTCAATCCACTTTCCCATCACTATTAACAACAATGTCTTTCCGAGATTCAAACACAAATCCTTTCTGTCTCACTTAGAAAGAGGTTGTTATGCAAAGTAAGTGCCGTTAAGTCTTTAAGAGCAATTCATAATGAGAATGTTCCTTTAAAGATTAATGCTGTGTAGCTTATTGTAGGAGATTGAGTTGAGATGAGTTGAGCTTATTGATTGAGACTGAGCTTAAGGAGGGCTTGTACTAATGAATAGAGGATTGAAAAGGTTGGCTAAACACAAAACAGCAATAATCAGCTAAATGTAATGAATACATTATTATTATTTTCCCGCACGCACGCACGAACGCACGCGCACACACACACACAGATAGACTGCCACAATGAGGTCTTTGAATGGGTTGGTGGTTATATGCCTGAAATAAGGTCTGTGGCTAAATGAGACAACAGGGACAATTGTCAGGGACAACAAACATCATCACGTCAGACAGAGACGATAACTCACTCTGTAGTTTGCCTTTCAGCCTCTAGTCGTGTTTTTCAGTGCCCTTGCAAACTCTTTGAGACTGTAATTTCTGTTATTGGACTACGGTTTTGCTAAACGGCTGGTTAGCGTCTGAAGGATTACGGCTCTGCTCAGTCAAAAGTCATCATGTTCAAATCTTTACTTATGGCCGACTCTTAAATACATATTCGAAAATACATATTAAGTGATGTGTAGCTGTTCATCAAACTTTTATGGGTGTTTGTGAGCAGCCAGTACAATGTACATTATTGTGCTGCATTTCCTCTGAACTGGCTCATTTGAGTCAGTATTTGGTGATGTATTCACAGCCCATAAACTCACTTTGAACAGGGCTCTACACTTTCTAAGGCTCTGAATATTTATAAGGAGTAAAAAACACAGTCCGTGTACCTTCCCTCCTAGTTATGTGCACATCTTCAAGGTGGGTGGCTGCTTATCTCCGATCCTTCAAGTTAACATCATCCTTGTTTTCCAACTTCCTCTTAATGTTATCTTCTCTACCCCAAACAGCATTTTAATTTGTTTACTTCAGGCATGATTAATCACCGTACTCTTTGCTCTATGTGTGGAAAGTGTTACGTCGGACAAATGCTGCAGCATTACCAGCACAAATAACAGTCTCTACTCAAACAGAGCTGTGGATAAAGCATATGATAAAAAAGCTATAATTAGCGTTTTATGAGATGCATCTTATAGGCGGCGGGGTCATTTGAGTTCAGACACCCCTGTGTTAAGATTAGGTGATAATTAACACTTACCATTAATCAAGTTTTGGTGAAATTGTGTTGTGACAGAGGGATCCTGCATATTTTAGTTATTAATTTAGTGTTATCATAACTGTTTCAAATTATGCAAGTTTTAAAAAACACATAAATCCCTTTGTGATTGAAAGAAACTGTAGTCTGTTCCAACACAGAGGGTTTCATAAGTAATCAAAGAGTTTACACCAACCTATGAAGTTCACTTTGCTCATTGCTGCAGAACAGCTTGAAGCTAGTAACCCAATACATTTTCATGGAAATATAACTGTGGAATTTGTATTTTTCTCATATTGTTTGTCATTGCCATATGCACAACAAGACATTTCTTTTATGTGAGAAACTCAGTCACCCACTCTGACCTCCTGAAACAGTGTGCAAACTTTGCAGCTTTGACTTTCTGTTTATCTCCAGCGCTTTTATTTCTTTGAACTGTTAGTGAGGCAAGATAGTCAAAGTCACTGCTGGAATTGGTGTGTGGGAGTTAGAGCTAGAAAAAAAATGTGCAAGGATTGTGATACATTGGATAGGAACACTCGAAAGGTCACTGGCAATCAAAACAGGTGGTGGTACTTTTACGATAATGGTGGAGGCGGTAATATAAGCAATGGGTTTGAAATATAGGAAATGTAGTTCTTAAAGTAATATTACTAAATTAATTTAGCACTGAGCTCCTACAACATTGTCAGAGTCCAGAACCGGAGGTAAAGTGTAAAAGGTATTAGGCTGACTGTTTACCCTTGGGTTTAAAATGGGTCTTTGGCGGCTGGATCGCAGGTTGTCAGTGCAAAATACGAGTATAAACAGGGTCAGAGATGAATTGCAATTGGATCACTCAAACCACTATATATATTTTGCAGTGTTCACACCGATGTGTCCTGATGCAACCTCATGTAAAATATGTCATCAATGCAGACCGTGTGGTGGTTTTCAAGGTGGTCTGAAAATGGAGAGGAGCACTGATGTACAAGGGAAACGAGGTGTTCAAAATTTCGATTCAGTCCAGGGAAAACTTGACGTCTCATATCGTTACGGGCAGTTTATGAGGTATTGCTAGCAAGACAAAAAATAGCATCAAGCTGTTGTTGTTATCCGACTTAATAAATGTATGTGGGACAATTTCACCTTCTAGTGAAAGTTGTGTAGGTAGTAACGAAATCCAAACACAAACGGCGAAGCGTCTCATCTGGCTACTTATGATCCATTGAACCAAGTCTATACAGGGATCCAGAGACTTTGTTTACAGACGACTGATGAAGCTTTGTTACATGGTGCAATGACAACCACCTGAAGGAACCAGGAGGCTCCCGGTCACAACGGCCCCCTGTCAGCTAGGACATGGAAACCATAAATAGGATAAGTGGTTACAGATATTGCATGGATGGAAGCCCTCTTTTGGAAGGGACATAGCAGACTGTTCTTTCTATTGAGACCCAGACCCTTCAGTGTGTGCAACCTTCAGATTTCTCATCAGTCTGAACTACATGACGGTGTGTTTGAGAGGTGGCATCGAGGTTTGGAGGTGAGCAGCCTCAGAAAGCTGTGAAAGAAGGTCAGCCTGTTGATCAGGTTGAAACCAGACCGTGTGGAGACAGTGGCAGGGGACAGAATCAAATAATGCATAACCTTTCTCACCTTCTCTACAATGAGCCGTGGCAGATTGGCATCTCACTGCAGAAAGGCAGACTAAGGACAAGATCAAAGCCTGGGAGTTTGGGAAGAACCTAAATCCAAATACATTATTCAGGAAAGCACTTTTGTTTTTTATCTGATGTTGCTCGTTATAATTCAGGTGAAAATAGCCATCACCGCTAAGTCTCTGCAACAGCTATTGTGTTTCTTGAAATTATGAAAACTATTGTATGAGGATGTGGAAATATACTCCATAATGAATTATAGGCTAATAATAAATCAATGTCATGGTTGTGGGGCCACAAATATTGCATTGCCAATGAATATGAAGTTAGAAAAAGACTATATTTTCTGATTGAATGTGACTTTCTGGTAGGAAGATGCTGCAAACTATGGATTCTTTTGTAAATAACAGCTCCATGCTGTCATTTGTGTGTGGGTGTGTGGGTGAAAAAAAGTCACACACCGACCCGAGGCAGCAGTACGCTCCACATAGCAAAGGATGGATATGAGGGGCATGAAAAAATTGAAGCACATCAACCTGTTTGTCACAGTTCTGTTACACAGATGTACCTGGAGGGAGCACGTGTGAACATAGTGTGTTGGAAGGGGTAAGGGGTTGCACACCCCACACTCCACCAAACACTTCCAGTGGGAAGTGTTTGGTACGTCACTGATGGAAAAATATTGACTTATTTTATTCTCTTTTCAGTAACCTCCACACTGCTGTACAACACTCTGGAAATAGTGACGTCCATTGTTTGATAAAAGTGTGTTTTTGTAGCTGCCACATACCGAGCTGCACACTAGTCAAGGCCAATGATTTTAATAAGAGACTTCCTCATGTTGTCGGAGTTACTGGAGATAACTTATCTGTTGATGACCTCAGTGATTTATAAACTGGGTTAGGGTTAGGGTGCCATGGTTAAATACTAATGCATCTCCTGTTCTTGGAGCTCCTCTCCCACAAACTCTTTTCACCCACAGTTACTTTTATATTAAACTAGACATTGTTTCTTTTGGGAATATTCTGCATAGAAAGCTTTGTTATGTGTGTTCTTCTGGATGTCTGCTCGTCTGTAAGTAACAGACATCAGTAATCAATGCCTGACCAATGTCTGTGAAATAAGCTCAGACTTGTATTCTATTCCAGAGTTATGGTGTTGAATAAATGCCAGAAAAAAAATGGCAAAACATTCGGATATCACAGTGAAGCTGAAGGTCGACTTTTTGATATAAATGCCAAAAGAAATCAACCACCAAACGAAGATTCATGCTGAAAAGTAAATTTTTGTTTTGGTTTTGCAGTTTTATCAGATTCCTTTGGACAGGAGTGGGATCAAAGACAGACAGGCGGCTTGGTTTACCAGGTGAGAAGGACAAACAGTCTCACCTGTTCTTCTTTGGTATAAAGCTGGAAGCACTCATCCAAAGTACAGCTATGCTGCTGCAGGTGCTGCTGCTGCTGATTTCTTACACTCTCAGCATCCTTGACTACCTCTTCTTGGATGCTGCCAAAGAGACTGGGGTGGATACAAACACACACACAGAGTTTATTATTGTCATTTAGCTGCTGGGTCGAGTTTGACTCAGTGTGAGAGCATGTTTCTGTGAGTTGATTCCCTTTGTGTGTGTGTGTGTGTGTGTGTTCTGCCTAAAGGTTTTGTTCATCCACTATAATCTCCTGTTGGTGAAAATGTCTGTGCACAATGCTTACCATTCTTTAGTTTTGTTCTCCCACTCGATGACAATCTTCACATGGGGCGGTCCACCGGGGCCGCAAAACTTCAGAGCTCTACAATACAGGAATAGATAAAGTTTGAACAAACACACCTTTATGATTTCAGTTGGACCACCGACAGTAGAAAGGACAGCTGTGTCTTTAAAAGCCGAACATTACAAAACTGAGGGAGGTTGCAATCTGGGTTTCTTTCATGCAGCCAGTAATTAACTTGGCCTTTTAAAACGTTTTAATTCCTTGCTTTGATCTCGGGAGGAAAGATTGGTGTTTGACAGGAAAGAGTTCTGACAAAGAACCAAGGCGCGTTTCATGACTGCTGATTGCTTCCAGCACCAGATCGTTTTTTTTTTTAAATTTGTTTCAGGAACACAACAACATCTTGCTGAGGCTTTAAAGTCTTGTCAAAAGTTGCTTCCCTTTCATTTTTCAAAAGCTGTATTCTGATTGGAGAGAGTCTGGAGATTTTCAGTATGACTGAATATTGACTGAATAACTCCGAGTGGTGGTTTTACTTCACCTTTGAAGTGGAACTCATGTGGTCGTCGTTCCTATTTCCTTAGTGTCACCACTATATGACAGGCTTATATTACATGCCAACACATCCCAAAGAGGTTAAGAAATTCAATAACGCAGCATTAAATTCCCCTCTACTATATCCATCTACGTCTCCTCTTGTGATGCTGCTTCCTTTTTCTATGCACACTGCAACAAAAACTGCCTTCAGAAGGATACAAAAATCCTATCTCAGGGGGTGTCACACTCACACAAAATCTCTCCCATGAATCAATTCAGCCGTTTTTAAAAACTTCATTTTCCAACTCAAGGATTGGTGGAGTTGTCATGGGGATTTTTTGGTTTGTGAAAAACTGAGAAAAAGCTGAGGCTGGGTTGGATTGTGATTGCATGTGTGAGTTTCTGAAGCCCTGTTTTCCAGTAAATAATAAGGCAGAGGTGACAGAGACACAATCTGCTGAGCTTGGAGTCGGCTGCTTGACTAACTGCATAATTTTACAGCGTTTATTTGTAATTATAATTACTTATAATCAGTTACAAATCCAAAGATCATTAAGTTGCCAAATAACTGTTTTAACTTCTGCTGTCTTTAAATGATGAATTAATTCTTGAATTTCACAACTGAATCGCGAAACAGTGTGTCTGCCTAGCACGCTCCATCTCACCATTCAGTTTTTCCTGATTTAACCTCGCCGTTTGATTGTTGAATTGAAAGACAGCTCTCTGTGTGAGCACCGGGAAATTAAACAGAATCCATCTCACAGAGCAGCAGCAGGATGTTTGATTAGTCAGACTGCTGTCAACACATAACAGCTGGTCAATTAACCACTGTACAATCATACAATATTCTAATGACACACTCCAGACTCTGCAACAGATTGCTGACAAATAACATCAGTAACAAGGTGATTACACAGTAAGCTGACCAGGGCAGTACATAAAAAATGCAATTCCATCCTATTAAAACAAGATTATACAACCAACTTGTGCTGAACTCGGTGGAACACTTTCTGATTTACAGGCGAACTAACAGGCTTATTTTTTTGTGCTTAACAAACTGAGGATTTTTACTTAGATAAACTCAATGAGATACAGAATACCTGATGTTCTCTGAAGCTTTGAGAGCCACACACCAAATAACATTCATTACCAGTGTAGTAGGATGCTTTCTGAGATCTGTAACAAAATTGGTTCATAAATTCTAAACCACCATGTTGAAAAATCATACATGGGGTAATATCTTTGGTTGGTTATTTGGAAGAATAAGAAAAAGTTGGTCTTTCAGCTTTCCCTTTTCTTATTCGCTCTTTACCTTGAACCAGTGGATCAGGCAGTCCGACAGTCATTTACACATTTCCATGCAGAAAACCAAGCACTTAATTTCTCTCTATGCTGAAGATATATTGCTTTTTATCCAGAATGTCCCTCAGACTTTTCATTATCATTCTAAATAGATCCAGCCAGGTCTCTGGGTATAATGTTAACAGAGGTAAATCTGCTTTATTGCCACTTAATGCATCAGCAAGACAGTTGATCTCCACATCAAATATTTCTGTGGTTGTAAACATAAAAATAACAAATAAAAAACATTGTTGAAAAACTCAAATTACCCATCAAATACATACATTTTTCTGATAAGTTTGTTTTTGATGAGTTAATTGCTGCTATAAAATGGGGGTGTAACGACCTGATTGACAGCTGGAACTGCGCTCTTATTAGGCTGTTTGTGGCTGTTTTGGGCGGAAGTTTGATGCCGTGGCTTGGGCAATTTTTGCACAGTGGGAGGCGCACCCACATAACTGACAATGTAATGGTCTGTTCATTTTAGAACTGCACTTACTGTGTAAAATGAGCAAAATCTAATCTTTACTTTGAAAGCGACACACAGAAACTTGCACAGACACAAACAAACCTATGGATGGCTGGCAAAAGAATAACCTTCTAACCTTCAGCCCATCTCAGCAGAACAACAGCAGAGACTTTTCCTAAGCTCTTCAGCTGCATGCTCTTTATCAGACAGGAAATAAAGGCTTTATCTTCAAAATGTCAAACTGAAATCATTATACTCAGCTCCATGTAATCCTCTTAAGGTCTATTCACCTCTGAAAGGAACTGGAGCTTTTTGTGTAATACACCAGAAAACCTGTGTGTTACACGTTCTATACACGAGTTCAGTCAGGTCGCCATTGTGGACTTAACAATCAGATAGTTGTTTGTGTGTTTACTTCAAATTTGCTAAAAAATAAGCTTGTATGGGTTGTTTCCTTGTAATCATTGATTTTCTCTTGTTTTCATGTTTTTATCATTTTGAAGTGTTTCAGTGTCTATGGATCTATGGATTACTGAACAGCACCACTTGGCCTTCACAAAATGCCACAAAGACAACAATAAGCACAAAATAACTACAGAGAAACAAAACACCTGCAAAGAAAAAATGACTCACAAAGACTATAAAATGGCCAACATGGCCACAAAGAGATAAAAAGTACCACAAAGGGTGGCAAAACAACAACAAATAAACAGAAAACGACTGATAAAAAATTACTTAAATAAGCCAAAATAAGCACAAAGACACAGAAAATTACCACTTGGGGACATAAAAAGACATGCAGAAGGACAACAAACGGACACAAATCAAAAGCAAAAAGACATGAAACAACTAGACTAATGAAACAGTCTGTTTCTTGTTTCTTGTAGGGGAGATTGTGGAGCTGCCCAACATGTGTGTGTGTCTGTGTGTAGCAGTGCGTGGCTGTGAGTGTCCCACCTGTCAACCACAGGATGGTACAGGGGCCTGCTGTCCTGCGGGGACAGGTAGCTGTAGGCTGCAGATCCTCCCACTACTCTGATCTTGAACAGCACTCCGGCATTCTGCAGGGGGAGAAACACACATTAGTACGGCAGGGTCCCTAAATAATAAAAAGCTTGTTACCTTGTAACATTAAACTTTATAATAATCTGACAAAAATGAAATTCAAAGCAACATTGATTCACCAGCACGCTCAAGCAGCAAGCTGATGAGCAGCGGTGTGCAGCCAGGCATGACCAGCTTCACTGAATCTAGCATTGATTTTTCACTGTATTATGACTTCATTTAAAACAGTGCATACTCCTTGGACCTTTCCACCTACAATGAATATGGTTTATATAGATTTAAGTGACATGTGACGTGGCATGGTAGAAAGATGACAGAAAGGCAACAGTTACTCAAATAGCCATTTGAAGACCGTCTCTGAACTCACAACACGTCCAACGTCGAAGCAGATGAGCTACAGCTGTAAAAGACCGCACCGCCACTTTATTAGGTACACCTTGCTAGCTAATAAAGAAGCCGGTTAGTGTATTTTGGCCAATGTAGTGACTACCAGTGGTGGAAGAAGTATTCAGATCACTAAGATTAGTCAGAGTACAAATACGACACTGTGAAAATACTCAGTAAAAGTACTCATTATGCAGAATGGCCCCACTCAGATTGTTTTATATATTCCAAATATATAATTGGATTACTAATTTTGATGCATGTATGTAAGCAGCGTTTTACTGTCCAGGTAGGGTTCATTCACCTACCTAGTTACCTATAACTTAAGTTACTTTTATGTGTTTGTAAACTTGCAAAATCATTTGAAATTTATTGTATTATTATTATAAAATGTAGTGTATAAAGTCATATAGGTGGAAATACTTCAGTAAAGCACAAGTACCTTCAAAGTGTAATTAATTACAGCACTTGAATAAATGCACTTAGAATCCTGGTGACTTCACCTCGTCTGCTCATCAGTTTGTTTGTGTGAGTTTTTCATCACAGCGTGGGTAAAGTTTCCCCGTCAGTCTGACTTTATGAAGGTTACAGTTATAGAGATTTTTACTGACAGGTGTGTCTGTCAGTCCTCCCACTCTGTTTTCATCTTCAGTGAGGGCAAAGTTCAAAATCATCTCATCATTAACGGCGAGCTGAATATAAAGAAGCAGCAGTATGGGTACCATAGCAACCACGTGTGCTGATGACATAATATTTTTATCAGGGTCACCTGAATGAAGACGAGACAAGAATGTTGTCTCCGTTTACTGACTTAAGACTTTGAATGTATTATATGGATGTATGGAAATCATGTAGAATGACTGAGCGCCTGAATGACACTCGAGTGCTGTCTAAACCTATAAGTCTCTAATATTTTGACCTATACACTACACCACCAAAAATCAAACAACCTCCATTAATAACTTTTATCTGGAAACTTGCCGCCACCTCACTGGAATAGAGAAAAAGATTTTACAGATGGATTATAACTCCTCTGTTACCTTGACAGCAAAGACAAGAGGGCTGAGCTGTTACGGAGCAGAGAGCAGAATCGGATCGCTAATACGTTCATTCTGAGCAGGCCGACGTTGGAGAGCATGGACCGCAGCCGAGCATAAAAAGAAATAAATTAGATGGCTAATAGAAGCCTAAAGCAAGTTTGAAGGGCCTGAGCGAGCATACATTCAGATGGTCTTATCTCTATAATGAAGAGAGGAGCAGACAGCACGAGTCATGCTAATGAGTAATCACACTGCTACTCGCTTGGAATGAACTTTTAAGAGTTAAGGGTTTAACAGCTATAAAAGGATGATCCTATTCTGCCTTAAAAGAGAGCAATTAACATTGTCTGAGTGATTTAGAGAGCTAGATCTTAACCTGGGGGTCTTTTGTGTGCAAAAAGTCTAAGACCTAAGAGGAGGCAGGGGTCATGACAGAGTTAGAATCCTCTGCAGTCAAAGCAGAAAGAAACAGTGAGAAGTTTGAGAATGTTAAAAAAAATCTATGAGGTTTAATTAAGTAGTATTTACTAGTATGTGATATTTTAACATCAAACTCGAGAAAAAACTATTTGAAAAGAACTTCAAGTTAATATTTTCTTTTAACCTCTCACAGGTGATCGATAACTCCTCATAAATCCTCTAGCACTCGCTGAGTTAGTGTTCATTAAAAGACCTGAGAGAATTTTTAAAGCCTCTAAAGTTGTCTTTCTGGCAAACCATGGTTCTTGTTGCAGAATACATTTATAAATGAAAATAAATTAACAATTTAATATCTGTTTTTATCACAGGTTGAATCCTATTTTCAAACGTTAAACTGCACGGTGCTGCCAAAGAATGTACCTGAGTATCGGTTTAATAGGAAATGAACACACCGTTTATTGTGTTTATAATATATTCAGCCTTATATACAGCATTTAATACAAAACTGTATTTTAATTAGGTAAGTAATCAGTAAGTTATTTTAATAAAGAATAAAGAAAAGCTTAATTCAAGTTATTTTAAAGGCAAAAGGTGGAACTCTCACTTCTTTAAGTCATGTTTGTTTGGACCAAAAACAAATATGGAATTACAATTTATCAGCAAACTCTACCTTTAATCAGATTATGAAACCATAAATCCAATGAATTTCTGCTCACAGAACATCACAAACTGCTGAGTTTGATATGCATGTTTTCCTTTTTTCATATCCTGAAGTAAAAGTTGTATCTTGCTGAATGAACCTCTGGGTGGCGCCAAAACATCACAAGAGGCAGCAGGGACAAACAAACTATCACAGCAGCAGCTGCTCACATTATGCTGCCTGTTACGTGAAGGAAGAAAATGAACAGCATTGTTGTGCTTATCGTAGGTGTTTATATTACACAGTAACAAATAGAGATCCACCCTAATGTTTTTACCGCAGCGTGTCCTGTTTTCTTCCTTTTAAAATGAGAAAAATAAAACAAGACCTGAATCTCTGCACCGTTGGGATATGGCTGACCTTTCCTGCTAAAAATATCTGTTCAATCTAAAACGAAAAGACTCTTGTGATTGTGTTAATTAAGAAAAAATGGTGACGAGGTGGAGGGAAGGTTCAGCCGGGTTGTATCTGGCCTCTTTGAGGAGATAACCAAGAAACTGAGATAGTGATCGGTAAAAAAAAAGGCTGATCATTCTCTTTCTCCTCCACCTCTTTTCTTATAAAGCTTAAAAGCTGCTCGCTCTGGATAAGGCCACCTCAAATATTGCCTGTCACCATGGCGTTGCCCATGGCAACGTGGCGACCAGCTCTGGGGACAGTGTCTGTATGTAAGAGAGTGGAGCGGTGGTTTGGAGCTCATGTTGTACAGATCATCTGAACTGTCTGTGGAGAATCACATGAAGTGCTTGTCAGAGATCTCCATTAAAGCTCATAGGACCCACTGAACAGAGGAGGACTTTAACATGCAAGGAAAACAAGCACTGCATACGTGTTGTGTCAATCTAAAATGGATAGGGATTCAGATTTTCTTGAAGTGGGGTTAAAGGGGAACTTAGAAATGATCTGTGTCTAACCAACATTTCAGCCCGGTCTCACCCCAAACTCATCAGATACAAAACCTTTCAGGGTTTTAAGGCGCTTTCACAACGCAAGTCTGTCTGGTTGGTCCAAATCAGAGTGAAATTTATACTTTTGGTTTGTTTTGTATTTAGTCTGGTTTACTTTCACTAAAGATTTGCGGAGGGGCGTGTACAGAGGTGAAGGAAACACCTTCACAAAGCGCTACAGAGGAAACTTGCAATATCAAATCTTATTGGCTGAAAAGTTGTTGGTGGAAAATGTAAACATGGAAATAATCAAAGCAACATGGAGCCGAACACACCATGAAATATTGCTGGGTTTTTTTCTTCTGAATTTCCCCTTTTGGATAAATAAATAAACTTTGATTTGATTTTTTGATTTGTAATTGGGTGGAATTATGGACCGAGGCCTTGCAAGTGTTCTCGGACCAGATTTCAGTTGAAACTGACTTCACAGTGAAAGCGCCCTTAAAGGGTTAGTTTGGATTCACTAAAGAGACACAATAACAAAAACAAACTAACGGATCGAGGCACATAGACCAGCAGAGTTTGGTGGCTTTGCAGAGAGCATAAAGGAACTAACTAATGGGAAGGTAAAGCAGTGAAAACATTTGATATATAATATAATCTATAATAAAATAAAATAGTAATTAAAACTCATCTTATCTTCACTCATCATTTTGAAATATAGAACTTATTATATATCGGTAAAGATGAGGAAGTGTGTTGGCGGTGGAAAAATTAAATGTATGCCCAGCACATAAAACCATTATTACACTTCCATAAAAGGCTTGGACTGTGTGTGTGTGTGTGTGTGTGTGTGTGTGTGTGTGTGTGTGGGTGAATATAATAATGTCCTGCGGTGCTCTCTTTGCTTTTAATTTCAGGAATTCATTCTTTTTTTCATTTCATTCATTTGCAATTTCCCGTGTTAAAAATTTTTTTTTCTGAATAAATGAAGGAAGCAAGCTTTTCAGAATCACAAAGCAGGACAGTGATACACTGGAACATCACAGGACGCAGGACACTAAATCTGAATCTTACTTACCGCATGCAAAGACTAAGAATAAACTGGAGTTATCGCCTCGCTGTTAGATGCTTCTACCAACCAGTCAAGCTGCTGTTTACCATGTTCACCCCTGTCCTGATTCATATGTACACATTAAAGTAGAGCACATTTTAAATAACCTCTATAATCACCACAGTTTTGTGATGAACCGCCATGATTATTGTCACCAATTCAGTGTCCGAAAAAATTTGAAATTTGATTTGTTATAATTAGCACAATAATACTTGAGTTATGGACAAAATCATACTTTGTGAGATGATCTCTGACCAGTAAAATCAAATCAGTGCATCCTTGAGTCCAAGTGGATGTTTAAGCCAAATGTGAAGAAATGCCCCAAAGGCGTTCCTGAGATATTGGCAATTTGCAAGAATGGGACAGACGAATGGACGGATTGACAGACAAACCTGAAAACATAATGTCTGACCACAGGTCAGTGTAGTATAGAAAGGGACCCAGAGTAGGTAATCAATAATGAGGAGCCGGTGCAGCACCGTGTTCACTCTGAACCAGCATACAAAGGGACCGAGAATCCAACAATTATTCACTCGGCATGCTGAGCAGGAAATCCATTTTGTAGTCTCAGCAGAGCAATGAGCTCTTATTAAAAAATCATCATCCAAATCATGAAAAACAAGCATCTGACAGACTACTTTTTCAAACACATTGTTAATGTGGTTTAACCTTTGTCTTTATTTTAAGCTTTGAATGTGACTGAGGCTATTGTAAACAGACAATAGGAACTATTTAATCTAAATGCAGAACGCGACAGTAATGAAAATTGATTAAAGCTGTAACTTATCTCTGCTCTGCTCTGCTATTTTAATTTGGTTCACTGGAATCGAGAAGGTCTGGAAACCTCTGAGCCGAAGAGGGTAAAGAAATAGAGTTGGATGACGTGTTATTGGTTATTGGCGGTGCAGACATTACCTGAGCCTGAGATCCATTCAGCATCAGATAATAGAGCTTGCTGAGGATGCTCTGCTGCAGCTGGTCCCAGGAGATGCTCCTGTCCTCTCGCATGAGAAATGGTGGTCCAAACCTGAGAGAGGAGGAGAGAGAGGAGAGGAGAGAGAGGAAAAGAATGACAGAAAATGACACTTTCAAAGCTATTGAAATTAATTTCCGAAAAGGTTGAGAAAGTGCCATAATAAAGGTCACTGCAACTTCACCACATCTGTCAAGCTGTCAGGTGTCAAATGTATCAAGGCTTTTACTGTCAGCGCTTTGTGTCCTTTACTGACAGCTTGAAGGGGCATTATGTGGGGTCAGGGGCCAAGTAAAGCAGAGCAACCAGTCTGTATATCATCAGCACATCAATGCCTTGTAATGGGCTCTCCGTCTGTAGGTTAACTCAAGGATGGTGCTCCCCCTGACTGCACAGCACAGGCTGTATCAGAGGCTTTTATATGTGAGGCTAATGGCAGAGGCAGCTGGGTTTGTCAAGTATTTCAGGATCTTTTACACATTATTTTGACATACACAGCTGAAGATTAAAGTTCCATGGTTCACTCACCTACACGACACTCTTGCACTCAAATGGCAGCTTATTACTGCGATAAATCCTACCTTCATGAAGGTTAGACGGTGTTAGACAGGTGCTGATTGAATGTGGCTGTAGCTTGTGCTGCTGTTGTTTGTTGTCTCTAATAATTCCAAGAGTTTGGCTTGATCCGTTCTTCCAGTGAATGGAAAGAGGAGGTCAAAGTGTGCAGATATTCCTGGCTCAGGAGCTGTGAAAAGGTCTTTGGTTGACCTTTTATGTATTTACATGTTATATCACATGAAAGTAAATGGCCTAAAACATCTGTTTGCACCAATCAAGTCATGCTTTCTTGTCATTACTATTTTTCAAAGTGCTGCATCTGAACATTTCTTCACTCTGGGGTACATCTATGCAAAACAGAGCATGGCGCTGGAATTGGAAATGTTGGAAGAGACTCCGTCTCTGCCAGGCTAATGGCCTTGAGATTATTTGAAATTGCCTGTGTTGGCATTAGAGCTAAGGGTGGTTGGTGGTGGTGGTGCAGGAGTGGGTGTGGATGATGGGGTCCAATTTGGAAAAAAAAAATATTTCCCCCAGTCCATAATCCTTAATGGCCAGCCTGGGCCTGTGTACAAAGTAAGGTTCATTTGGAAAACATTTTTATACTTTGGAGTCAGAGAATTTAACTTGCTCAAACATCTGTGGGATCAGATGGAGAGGGAGAGCAAACCTTTGAGCCAGGTTACCAAAATCTTATTGTCTCAGAAGAGTACAATGCAGGTGTTTACATATTTTTAGGCCATGTTTAATGCGATTTGATTAAGTTTCTTAAACTATTTATGCAATGAAATTCTGATTTCATGGGTTAATATTTAAAGGAGACAGATTATGCTCATTTTCAGGTTCACACTTGTTTTTATGGATTCTACTAGAGCATGTTTAAATGCTTTATTGTATCAATTATTCACCCACTGTCTGAAATCACTCGACAGCGTCTTCTCTGCACCTTCATTGCAGCTGGGGAATGACTGTAACAGTACTGTTGTTCATAGTTCTTTCTACCTATAAACCGTGTAGTTGTGACACCACAGCTTTATTGAGGTCCTAAAGGGTTTTTTAAAGGCTCAGTTTCTTTGTGAACTGAATATTTTATGACTTCTAAAGCGCTGCACAACACCAAAAGACATAAAAATCTTACTTTTTCAAATATGGGACTTTAAAAATGCACTTTTGTTGTACTAACAGTAGGACAACAGACTTCGAACTGCTCTTTGCGTTTAGTGATTGATGGCTACAGTGCAAAGACTCAGAGGTTTACTGCAATGCACACATAAGTCATGTGGAGTCCTTGAATGCCCCATTCTGACAGTCTGTTATCAGACATGATGCCTGAAACTGGATGACTGAAGAGAAATGTGAGTCCTTCCTTCCTTGAGTCAATAATAGATGATACTTTATTGATCCCTGGAGGGAAATGCTGGTCATCTTTGTACTCTAAGAGCATTAATAAAGGGGATGGAAATATATTCTTTGCACACATTAGGCCCCTTAATATCAGGGGATTACTGCCTGAATGCCACTACAGCACTAACCAGGCACTCTCATGGACACAGTCTCACTCGGTCAATCAAAAACTTCCATTAGAATGATGGTTACAAAGCACACAGTGTCTCTTAATGAGCTCAGGGACATTACTGTGACTAACGGGAGGAATCATCAAACATTGGTCAAAGATGTGCTGATGAGTTTACTGCTGTGAATTTAAATGTTAATACTCATAATGAATATCTGGAAGCTCATCAGACTTCCTTTCTGCTTCACATATGATCCTCCATAAAGTAAATTCATCTTTAAAGAAGCTGCAAAGTAGTAATGCATTAACATCAAATGGCTGTTTAAGTCAACAAATTCTTGCCAAGACTCCAAAATGTGTTATCACATAACAGTTTGGATGCTTTATATGTGTGATGTTGCCCACAGTGACAATGGCAGTGGACGTGATCGGAGTATTTCTTCTCTGATTTGCGATGCCATTCAACCCCTGTGGGACATTCATCCCCAAACACAGTAACACAGCTCGTCTGTGGGCGGCAAACAAAAAGCATCCATCCAGCTGTGGTGTTGTTGTACATCAGATGTTTCCTGAGATCTAAGCAACTTAACAATTCTGCCTGCTCTTGTTAGCGTAACACATGGCAACCGATAAAACCAAACTTTCACAGGTTAAGTGCTTCAATTCGAGCCGCATTGTTCGACTCTGTCTCAGGTTTCTACACTGTCAGCTTCCAGCTACGGCTGAATGGGAGCTCAAGCTGCACGCAAGCTAAATTAAACCAGCCCCGTCTGCGGCATTCATGCAATAGATATACAGGTCGAAGTCAAACAGAAGTCTGGTGTTGACATTGAGACAGTGTTGGATGATGAAAGCGGGAGAGAATGAATGAGGGATCCTGTGTGAGACTGCAGACACAGTGGAGCAGCAGGAAAGACAGCTGAACTTAAACAAGCTTTAAAAAAGTGTCTCACAAATGACATTTCCTCAAATGCAATCTCATAAAAGAAAGCTAAGTTAACAGACTGAACAAAACCAATCCACATGATGAAGCTCTACAGCTGAGTGTATGAAATCAGACCAAAACTAAAAACCACAACAAGCTGAAAACCGATCAGCCCGCAGCTCACCTGACTGCCTGCTGGCCCGATCCCGCCGTGTTGCAGATGACGAGGAGGACTTTAGTAGAGCCGCCCTGATTCAGGTACTCAGAGGAGAGGGCGCCAGACGCAGGTAGCCTCTGACCATCGGGTCCAGCCGTAGAGGTGTATGGGGAGGAGGGGAGGCTGTGGTGATACCCTGAGCAGAGCAGAGGAGGGGAGGAGTGTTTATTAAAGGCGGGTGTGCAACCTGACATCAGAACTGTTGGGATACAACCACAGGTAGGTTTTAAGAGGTTAAAGCCAAAAAAAGTCTACACATCTTCTACACAAATTCAAAGGAGGGGAATGAGAGAATGTGTCTGGTTGTTGTTTTTGTGGAGCTTGTTCAGGTTTCTCACTCATATGAAATCATAACTCTGGTTCCTATGAAGACAATGTCCCGGGCTCTTATTTTGAAATAAAAACAAACCATATTTTATGATATTACAATGTGTTTAAAACACAAAGTTTAAAGTTTTTACTCGTCAGTCATGTTTGTTGAAAAACAGCATTGAAGACGTCGCTGCAAAAGGTTTTTAACAAATCATACAAATCCTGTCTCTGAACTTTCAAACCTGCACTTCTGCAGGTTTTTTGTCTTAAGACTTGTTGCAACAGTTCCAGATATCAATTAATCCTGCTTTGAAAAATCTAAATATCCAGATTCAGTTCAAATTTGAAAATGGCCTTTGAATCTTAGTAGTCAACAATACTTTCTACTCAAATACTTAATAATTAATATCTCTAACTTGGAGGTTTTGGATTTAAAAAAAGAGTCTTAGTTGTCAGTGAGAGTGTGTCATCAGTTTCTGGACCAGTGCTAAAGTCCCGGGGAGGTTTAAAAACTGAAATTCAGTCAACAGACAGAAACTAGTTTGCTGGCAGAGAGCTGGTATTGTCACACCTGTTGTAGCACTTATTCTATAAAAATGTTTTTCATATCAAAAGATTATTCCTGGAGCTTGGAGGCAGATCTGAAATGGACCAGAATTATAAAACAGCTTCGGGTGCCAGAATGAGCAACGGCTTCACAAGCAGCAACATCTAATGTTCCCGTTTAAACTGTGATCCTGCAAACATTTTCACAACATTTCTATTAATATTGAACTGCCCTTTGATTCTTATTTACCCCGAGGAGCTGCGAGAAGAATTACATTTGCTACCGCACACACACTTACGCACACACGCTGTGATTAATAGTGGGTAATAGCTGAGGGGATACAGAAGGCCCAACCTCTTGTCTCCCAGCAAACATAAACTTTGACATTATCAAAGGATTTAATTAAACAATGCTTGTTCGAACCCTGCCGAGCAATTAATCACTGCCACCTTCCAACATCTCACACACATAAAACAAATCTAAACACAGACGCAGGAAACCATGTGTGAACAGATGTAAAGCTTAGATGTGACGCCTTCACAAAAGCAAGCAGACAGATTAATAAGACACACACACAGCAGCTCGGCTCCAGACGCACTGAGGACGTGCTGGGTGAAACTTTTTTTTTTTGCATTAGAGAAAAGGACAGAAAACTTCTCAGCTGAAATGAAATTCCAGAAGGTAAATACACTTTTGGGTTTAAAAAGTATCAATATATGAATCAAGGCACTGACAAAACTTTAGAGAAGCTTTGACTAATGTTTGTCCAAAGTGCTACCAAATCACTCTGTGATGGGGTTTTTCTCAGCAGACGGGAGCAACTCGATGTGACATTTCATGCATATTGCCTGCCCTTTAGACAGCCAATTCATCTCCTCTCTCTTTGTCTCAGTCACCCCTCCCTCCATGCTCTCCATCACCTTTACCTCTCAGTTCTTCACTCGCGAAGCTGAAAAGTAAAAGACTAAAAGATTTTGTATCGAGCCAAACAGTACGGCACGACTACCCAACTAATAACGCTCAAAATAAACCAATATAGGGAAACTATGTTTATGTTTTT
>CAFUXE010000108.1:904213-914214 GCA_903364295.1 Serranus cabrilla | reverse complement strand
AATTATTCTGATTCTACACATAATAAGACAAGCTTGACTGTCTGAAACATGTTTAACTATGAATGCATTATTAAAGTCACACTTTGAAGTAAAACATTTGCTAATATGATTATGCTCAACAAAAGGATTAAGTTTGCAGCAAGTGCCAATGTGGCCTCTTCCAATTCCCATAGACCCCCGACTTTTTCCCTGATTTTCCCATTCATGACAACTTTTTTAAAGCTCAACCATTTCAATTATTACAGAATCCTTCTTTATGTTGCATATTTAAGGCTGTGTTTCAGCAACCAGGAGCCATTCAGACCAGAAGAAGGGGTGACATAAAGGAGACTATGTCACTGTTTTAAAGAGAATCCTCATTATTATGAGAGGACATGGCGGTGAACTATAGTCACCCTGTATAGATATCGGCCATAACAGTGATGTTTTGGTCCATCATGGACTTTGCATTGGATTCTGTATTGTTGGTGTTAGCAGACTTCATTCTTAAGCTAAAGTTAGATATTTTTGCACACTGTTATGAGCATAAAAAACGCATTAATGCATAAAACGTCACATCCTTTGGATTGAAAACTATCCCAAATCCTTTATATACAACTAATTAACCACAGGCTGTTTTTAGCAACCAGGAAACTTGGGGGCGGCTTCAGTTATTAATTTTTAAACCATGAAAACAGTAAGTTTAAATTGCTACAAGCCTAAAAGTTGAAAACTAATGAAATTATGTCAATGTTTTGCAGAAATGTTTACAACTTGACATTATAATGTTTCCTCATATACATGGAATATATAGGACACAGGGTGGAATAGCATTAAAACAATCTAGATAAATATTAACAGCACAAGTATTTTTTGTGGCCACAAAGTAACATGTCGTGCATGGCAAGAAGCGTGATTCCGCCCACATGTCCCGGGGTCCGCAGAGAGAACCTCCTGCCAGACTCTCATTCTCACCTCCTCTTCCCTCCCTCTCCGAGACGGACAGCGGAGAGTCACAGACGGAGGGAGGTGTGAGCGGGGTGGATAAAGACAGAGGGAGGAGTGAAAGAGAAAGGAGACCAGAGTGGACAGAAGAAGTGAATATAAAGAAAACACAGCGAGTGAAGGAAAGCTGCTCGTTGTTGGTCCTCTTGAAAATGTCAGATTTAATGATCAGTTAGCATGATTGCTGTTGTTGTGACAATGTCATGACTGCTGTGGGAATCTGTTTATAATCTGCCATTTTTAATTAAAAGATAAATATGAAGAGAATGCAAGTGAGCTGAGAGAGAAAGAGACGGAGATACAAAAAGAGCAGAGAAACAGAAATCACTCTGGAGATCGGAGGTGGTGAGTGTGGAGCGTTAATTAAACAGCTGAGCCCTGAAGAAGCACTACACCTCCTCTGGCCATCATTTCTTCCTTTTACATTATCTTACACTCCCTTCTCTCTCTCTATTTATCATCACCACTATCTGCTTTCTCTTCCACTGCCCCCTAACTCTCCACTATCTGACTGTTTGGGATGAATCAGAAATGCTCTGCTGCAACTCGAGAGTTTTGAGTGTGTTTCAAATTCGTGGGATGGTTGATGGAAGGATTCTTGTGCCTGGGAGGACACACTATGCTGTTATATATATATATATATTCCTACATCTAAATGTTAGCATTCACACAGACACATGCCAAGTTTGCACAGAGTCCTTTCTATCTTAGGGACTTGTGCAAATCAAAGAGCAGCAGAACAGAATAACTTTGTTCTAACAAGACGAAGTGTGAGGAGCGTTTCTGCTGACTCAGCAGGGGTTCAGAATGACTTGGAGCTATTGAATAAGAACAGTTTAAAGACAGTGGTAAAAAAGGAAATTCCTGCAGTGTCTTAGACCTTGTCCATGACACAGAGTATTTTTAAAAACAGGGTTTTTCCTTCTATCATCACAAAAAAAACAAAAACAAGTAGTGATACTTTATACCCCTCACCATGTTAACCAACACCACAAAGAACATGTTGTCCATTCCAACAAGATCTACCAACACCACCCACGGCTCACGGTACAGAGGGGAGCGGAGTATTCTAAAAATAGCACACACATCATTGTACATACATGTATGGTTCGAGGTTGTTAAAAAATGGTAAAGTAAACCCTGATCTAGGTTTAGGGTAAAAACCTTCCTGGTAGATTCCTGGTAAAAGACGATTTAAAAGCAAATAAATGTACGTAAACGCCAGAACAGATGTGGTTACGAGGTTGATGTGAATACCATTACTGACATAGTTATGTAACAACATGATGTTTCAATCACATTGGGACCTGGACCCTGTTTTCCTGGATGAAAGTCCAACGTTTGTTCACCATTCGCCGTCAATCACTACTACTACCGCCCTAACCAGGCGACAGAGAACAGTCTAAAATGTAAATATGGGTCGTATTTTGCTGCCTGTACAGACAACCCATTTTAAGGGAAGTTCATCCTTGTCCATTCATAAACCTGAAAATAAAGCTATTTTCCAGAAGCCAATGGTGCATCAATCACTACTCAGCAAGTGTCACCATCCTATTTGTTCAGATACTATCTGACCAATGGTCTTTCCAATGGCAAAGCCTAATCCTCACCACCTGTGCACATACATGCAACAAATTGGGGTTCCAGTACAGAAACCTTGTCCCCCATTAAATGAAGTGTCGCCTTATTTGTGATGCCTTATAAAGGAGATGGCAGCAAACACTTTGACAGGCAAAAAACACGACTGAAAACCCTGCAATCAGTTTCTTACAGAGTTCTGTTTCCAGCACTTGGACAAACTCAGAGAAAAAGCTTCCTTTTTAACAATACCCATGCACGTTTAGAGTGAGCCTCAGTTGTTAGCTATAGACGTTGAGTTTCTGCATCAGTTAGAATCTGCTCTTCATGGTTGGATTACTCTTTTAAGCCTCATTTTAAGTAGATGATATTTTGCCGTTGCACCTGAGGCAAAAAAAGTCCTTCAACACTGATCTTATTTCCCCAAATTCATCTGTTTGTTCATTACTTGTGCTTAAAAATAGCACGAGTTGTGTAACACAGAAAAAAAAACCTTAAGAGAGGATTTCAGCCACATTCTGACTGGAACTGACACTTCTCCCAAATGGTTCAGGACCACATGAGTGACCTCTGTCAGTGCAATCCTCCCACCTGACTAAAAATACCCAGGGGGCCGTTGGGCTTAGTCCTGGACGAATCAGAGGTCCCGACAGCAAACAGCCATCTGACCACAAATGCCCCTGTTGACAGCAAAGCACCTGAGCTTTCTGCCAGCAGCAAAATGACAGATTACAGAGCCAGCGGGGAGGAACTAAATACACCTGATGCAGCCCTCTTACTTTACCTTTTCTTTTTCTTTCTATCTTCTTTTCTTCCCTCAAGTGCAACCAATTCATCTTCCCACTGTTCTTCTCTTTTTATAATAAGAAAGCAGAAAAATTGTGTCAACAGTAGCCACAATCCCCCTGCTGCCTCCGCATATTAAGGGAAAACAACACATACAATAAAAAAAAGCCGCAATCATAGAAACTGCCTTCAGTATTTTGCACTTAGTTACATCATGTCTCAAATATTAGTCCTACAACATGCGCACAAAGCAGTGCTGCAAATGTTTGTTGTCTGTCTGTCGATGAACAAGTCAGAAATGGTAGACATGCTGTATTATGAGCTGTGTTGCAACAAAGATTTCAGTCTGTAAGTGAGAACAAAAGATGCTGTTTGAGCCACATGATCATAATAATTGGATACTTTCTTCCACAGTGTCCTCTGCCCTGCCGACTGGTTCACTTGTACGCAATTAAGCTGTGTACGAGTTATACTGTTGGCTGAGGTTTAACAGGCTTGTGGGTAGGGGAAGCTTTCAAGTTCGCGCAGGCATTTATGCATCATTTGTGTTGTTCCTCATAAGGCAGCTGAGCCGAGTGTTGCTGTTATTTCCCCGATGATTTGAGAACACGTTCTAGAGGCAGTGGTGGTGATCAGAGCACCAAGTGTAGACATTTTCTTCAGGTTATTTTAAATGATGAATCCTACTAGAGGGGCAGAAGTTCCCCTGTGAATGTTCCTGGAATATTTTTGCTTTTCTGCACTGAGTTTGCTTTGGGCGACCTGTAATTGCCTTAATGGAACGAGACGGGATGTGAGCTTTGCAGGGTTTCATTTGCATGTGTGATGTCTTTGTTTCAGCATGAGTTGATTTATGTTCGACTTCAGGAGCGCACACATTTTAAGTTATGTTTCCTGCTGCAAGTCATCACATGATTACGTGATTTTAGGTGCCGAACGTCTGAATCGAGAAACCGTAAAAGAATGTATATGCAAAATCTTTTTTTTTTTATGCACAAGATATAATTTTCTATCCTTAATTCAGGAGTTTCTTTTACCAAAAGCTGGTAAAAGAAACTCGGCTGAAAACTTCCACGGCTGTCTTTTCCTCTTGAAAACATACGAGGTCATTAAATTGTCAAAAACACTGAATACAGCAGTTTCTTATCAAAAATCAGTATTTCTCCAGTAAACAAAGTACTGATCTGACGGGGTGTTTGTGCAGCTTGTTTTTTCTGATAAATTAATAACCAGAAGCTCAGTAGATTTTTTACTAGAAGCTGAATAAATCGCTGAGGTCTCCTCCTCTCAAAAACAAACAAAACCTGTAATTAAAACGGGTAAAAACTTTGAAAAAAACAATTTCTCTTTAAAAATCAGTGTTTTTCTGATGCTGTTTGGTGGACAGCTGCTGCTAATGTTTGCTCACTTTGTTCCTCTGATAACTTAAGATCCAGATGTTGACGACTAAAATCCTTCATCCGGTTAAAACATATAGCTAAAAAAAGGAAGTGATTTGTCTTTTGTGCTGACCACGTCACACATCACTGTGTGTGTGTGATGTGTGCTCACTCGAGCAGAAGTAATACTTTAAGTAGCTGATTGAAGGATGTGACTGCCCAGATAAACACCTCAGAGTAATCCCTGATTGATGGGAACGCCACAGTGGCTTACCCTCAGCTCCACGGTTCACAGTGACAGGACCTGAGAGCGCTGATTGTGGAGCCACACTTTACAGTATGTGTGTGTAAGTGAGAAGAAGGGAAATAAAAGAAGGAAAAAGACGTTGATTACTGAATCTATCTCAGAATATAGATGCTGCCTGTGCGAGTCATTTGTGACAGCTCCTTTTATCTCCATTGAGAAATCTTTTTCTGCCACCTTTCCCAGGGAATCCTCACTTTTTTACAAACAACACACACACATTCTCTCTCGGCTCAGGTGGCCTCTATCTGTGCCGGCGACTCCCACAATCCACTCTGCTCAAATCTTGATTGACTTCTCCATTATCACAAAGGCCTTTACTTTTAAATTGAAGGCCACAAAGTGAAGATCACACAAAGTTAGCACGCTAAGCTTCCGTGAGCTACTATTTGGTGGGAAGTCTCTTTTTCTTGTGCAGCATTACGGGGCTTTATCACTCCATTTATGTGCAAATTGCTTGGATTGTTGGGGCGGAATAGGATGCTACTGTGACGCTTTGGACCTAATTGATTTTTCAGTGTTTTCCATCATGACACCTCCTGCTGCCGTTTCCTCTAAATGTGAAACCTCATTATTGCACCTGGGAGTGGCGCTGATTCAATATCCATGAAATCGTTCACTGATAAAGTCGAGGAAATCCAGCTCCAACACACTGTAACGCACAGCAGGTAATGACGACAAAGGAATTCCCTGCATGCATTAAACCCTCTGCAACATCACTGCCTACAATGCATGACACTATTCTCCACATCAAGGTTTACATTCTCTATGCTTTTTTTCCTCATGCTATTGAATGAATGCCTTCGCATTATTGACTTCACCACAGTGTGGTTGACATATTAAAGTTAAGAGAACCATAAATACTAACATTTGTTATTCCAGAAAACATAACTTACACTCTATTAAAAATGCTCGCGAGGTCGCAGTTTTACACACATAATTAACATTGGCAAAACTGAACTAATTGGTTATATTAAGGCAACCAAAGAGGTTTCTGGAAAAGATCATGGGTTCAAACACTAATTATACACAACTAAATACACTGAACAATAACGACAATGAAACTAAACAAATAACTAGCAAAAGAAATATTATAAAAAATCTAATAAAAATAAAGCATGTCTGGAATAATCAAACAATCCTACTAATTATTAATAAACTAAATGCTATATATTATATTAATAGCTCCTCCAACAAGTTTGCTTGTTGCTGGAGGTTTCAGGTTTCTTTCTTGGCTTTTAAAGGTTGTGCCTAATCTGGCGTTCCCATTGTATTGTTGGAATCTCAGATTTGAAAGAAGTGCATCGACATCTCTCCCTTCAGTAGAAGAATATGAAAACACTTCTGTACTTTGCATGGATAACAGTCAGGACTGTCAAGGTCAAACATGTTCAGATGCATAAACACAAGAAAATCAGATTTCTGAGAGGAGGGGGACATTAAAGATGAAGAGCCTGTGCCATTCTCATCCTGTACACAGCGTTACATTGAGGTCAATCCCCTAAATCTGAAAAGCCCTCGTGCTTGCAGAGAATACATGTGCAAAATGTCTCAGCAGCAGCAGCATCTAAAGCAGCATTAACATGGTGGCAAAAATATCATTTTCAGGATCACAGAGGAGGTAAAAAGCAGGACGGGAGGTGTGATGATGAACCCCGGATCACTGCAGAGCATCAGCTTGCTTCTGCATGTCCAAATTCTGCAGTGTGGTAATTTGCCTTATTCCCGTGTCATTCCTCTCTGTCATCTCCTGCTGTTAAAGCACATTTTCAGCCCATGCACTCCTGCCTCTCTGAGGAGCACAGTAACAGTGCTTTTCTGAGGAGACTTGGTTGTGCTATGCAGCTCAGTTCTACTGTTTTAAGTCACTGTACGGCTGTCAAGTGACCTACAGAGTGTCATGCTGTGGTGGCTTGACAGGGAGATAAAGACAATCCTGGGAGGACGTCAGCATGCGACAGCTGCCTGCGTTCAGACGGAGGAAACTATAATTCTTTGCCACTTGCTGGTCCGATCTCTCTGGAATACACTGAGGTTAAATTTCCTGTTTCAATCAGTTTATTAAATGTTGTCAACCTTATAAATTTGCCCCTGCTGTGCTGATTGTGGTAAAATCTGTGTAAAAGTGTTCTGTCTGTGTTTAAGCTTGTATGTGATGTGTATAAAATGCAAAACTAATTTTTCTCTGTTTTTTTAACTGCTTATTCGTATTTATTGTCTCCACAACATTCCACAACCTTAATTCCAAAAACGTTGGGCTGCAGTGAAAAACAATCAAGGATTTGCAACTTTAATTCAATTGGAAGTTACAGTACAAAGACAAGCTATCTAATGCTCGAGCTGGAAAACTTTTTGCAAATTAACACAATCATTCTGAATTTGATGCTTTCTGCGTTTTTTTATTTTGGAATTAAGTGAATGACATGACTGCTAAAAATTCTGATTGGTGAAAAAGGGATAAAAAAAATAAAGTATTCAGATTTTCAGCAGCTCAACAGAATAATAAAAAGTCAGTCAATAAAATAAGGCACGTAATGGGTTGGTGAGCCGTTACACTGCTGGTCTCATGTTTAGTCATCTCGGGGAAAAGGTTTATTCTCTGTGACAATTATAACCGTCACACAAATCCAGTTTTAGGGGCATAGCTTGATTTCGGTCTAATTTAGATTTTTCTGAAAATCACACATGAATCCTCCTCTGCAGCTCATCAGTATCTATGCGGTGTATGTTTCATCATGTAGGATTAACAGCTTGTTATTAAGAGTTAGTAATGGTAATAAGAGAAGTTAACATAATTAGAAATCCCTTTTTCCAAATGATGCTCACCTCCCACCTCTAATTGATGAAAACTATTAGCAGTAAAAATCAGTGAGAGTAGATCACAGATTAATGAAGAACTATTATTCTAATTTTCAGGCTCATACTTGAATTTCGTGTTTCTTCTAGAACATATTTACACGCTTTAATGTTTAGGTTGATGCTCATACCGTCCATGGCTGCTGAGTCCCCTTTAACCCCTCTGAATGAACTGAAAAAGCCCAATTTGCTCTGATCATATATGGAGTAAAATGACACTTTTTACCATGAACAAATCCCAATTAAAGTCTTAAAGCGAAAACTACACAATCAAACATGTTCCAACAGGAACTCTGAAATTGGGGTGAAGTTAAAAACATCGACAACCACAATTACAGGTTTCTCTGATGTTAGCATGTAGCTACATGTAGCAACATACGTAATGTAAACACGGAGTGTTCAGAACAGTCGGAATCCTGAAGTTTCTGCTGATAGGGAGTCCCTTTATATACATTTACCACATTATTTGATATATATAGATCCATGACAGGAAATAAGTTGCAAAATAGGCACCCTTCAACAACAAAGTCAGATACTGGCTTCACTGAATGATAGTTTTTGTATCTAATGATTA
This sequence comes from Serranus cabrilla, assembly GCA_903364295.1. Lineage (NCBI taxonomy): Eukaryota > Metazoa > Chordata > Actinopteri > Perciformes > Serranidae > Serranus > Serranus cabrilla. The sequence continues at coordinate 905,753 of CAFUXE010000108.1, read as the reverse complement.
AAAAAAAGCATACATGTATAATTGGATATTCATCAGTGAACTGCTGTGCATGTGCAAAGACAGACATATGTGTATGCATTCTTATCTGTCAGAATTACAAAGCATGTGCATTAAATTTCTTCCTGTCATTAAAAGGATGCAAAAAAAAAAAATCACTGAAATGTAATAAATCTAAATAAAATGGAGATGCTGCGTTTCTGCCTTTAAAATGTTGTCCTTGGACTTTTTCATGGGTGTTTTCCATTATATCTTTGGTTCTTACAGGCTTTCCATCCTGCCATCCATCACGGCAGCACTGGACTTGACTTTTCTCACACAGGCTGCAGAAACAAACTCCCATGATGGACAGCACAAATACTGCAGCTGAAGGGTTGTTTGAGTGTGAGGAAGAGACCTCTGCACCGCCTGACATGTGTGATGAGGAACAAATCAAACAACTTCTCCCCACAACACACAGAAACACTCATCGGCCTGTGTGCCATTATGTGCAGTATAATGTACTTACAGCAGAGTGACTGCACTGAACTGGCAGAGAGAGGACTCCTTAAGCCCCGGAGTAATTAGGATCTTACATAACCTCGGTAACTATAGTAACACTTCTGCCTCAAACCAATATGGCTTCTTTATTGGAGACTTTTTTTAATACAGCTAACAAAATAAGTAGCTGAATTTAAGCAAAAGATTTGAGTTGTCATATCTGGTGCCCATAAACTACAGAAACAAACCAGTCAATAACAAATAAACCAATTTCAGATATGGAAAAAAAGGGTATGATCCATTTGTGCTTTAGTCCATAAAACTGTGTCTCCTTGTGTTCCTTTGTCTGCTGTCCATCATTTTTAATCCCCACAGTGGGGGAAGAAGCATTATAAAAGTACTAATACCACACTGTGAAATTACCCCACTACAAGTAAAAGTCCTGCATTCAAAACTAACATAAGAAAAAGTACAAAAATATCAGCACTAAAATGTACTTCATGTATTAAAAGTAAAAGTACTCTCATGCAGAATGGACCCACTCAAATTGTTAATAACACATTGTTGTAGATTTTGAAGATAGGGCTAAATTACTTTAAATGTATCATGTTTTTTTTTTGTTTTTTTTGTTAAATCTCAACCTAAAAAGTAACCGGCAGCTAAATGTAGTGGAGTACAAAGTACAATATTTGCCTCAAAGTGTAGAAGAGTAGAAGTATAAAGTTAAATAAAAGTAGCTCAAAAATGTACTTAAGTACAGTAGTTGAGTAAACGTACTCAGTTACTTTCCACCACTGAATCCCCGTCATGACACACACGAGTCTCAGCAGTAATGACTGTATACAGTCACACGCTACGCTTTATAAAATGAGACATAAATCTCATTGAGTGAAGTTGTGATATCCTGGAATCTGGTCAGCTGTGATCATATGAATTATTCCAAGGTAAGAACAATTCATCATTCCCGTCAGATTGGTCACAAGAATGGAAGTCACATTTCCCAGCGAGCACTTAAGTGTGATTCATTACAAGTGTGTTTCTGTGTGTGTGTGTGTGTGTGGGG
>CAFUXE010000108.1:864239-885855 GCA_903364295.1 Serranus cabrilla | reverse complement strand
AGAGAGAGAGAGAGAGCGCTGCTCCTACCATATAGTATATTAAGTAATTAAAATGAGCCCTAGCTTTACTAAATTAAAACGTTGCTTGCATAAATGCATCAATAATAATAATAATAATCCAATAACATACACGAGTGGGTCGATTCTGCATAACAGAAAGTTAAATACTCCGAGTCACTCCGAGGTCGGGATGTTTCGAATCATTTTCACAGTATTGATACAGGATTGGGAATTGGCTCTTTATAGCCGAATCCATTTCCAGCCCTTCTTTGTTTTTGCCTGGTTTGCCATCTTTCATCCCACTGTGCTGTTAAAACCACAGACTGGAACTATCTCATACCGCACAGTGTTCAAAGCGCGTGAACAGAAAAACCCAGAAAATAAATAAACAGCAGCACTCAAAATCAATAAGGATATCAGCATGCTGCGTAGATGTGCCACGAACACTTTGAAGTCTGAGTGAATCATGCTTTAAATCCATAACTTGTTAGAGTTTCTGTTGTGTGTTGCATTACGGGACGAACCTTTCCCAACTACACAGCACTGAGAACTGTTTATGTTTACGCAGTGAGAGGTTAGGTTAACTTCTTTACTTTGGGGCACAAGGTTCAAGCCACTGGCATGAATGAGAAATAACTTTGTAGTTTCTGTGCATTTCCCTGTCTCCCTCTCACTCACACACGCACACACACACACACACACACACACAGTATTTCCGAGGGTGAAGCTGCAGGACACAGTGCATTTACGTGAGGTGGAACTGATTCTCCAAACAAGCGACTCCTTCATGGTATCTGCTCCGGCCAGCCAGCGCTGTGTGCGGTGTGTGCAGTGTGTGTGTGTGCAGTGTAGCATATACAGACACACACACACAGCACTGGGTGTCACAGGTGATTTTCTGGTGGGTCGGCACTGGTAGAAAAGTACTAGTGTGTTTTAATGAGCCAAGAATCTGCAGGCCTGAACTTCAACACACACAGTTTGGGTCCAAGACGGGAAAAGTTTGGGAATATGAACTCTTATATAAAGCCAGTTCCAGAGTCTAACGTGATTCAGACAGTTCATATTCAACAGGAAACACACACACACACACACACACCGGAGCTGCTGCTCTGCTCAGGGTAGAGCATGGAGAGGGGGCTGATGGGAGGTTAAGCTCCTCTGCTCTTTGGCAGGCTGATGGGTCTGCCAGTGCGCAACAGCTCTAAGAGCTAATGTTGCTCATGCGTTGTTATCATTTAAACATTTTCTTTGTCTCTAAGCAAGAGAAAGGTGCGGTAAACAAAATAAGTTGGAATCTCATATCTATATTGGGATATTTACTGTTTCCCCCAAAAATATGAGAGAAAAAATAATAGGGCTGCAACAAATGATTACATTAATCATCAGTTGATCTGACCATTACTTTATGTATAAACTGTAACATGCCTCTTACCCAGAGTCAGCTGGGACTGGCTCCATTTACTGCTAATGCATGAATCAATGAATAAACCACAACAGATGCATTGATCAATAAAACTCATTTGTCCGTATATAAATACGGACAAATGTCCATCACATTTATCTGGAGCCAAAGAGATCTCATCAAATACTTCAAGTCCAGGCTTTGTTCAAAACCAACCAAAATATCCAGTGCTATGACAGGTTATGAGGGTTATCAAAAAATATAGGTGTTTTATTCATCATCTCTATTCTGATCAAATTCAGAAAGTGAAATTGTGTTTTTTGTGTGTGGGGCTTTAGGAATGAGAGAGTTCAGAGGTCATTTTGGGCTCCATGGTTCAGGTCCTCAGTGTTTTGTCTCGCTGTAAACTGCTGAGTGAGGTGACAAACGACTGTGCTGATGACGTTTGCTTCTACAAAACAAAGAGGGGAAAGAAGAGACGGATCAAAGAATGACTTCCATTCTGTAATACCCCGCACTAACTGGCTAGCACCCACTTCAAAGTGCGACACTGGGGGAAGTTGGGTGGCATCAGCGGGAGGGAGAGTGGTGCGTGAGGCTGTGCTCGGAGAAAGCACTGTGGGTGGTAAAAGCGTCAAAATCAAAGTAAAGAAGGTCAGCGTCTGGCCATATTTCCAGCAGCCACTCAGCCGCGCGGCGTGGAACCAACCAGACGAATGCCTCAGAGAGGTCATCGTGAGCACATCCCAACCTGGCTGAAGAGTGGAGCCCCTGCGGACCATCTTTGAAGATGAGAGAAAGTTTGCGCTCTTTTATGAAGTGTTGAGTCTTCAAAGGATCTGGCGTAAAAAATAATAGGATTTGTGGGGCGAACAGCTCATACCGGACCGATATCACTTTGCTCTGTTGCATAAGTCGCTCTTAAAAGCTTTTGCTTTGTGAGACATTAATTGTTGATGGGACTTTTTTAGGGACTGAGAAAAACAATGTGATTTTTCTGCTCCTCCTTTTCCAGTCCCATGAACCTGGAAATCACAGAAACTGGAATTTGTATCAGACAACATTTATTATATAACTGTATAATATCCCAAACGTTTTCACATCACATCTGCATCCCAATAAAAGCCACTGTGATGAAAACAAAAAAAGAAAAAAGTAACCGTCCTCAACTATCTTGTTTGTCAAGTCGGAGATAGAGGCTGGGGTTTTCCGCACGCCTCCCAGGCCATTAAAAATAGATGCCACAAACTGAGAGCAACAGACAGAGGAGGAAGAGGGGGCGGGGGTGTTTGGGGGTGGGGGGGTACAATGGAGTGACTTGAGCATCGACTCCCACATCGGCAGCCCAAACCACAAGACAGCCCCGGCTCTAATCGCAAACATTTATTCAGATCAGACAACTCCGCTGAATGCCTCTGAGGAGCATCTCTGTGAGATATAAAAAGAATCAGGAAGGAAGAAGAGGGAAGAAAGAGAGATCAACCAAGTGATAGAGACGGAGAGAGAAGGGGAGGCCACAGACAGAAACAAAGACGCAAAAATAAGACGCTGCTAAAATTGAGAGGGAGTGATTTGCTCTTTTGTTAGTGTGCATTTAGAGCCAAAAAGACTCCGGTTCCCCAGCGATGACTGGGAGAAGAGCGAAAAAAGGAGAGCAGACGACGGAGTAAGTCTCCCGACTCAGCAGACTGAGACCGGCTCAGACGGAGACAGACTAATGTGATAAGAATACAAATGGATATGAAGCATATTTACTCCGAACAAGGCCTGATGAAACCCAGAGCACAAAACAAATTCTGAACCATCCGGGCATCTTTGGCCATTATTTATTAAATGGGAGTGAGTCACCGGGGACGCTGCGGAGTCAGGAAACAAATCAACACTCTGTGGTTTCAATTAGAGCAGAACTTGTGCATGTGATGTGTTTTGTAGCAGAGAAGCTTCATTAAGGTCTGCCAGTGAGAAAGTACTAAAATAACACATTATTTATTATGGCTATTTTTTTATTGATACAGCATTAAAAATAGAGCAGATCAGGGCTGTAAGAGAAGGAAATGATGAACTCATTTATTCATTAAGTTAATAAGTAACAGCCGATATGCACATTAATGAACATCACTGGTTTCACTTGCATCTGGCAGGAGATTTGTTCACTTTTTGAAAATAATGACCACTAATTGTGATGCAGAAAGTTTTCTTCGCATTTTAGACTCAATAAAGTCCAACCAATACTAGAGGGTTGCGGGTTTGATCCCTGCCTGCGGCCCTTCAGTGTGGAGTTTGTTGTCCCCGTGTGGGCGTGGGTTCTCTCCGGGTACTCCGGCTTCCTCCCACAGTCCAAAAACATGCAGCTCAGGTTAATCGGTGACTCTAAATTGCCCGTAGGTGTGAGTGAGCGTGTGAATGGTTGTCTGTCTCTATGTGTCAGCCCTGCAACAGACTGGCGTCCTGTCCAGGGTGTACCCCGCCTCTCGCCCAATGCAGCTGGGATCGGCTCGAGCCCCCCCTGACCCAGGCTAACCCGCTACAGAAGATGAATGAATAAATGAATGAATGAATGAATATTTAAATAATCCTACTGGTTTAATTTGGCAGCTGCAGCAGCAAATATAACAGCAGAAGCAGAACAAACCAGTAAAATCTTAAATATGTGGACAAACAGAATAAAGTAGAAATGTGTGATCCAAGGTATCAACGAAAGAAAGTTTCATACCGACTCTTTCCTGGTCCAGATTAAGACATACCAACATTTCGCTTTAGGCAACAATGAAAACAATCATTATTCCAGCCGTTTACAAACTATACATGCATTCAAATAAACTCATTGACAAGGACTGAATCCGCCACTAGCAATGTCTCAACACATGCTCTGTCTGTCATATCTGCTCTTTAAACCATCTCATCCAGCGACACACTCCCACACAGCCGCGCTGAGGAGGCAGGGACCCTCCAGTGAAAAATCACATCTCCTGCTTTTTTTTTCCTCCTCCTCTCTATATTTACACACATCTTACTGAAACCCCCTCAGGTGAATCCAACAGTCCCGTATTTTGAGGTTTGCAGTTACATGATAAGCTTGTTAACTGGGATGCTTGGACCGGTAATGACTCAGGGACACACCAGCAGCAAACAGCTGAAAGAATAAGCTGCTACTGCACTTAGCACTCTTCAGTATGAGGTTTGAATCCAAGGAGTAATTACAGAGAGTGTGTGAGAATCTCTTATTGTAAGAGTTTTTACATTTTGAATTTATTTTTTCATAAGAAAAACAATGATGAACTTCAATGGCAACAAGATCTCACACCTAAACGACTCATATGAGCGCGTCAGAAGCAGCTCGCTTTCTAAAAATAGCACACGTCATTATACATACACATACGGTTTGCAGTTGTAAAAAAGGCTGCAGTTTCTCTGAATTTAGGCTACAAAAACACCAATCCAGATTTAGGGCGAAACTTCCTGGTTAGTGCTTTATAAAAGTTTAAAAGGTAAATAAATTAACGTAAATGTCGGAAGTGAAGTAGTTACGAGGGAGACGTGACTAAGTTACTTAAAAAAATTCAAGTTATGTTAAAAAATGTGATCCACAAAAAGTTGTAACATATTGAATTTATTTTTAAATAAAATTATTTTGGAACCATAATGTGGAAATTCAGGCAGATTTTTTTATCATGAAATAATGACGACAATAATGAATTTCAATGGATGTGGGGTATAAACTGTATGGAATTAGTCTTACAACTCAAAGTGGAGCAAACATTAGCTGTTTTCCATTTAAGTTAAATCTGGTTTGGAAGTTACATTCTTAAATGTTGCATGAGAGAAAATGTGAATTAGGGACATTTCTATCATCTATTTAGAGCAAATAAACAAAGTTGCATTAACATACTTTGGCCAGAAGATGGCAGTGTGATATGTTGCTTTAGGTCAATCCAGTTTCATGAGATTTTTGGTGTTTCCCATCAAGCTTTTATAATGCAAATCCAGAAAATACGCATAGAATTTCATAGCTGGAAACACGAATCCTGATACAATCCAGTTATCTTCCTTTAAAATCCCAGCAGAGTGACACACACTCTTACTTCGACTGACCACTGAAAAGGCTTTAAAAGATTAGAAAGCACATCACGATGTTCGACCACGTGTCAAGAAAACAACACAAATATGGCTGCATTTTGGTTTTGTTCCAGAAGAAATACCATTAGCTGTCACAGTTTGCTCCACTCCTCATCCTTCTGTTAAACTGTAATGCATTCCATAAAACCACAGCTGCAATGATTAAAATGCTTACTGTTGCGCTGTGGTCCATCAGCAGTCAATAACGGAGCTCTTTACGACTCCTACCAGCCTCACGACTTTACATCTCTCATGATGTTGTTACTGTAATCAAATGATTCGATGATATCATATAAACTCTGATGTGTGTGTGTGTAAATAGTGAGAGAATAAAGACGACACAAGAGCTGCTGCCAACCATTATCTTCATTATTGATTCATTTGCCAATTGATTAATCAATGAACTGTTGTCACAGTCCAGATGATGAGTTTGAATGCTTGTCAGTCCAAAAACCAAACATATAGAGTTCAATAGTCATAAAACAGAGAAAAGCACAAAATATCCAAATATGAGGGGCTAAATGACTTTTTTTTTTTTTTGCCATTTTTGCCAAAAAAATTACTTTCATGATTATTTCATTATAAAAATAGTTGATTATTTTTCTGCCTGTCAAATAACTGATTACACAAACATCTTCTCCCCTTTGAGGTTCTTGTCTCTTCTCCAGCTGACTCGGTTTCAGTGCAAGCTGTTTTCAATTAGTCAGGCAGAGAGCATCATGGGAGAAGAGACTCCTCAGGGATGCAGTGCCGACCCTAAGCGTTCAATCCATCATCCGGCAATGAGGGAATGGGATAATCCCACGAATGAATGGCTGGTTAACCTCGCAGCGCAGTGGTCAATACTGTACAAGTGTCAGAGGTTGACCTTTTTATTGATTGGCTCTCACACTAATCTGCTGAGGTTTGACTGTGTGTGACGGACAGAACATGACAGGAAGACTCTTGTTATTCAGATCTCACCCAGAGACTAAATCCATGTCTCGTTTCCAGGGTGTACAGCGATTTAAATGTGGAGTTAATATTTTGCAGAAGATTCAGTCTGTTTAAGACACATCCAGGCTTTTTCACAAGTCATGTACGCTTTGGTTCACGTGTGATCTTTCCGTCTGTAAGGCGGAAAAATGTGGTTTTATATTTTTTTTATTTTCTTTTGGCCTGGTGGGGGTATCATGTACAACTAGGAGAAGCACTGGTCAGAATAGGAGCCTTAACTGATCTGATATTATGGATGGACCTGAAGCCTTTCCATATAGATCCGGCATTAGTGACCTGTGCTGCATACTGGCTGTTTAGCGTGCACTTAGCTGAAGCTCATCACAAACATTTACAAGGACACAGAATATTTTTTTCCCCTGCTATTCCAAATGTAGTGTCTGAGAGAAAACAAGTGCCCCATTCTGTCCTTTTTACCATCTTTTATCAGCTACACTGTTCAGGAATCAAGTGCGAAGTGAAGGTTAAGAGGTGAAGTGAATGAAGGCAGCCAAGTGTGCAGACAAGGTTACAGAAAGGTCCAGAGTCAGTTCCATTAGAGGCTCTATTAAACTGGAGAACCTGAGTTTCCTCTGTGAATGGAGCTCAGAGCACTAAAGATGAATCCCCTGAATCCTTCACGGGTCTGTCTGACCTACTTTCTCAAGCTACTGATTCTTATCCACAGAGGAGGAAAATATTCTCACCTGTGCTGAATACCTATTCTCTTTAATGGTATGTATTGCACTCTGTTTATTCAAACACAACCTCAGGACATTAGCTGTAGTGCCTGGTGGGATCCAGCCTGCCTTCTGCATAATTGATAAGGGACTAAAGATACTTTCCAAAATATGTTCTGGTGTTACTTCTTCCTAAGAGCTTTGAGTTATCTGCTTTTGACGGATTTGTTTTTGCTCTTTTGGTCAAACTTATTATAGCAGGATAAACCCCTTGAGTGCCCAAAACAAACACTCACAAGAACAAATAAACAAAAAATACAACACGGCTTAAGGAAAATAAGGAATATCACTCAATAACAGAAACAGAAATAACCTTTTTCACATAAGAAAGTGATCAAACTATAGAGTAACAGTCAGTGACGGGCTTTTAGAAATGCATGAAATGTGTTTTTAACATTGCTCTAACTCAGAAACTTGCTCTCCAAAGTGTTGTGAATTGTATTAACTTTTGAGTCAGCATCTTAATCTTTTAGATGGCATCCCATAATGTTTAAAGGGAGCTCTGATTTTCCTTTCAAGGTCTCGTGTTCAAATACACGGATCAGAAATAATCTCCTTGTTTCCATTAACTGCAGCTTTCTTTACATTTGCTTGATCTGCCCTCTTTGTTATCGTGTCACATTCAGGGAGAAGCAGAAAAGTGCCGGAAAAAGTTTGTTGTGGTGGAGTACAAAAAGCATAGCTGAGTGTTATCTAAAGGATTTTCAATGTCATGCCTGAATATTTGGCTGTGTATCTAGCAGAACAAGACATTTCATTACATTCGAGTCTGTAGCTGCTGGCTGCAGCCGATCACTAAATACTGGACCAGTAATACGATAAACTTTTGTGCCCATTAGTCATTTAGACACAAAATGACCCACGCTGAAAAACTTCTCCTGTTCAGTCATGCCACGGGCATCTTAAATTGATAAATGTAACAGAGACGAAAGAGCACTGTGTTTGACAGCATCTTGAACCTAAAAACCCAACAATAGGAAAACTATCAGCCACTTTAGAAGTAACTAGCCTGGGTGCAGCCGAACTCTAGCCCCGCCTACAACATTTTTCTACGGGAATTTGGTTGTTGATCTATCCAATAGATTCCTGGTTCGGTTGCACACGACCCATAATCAGAGCCCAATGTATCAGTTTCAGACTCACATTCTGAGCAGAATCGTGAGTCTGACGTCGTCAGGCTAAGAAGTAACGCAAATCTGTTGGAATATGTGAGCATGCTGCTCCTGTTTAAGCTTCCCACCTGTACTGAGCCTGGAAGTGTTCCTGGACAAAGCTGTGTCGATCTCTGGGCTGCGTCCTGGCTGAAGTGGGACTGGAAGGATCCTCCAGTGAACCGGGTCCCTGCAGACAGAGAGAAGGAGACAAAGAATCCTTTTAATGGACATGGTAAATATTTTTGAGGACATTCTTTGCAGCCAGATGCACAAATGTAGGAAAAAATACAAAATCATGTCGTCATCATCCTCACAGTGATATTAAATAATAAACTTTTTTCAGATTCAAGTAAAGAATCTGAAAACTTTTTCCACCACTGCTGTCGCACAAGAAGAGATAATGTTAAAGCCGTCTTTAACAGAAGCCAACAGGCACTTTTGTACAGTAGCTCTAACCACACTTGATTGCATTGCATGCGGTCCAGAGCACAATTAGATTAACTTAAATTCTGATCTTGCCTAAAAACAAACCTAAAGTACAGAAGTATTGATGAAAAGTTGTTAAATTGCTCGTATGCACAATTTAAATTCAAATCAGCGTGCAAGAGTGATTCATGCATGAGGTGCAATATTCTGTACAAAAAAAAGAAAATTGGAGTAATGAGACTTTCAGAGGGGGGTAAGAGGCGTGAATCAGCTTTTTGCTCGCTAAAATGTACTTATTCAGTAAACTACAAGATGATCAAACGGAGACATACAGTAGATGTAAAAGGAGAAACAGAGACAGAGAGAATTTCTGGGAGAGATGTAAAGTTTAAGTGGTAAACAGTCCGCGCAGATTGGAGCGGTAGAAATATTTGAGATGTCAACCATCCTCATGTCACTGCTGAATAAACTAAATGACGGTGACACCCTGCACGCTGTGTCAGCCTCAGCAGGAGGCCACACAGACTTCAAAGATAAATATAAGAATAAAAGAGTGAAGGCGATGAATAAAAGATGGACAACTGTGACTCGAGGAAACGGAGCAACAGATTGCTGAATCTTTATCTTATATGGTTGATATTGGAGCTGTCAGGGAACACAAGGCTGTAATGACTGATTTAACACGCGCAAAAACATACACAGGCAGTTCAGCTCAGGTCTGAAAGTAGAGACAGGGAGAGAATACTGAGAGTGAACGATTGTCTCGGGTTAAGATTAAGTTCAGGAAAAGTTTTTTATTGAAAGTAAATAAAAGAAACATCTATAACTACTATGTTCTGTACTACTTTTTTACACTACTAGCTGTAAATTGCGCACTGCAGACTTGTTTTTCCCTCTGAACGCCAAGCAGCTCCAGGGCGTTTTTTGTGTGTGTGCTCTTTCTATATCTTACTCACCGTGGCCTGGTATTTTACTGAAATATATAAGTCCTGTTGCACCAACGAATCAGCATAATCATGGCTAGTGGGAGCACCTCAAAAATGTCTTTTTGCATCATTAAAAATAGAAAAAGAGCAAGTTGAATCAGAATCAGAGCAGAAACCATCAGGAAAAACTGTTCTTGTTTTAGTTGCTGCTGTATACGAAATAGAAATGAATAAGTATGTAAATAAAATAAAGATAAAAAAGCACCCTAATATACAACAATAATCTTAAGTCTTAAGTAGATATGTACAAATAAAAATAGAAATATGTAAGTATATAAAAACCTTTGAGGTAAATAGAGATATGTACAAATATGTAACAACAGTGTAAGTGACAAATTAAAAAGATTGCACACAATTTCGATAGAAAGTCCGGTTTGCAAAGATTAATTATTATAAATAAAAAGGTTATGCATGATGTGATCTTATAAATTATAGCTTAAAAACTGCAATAAGGTTTTGTGTCCACAAGTGTTCTCCATATTGAACCATGTGCATGTTTACAACCTCTCCTGTCCTCTCCTCTCTGCTCTGTGTAATGTGAATGTTTGTCACATGACCATTTGTTTTCAGAATCAATTAAGGCTTCACAGTGTCGCTGAGGAGAGCAGAATTTAATGTTTTAACAGGATCTGGTTATTCCAATAGGTTTATTTTGGTGACATTTCAAATGAGACGAAGAATAAAGTGATTTTTGAAGAAAAATCTAAATGTTTCAAAAAGTTTTGTTTTTGAACAAAACTTTCTTTTGACAGAAACTTTTTTTTATAGTGTCTTTCTATAATAAACAGTGTATTTTTAGGGATGTTTTTAAGAGAAAACACAGCTGTCAGAGAGGGTTCAGAGGGTTAACGGCCCTGCACACACACACAGGTGTTTTCAATTACTCTACCTAATTAGACCTGCAGTCAGGTTGAAATCAGGTGGAACAAAATCAACACTGTTCTTCAGAGCTCAGATTAGCCTCCTGCTACACCGCTTTGGATGTGAATGAGGAACACTTTGTAACTTGCTCTATTTATTCAGGACAGGATGAGGTGTCAAACTTCCGGGAAATCATTAAGCGGTACCCACATACTAATTAGGGAACATAATATTCCGGCTCTAACTCTTGTGTGTGACTCGAACATTAAGCAGGTTATAGTCCACTGAGTTACCAAGGTCTGGTCTTTCCACCTTCTCGGGGGAAATGAGACTTTTCTACACCGGTCTCTCACCGTGTCTTTGGGAAATAATGACAATCCAACTTCGATGAAGCTTTGCTTTTGTTCAGACAAAATCCAATCACTGCTGCATTCCCTTTGAACAATGAGCTGCTTTTTTGGCATCTCTGAAAACTTCTCCAAGGATGGCTCTTTACCAGAATATATAATGAGGCAAAAGCACAAAGCCAAAAAATGTGTGACAGACTTGGCCTTGTCTGTACTGTAATGTTTGCCTCTACTAAGAGGATACAAAAAACATGCATTATGCTTTAAATCAGTGCAAAATGCAAAGAAATATATCTATTATTTGTTACTAAGTGAAACCACAAGACATGATTTCCAATTACAAAAAAACTGCTGTTTAATCTGAGAGCAGTTAGTATCTCCACATGCTCACACCTCCGCCATCTGTTCAAGTGATAAGTGAAGGAAATACTGCTGATTCATTCTGACATGGATGTACGCTATACGTAAGATAAAAGTAGAATTAAGGCAAGAAAAAACAGAGTGATGTGTAAACAAAACAGAAGGTGGTGCCCCTTTTGTTTCAGAGCTGCAAATCACTGGTAATGGACGGTTTAGACGGCCTGTGTGAGCTATAGAGATTGGAAAAGGGATTCGTCTGCACCTGGGGACCCCGCAGTGCAGCAGGGGCTATTTGAAGTTAACTTTCAATTTCCATTTTGTGCTTAGCATGAGTTTCACACAGGGTGCAAAGAGTTGGGTGCCAGGGTGAAAAAACGAGAAATCCCTAAAAGTTATTCTGAATGCTTGACATGCAGAGCTTCTGAATCTTGGATGGACTAAATCTATTTTTAGGTTCATTTTGGGGGTTTTTCTCTGGAAATCATACATGATTTCACAGCTCCATTGAGTCAAAAGACAGGGGATTTTTCATTTTTCTCTGCATGACACAAAAACAACAACAATAACAACACAATGGTCTGTATTTCACATGTGGGCTCCATCTCTCATTTGTATATCACAAGCCGAGCCGTGCCCGACTCTTTTTACTCAATCCTGCCCTCATTTCTCCATCTCTTCTCTGGAGGACAATGGAGAACAATCCTCAGGCCCTCAGAGACAGACTAGGTTACAAGCGTCACCATGGAAACCCTGGCCTCATTCCCCTCAATCAACATGTGGGAACAGGGAACTTTTTCATCAGCCACGCCGCAGCCTTGAAAATAAAGGAAAAAGGCCCCTCTGCCCAAGTGCATTAGCGAGTACAAAAAATACACTCAAGTATGCTGAATTATTAGCATGCAAATTCAAATGCAGGATCATTCTAGAAATTCTAGGTACGGTGAGTAGTGTGTGCTCTTCTAATGGAAGCACAAGGACAAGGGCCTGGCATACACTCTGATGGTTCAGGGTACGTTTGGAGAGATAATGTTGTTTTCATTAACATAATTTACATTTACAATACGACAAACACACACATCTAGATCCACATAAAGAGGGTCATTCATAAATGTAATTGGTCCTATTAGATTAAAATTTAAAAAAAGGGGAAACAAGATTGTAACTTTAATAATAAATACTGTGGTTACCATGTTGTGTTTTTCCTCAAACACATAAAATTTAACTGAAGATACAAAATGCCTAAAAGGAAAGTTTGTGATGTTGAATATGAACATGAGACAAAGACCGCCTTTGATACTTAAACCTCTCAGCATGGTAAATCAAAAGTACCGCATACTTTAATAACGGCTTAGCCCGATCTGAAAAGTAAATAGATAATTCCATTTTGGAGATAAAAAAATAAAAGAAAACTACATGTGTGTGTAGAGACATACTGTACATCCGGCTCACTTAATTGGCACCCTGCAGAAAAAGCAAACCTCTTAGTGGCCCAGCAGAATCAGATAGTTCAGTCTTATATGATATAGGCTGCCCTTACATTGTCAGTGTGTTTTTTGCCAGAGTCGCCCGCGGCTTGTGGAGAAAACAGACCATGGCGCCGGAATATCTCCATATATTCTGCCCATGGCACATCCTGTCTGATAAGCCCAATTGATTAACATGGGCGTGTAAAGGAAGCAGACAGTGTTTTCCGGCCCTTTGGGGCGCCTCTGTTGTGTCTTTTAAATGATGTTTCTTGCCCACCTACATTTCATGGTTTTATAAAGAATTATATATAGAATAGCCCTGTTGTATATGTCACAGAAACATACATTGTGTACTGCAGATCCACAGGGAGAGAGAAAGAGCACTGAGAGCACGGTGCCTCTTTATTTAGCACCCAGGGAATAATGAATACCACCACAGCGATGCTCCTGCTCTGCTATCGTCTGCCAAAAATAGATGCGGGGGCTGGCCGCAGCAATAACAAGTGAATACTAATATTCAGAAGCACTAAGCTGTTCAATTGTCACACTGGATGTAATCCAAAAAAACTGAATGCTAACAGATCTAGGCCACATTCAACTGCCTCCTGTTGCTTGGGGACAAAAGAAGCGGTGGCATCTACATGCCCCCCAGCAGAGTAATTGATTTTTTAAGATTTACTTATCGGCCCTGGATTCAGAGCTCAGCATGCTACAGCTAAAAAAGGCCGTATTTGCTGTATTCTCTTAATGACTGTGGTGTCAAACTGTAGAGGAGCTACTTTCGGAAAAAAGTAGAGGAGCAATGAGTAGGTACTGGGGGAAAGACTAGAGGAAATATGTGTCGGGCTAAAAATAATAAGGCTATTTTTCTGCTTTTTATGCAGCCAAGGATAGTTTTATTTTGCTCACACTTTTCTGTTTAGAGTCTTTGTTTTTTTCAGCCAGGTGTTGGTCAAATAAAGCACAAAGAAGTGATCTAATATAGTGTAGGAGCCAAAAGCCTGGAGGTGTTGTAGCAATGGGTTCTGGGATTTGGACACACACACCTCGGAGAATGAGAACTGAATTATTTGTGATGAGCGTTGATAGCAACTTTGCTACACTGAGCCTGTTTCTATTATTACACTGGTGCTCTAAAATGAACTATTTTTCAGTGTTGGCAGCGAAGCCATTCCCAGCATATTGAGCATGTTTTCTGAGCGTTTCAGGGAATTCAAAAAAGAACTAAGGTCACATTGAAAAGAACAGCGCGTCCTCCAACTCTTTTGTTCTCCCTCTCCGTTTACTCGATGGGAGGTCAAACGGGTGCATATCACCACCATCAGCAGCGCTCGGCAGCATCGCATCATGGGAGCAGCAAGGACTCCTGGGTATTGTGTATCAGTGAGAATGTTGCGCTTTCTGCACACACTTATGCGAAGGATAGGCAAAGCTTGTGCACGCAAACACGCACACAAAAATGTAAGTACACACACGTGAACTTGAAGAACACACCACTGCATTGTCAAATTAGAGGCAAAGTGGTGCTGGAGCTTCAGTCAGCTCCTCTGTGTTCTGGCTGTACCGCTGATGTCAAAGGGAACAAAATCGCTCGTTAGTTTATTATATAATAGTGGAAGATATCAGTGGAAGATATAGGATGTTTTTCCTCAAATATTGAATAAGGATGCACTGATTAAAAAGCCTTGTAAGGCCTTTCTGAGGAAATAACATGACGTTTACCAAAGGCAGCAGCTGATGTTAGTCTGTTGTATTGCATCAACTTATCGCTGGCTAAATGCTGTGTCGGGTATTTCAACAGTAGATGACATATGCTGCTAAAGCAGGACTCTGGACATGGTGGCAA
The DNA here is from genome assembly GCA_903364295.1 of Serranus cabrilla. Classification (NCBI taxonomy): domain Eukaryota; kingdom Metazoa; phylum Chordata; class Actinopteri; order Perciformes; family Serranidae; genus Serranus; species Serranus cabrilla. The sequence goes on along the minus strand of CAFUXE010000108.1, from coordinate 871,173 downwards.
TGGGTGGCATGCACACGTTTTTTTTACAAAATAAAGTGAAAGAAACGTCGGTCATGTGGAAGTATTGCACTGTCTGGGAGAAAGATCAGCAACAGCAACAAGATCTCCAACCTTACTGAAATAGTAATTCAAAAAAAATCTTTTTCACTTTCGTTCATTTGGATGGAAACAGATCGGTCACTTTTCACAATAGTTTCACTGTTTCCCTGAAACAGAAAGGGGGAATAAATAACAACAACAGCAACAAAACATATGTGCACTGGCTATTGGGGAAAGTGGTATTGGCCCAGAATTCCACAACCCCTAATATAAAACAAAGCAGCACTACAGTAGCCACTTTTACAGGCAATCAGTCAACTTCCCTCCACTACCTCATCCCAGGGAATTCACCTGGTAGCGGTGTGTGTGTGCATGTGTAGTCAGCACTATATGCACACAGCTAAGCTAAAAACAAAGAGCAGATTGCTTTTCTGGTTATCTTGGGATCCTGCGTAGCCGCATCTAACCCCACCTGCAGCTTTGATATGCTGCTGTCCTCCCATCCTTCCTGCCTGCCTGCCTGTGTCTACCTACTGCACCACTGCAGGACATCAGCCAGACACTCGTGATAGAAACTATGGGAAATATAAGCAATAAACTCTTCAAGCAGAGATACAAAAAGTGTGGCGTATACACTGAATGTGCTATCTTTAACCCGTCATGGCGCACCTATAGCACAGTGTAAGACAAGACACACTGCAACTGCAAAAAAGCCCAAATGTTGCTAACTGGCACCCTGTCCAGCAGTGACACAAATCCCCCTCCATCAGCAAAGAAGTGCAGGATAATAGGCTGGCTCAGGCTTCACTGTGGCCTGAGATCTTCTCTCCTGCTCCTCAGAAACCTCACCTTCACCGATCTGTGTGATCAGTGAAACATTTCTCCAGTGCAGCCACTGCAAATTTCTTTGGCCCTGTGCCTCTGGCAAAGGCACTGCTTCCCTCCAGAGATCTTCACACTCCAATCCCTACATGAAAACATACGTTGTTATCAAAGCCCTGCTGATTCCCCATGGCACGCATTCATGTGAGACTTTACTGAGGCGCTCCTCTGCAGCCTGCTGGGGTGTGAGTGGGAGTTTGGCTTGCTGTGTGTGGTGGTATATTTGAAGGTGTGTGTGTGTGTGGGGTGTAGTTTCAGAGCGAGCAAAAGAATCTGAAATCGTTACAACAATGGGAAAGAGTGGGTGTTTGGTGTGTGTGCATGGGCGAGTTGTTGTTGCTGCAAAACATGAGAACAACAGAGTAGGAAAGGCAGGTTGGCCTGGAGGTACAGAGACCGACGAACGACAGCAGATCACAACCCCGGCGGTGACAAACTGGTGAATTTCTGCTGCACAATCAGGAAACAAAATTATCTTTTAATTTTCAAACCACAACTTCAGGATAATTAGCTGTTAGTACATATGCTCAGTGTGTTTCAAATGAAAAGTTCACCAAAATATGGCTAAAAGTAAAAGTTAAACTTAAATGTAGCCGTCAGGAGATCCACTGTGTAATGGTTCACTTCACACACATTAAAATTAACTCCTGCATGTTCTTAGTTCACAATTTTGTATTTCGAACGGACTTCAAAGTCCGCAGAAACTACTAGTTTACGTTCATATCTTCCAGTTTTCTTTCTGTATTTTTTTAATGAGCTCTGTGCTAGGACGCTTCAACCCAATGCATCGTTTCAAATTGTGTGTTTTGTGTTGTGGCTGATGTTCGGGCTTGTTTTTTCATGCCTGGTGGGCACACATTTGCATAAAAAGAGAGGGTTTTTTTCAGTTGGAATATGTACTTATTTGTTCATAAAGCGTCTTCAAATATTCATATGAATTTGCTTCAGCAGTACCAGCAGCTGCATTATCTGAGTTGCCAGTTGTAGTAGTCATATTGGTGTTGTTTCAAAGTGTGTTCTCCAGTCAAGTGTTTCCCTCCTTTAAAAATAATTTAGTTTCCTGCAGCAACACCCTCCGTGGTTATGATTAGGTAAAAGGCATGAGGGTTAACAAGTTCCAGAGTTAACAACACTCACATTAACATTGAATAGTTGAATATATTCAGTTTACCAAAAGAAAATGCTTTTAACACGTTCATGCACAACACTGTACAAGAGCAGGAACTGTTTCTTTAGAAGGTAGTCACATTGGATGTAATGTTACGAGTTAGGTGAGGTTTAAACACTGAGCCGTGACTGTAAGCAGTCTGTGGTTTGGTTATGTGATATTTTACGAGGGTAGCTGAGTCGTGGTATCCAGCTAAAGTAATGACTTCTCTATTTCCAGAGATAAGAGTTTGCAGATTGAGACATTTATCATTATTTTGATGTCAAGATGACTGTTTGAATTAGAACATAGAAAACATGTAATAGACCAACGAGATCTTCAACCTAAACAACAGAATAGACCATAAAGACACAGATGAACGTTTCACAGCTCACAATACAGAGCAGAGCGTTCTAAAAATAGCCCACACGTCATCACACATACATGTACAGTTCAAGGTTGTAAAAAAAAAAGCTGCTGCAGTGAATTCAACCACTGAGCAAAAACTTCCTGGTAAGGCGTTATAAAAAGGCAGTTTAAAATGTAAATAAATGTAAACAGTGAAGTGGTTACAAGGGTGATGTGAGCCATGGAAGTTTTGTAAAAACAAAACATGATCAGCAAAACGGAAGCCACAGAAGTTCTAAAAAAAGCGCAAGTTACGTAAAAAAAGGGGGGTTTCACAAACTGTGAGCCACAGAAGTTACGTAAAAAAGTTTTCACATGAGGGTGAAAGTCCACCTCGCCTCCCTCCCCAAGTATGTCATTTAAACTCTTCATCACTGTCAATAACTACTGCTATACTATCAAGATAGCGGTCTAAAACGCATGAGTCGTATTTTGCTGCCTGTACAAACTCCCTGTATTGTGGTTTTTGACGGGAGAGCAGTCTCTGATGGGGAGGTGCATCATGCAATAGAAATGATCACTTCCTGAATCCATTATAACCACAGAGAATCCAAGCGGATAAGGAACTACAAACCTTTTCCAACCACCTGTCACGTCTACAGCAGGTGAGTGTTTGTTAATGGAAGTGGCAGCCTTTGCCTGGAGTCTCATTTTAACATACTGTTTGCACTCTTTTGTTTACTTTGCTCAGTCCTGTAGGCCAAGATTCAAGCAGCAGCAGGTACACAGAGTGTTGTTTTCACCCTTGGTGTCAGTGAATTAATATTTTAACACTTACCGCTGACAAATTTCACATTTCTATGTCAGCTCGAAAGCAGCAGTACTACACCAGAGCCGAAGTGACCCGAAGGCACCTCTGTGAAATGACAATAAGCAATAAGCATTATTATTTTTTTAATAATGCTTCTGTGTCAGTGTGCTGAGCCACCTAAACTGCAGTCGGGGAGAAAAACACATCTTTTATTGAGACTAAAAATAATCTCTAAAAAAAATAAATGGTGTCCCGCTGAGCGAAGACGCTGATTCAGTTATCGTCTCAAACCACATTTCTAATCAACTGGCTGGCTCAAGGGGCTTAACACATTCACCTCAGCTGCCAGCAACTGCTCTGAGTCATCCCGACACACGTTCACACATACACCAACATTCACACACTATCATATATTAACTCACATGGGCCGTAACACTCTCACTCCATTTCTGTTTCACTTTGTCTCTCACAAACACAGACACGCAGCTCCGACTGGGCTTTCAGGCTGGCTCATAATAGCGCAGGTTTCGGCAAAAAGACTATTATTAAACGGTCCGCGGCTCGTGGTCGCGAAGAGAGAGTGACGACATTTGCCGAGGTGATAAAGCGAACCTGTGACAGCGGAGCATGACAGAAACTTGAATGGGTGGGAATGAATTTGAGATGCTGCCATAGTTCTTCTCCCAAATGTGTTTTCACCACGGTGAGACAAAGCACTGTGATCCCCGAGCGCTGAATTCAGCCAGAGCTACCAGACGTGTAATCTCAGGCAACCATACCCCCCTGGCTCAAATGATGAAGGTCTGGAGAAATTTCCATGATTAAAACTGGGAAACTGTGCTGCCACATTTCTATGTTTGTGGGAAGCCAACTTGGTTTTAAAGGTCATGAGCGTCATCCAACTGCACCTCACACATATCCGCAGAAGGGACTTCAAGATCAAACTTCAAAAGCATCATGCCTATAGTAGATAAGACCATAAAGCTCCCATTTCATATGTTCACAACTTAAAACTGCTGTTTCTGCTGTATGTTTCTCCTCCAAAGCACGGGCAGGTGACAGCAAATTCAACAGACACTGAGCTGAAATTAAACATGGAGTGCACATGCGACATTAGGTAAATAACAAAAATAAACTTTTATTTAAGTTATTGCGTGTGTTGTCCCATCGCTCCTGCTCTGAAAAAGACACAGCGATCAACATCTACCCCATTCTCTGTACACGGACACTGTAGCTCTTTATACTACATCACCTGACCTTCTCCTTTACTCCATTCATAATAACTAAAGCCACTGCAAAACCATTTTTAACCCTGTGCAGTAATCCATTTTACTAATAGATGATAATGGCCGGAGTGGGGCCCTTTTCTCTAATCCCAAAATACAAATGATAATGGTCATTTAAACAGCTGATATCATCTGTAGTAGGTAATAAAAGTCATGACAATAAAACTGGCCAACTGACCAGAGACACATTAAAATGATTGACTGTACCAATCACTACTTCTTGTAACATGTTTCAACATATTGCTGTGATGCTCTGATTCCTTAAAATTAGATCCAGTATATAAAGAACTATGCAACTTTTTACAGTAAACAGACTTTCCAAAAGCACTGAATGCACCACACACTTCTTTATACCAGAATGAAAATTCAGGAGATGAATATTAGACTAAAGAGGTACAAGTGAAAAGAACTGTTTGTTATGTATCTGCACTTCCTTAAAGTGCTCACATTCAGCCACAAGGTCACCCAGCAGCATCAATATTAACACTCATTTCAGCCGTGATAACAGAAACTCACGACCACATTCTAATCATTGTGTAATGAATCGACCGGACCGTGTGACGTGTTTTCTCCACTCAGCTCATCTTCATTTCATCCTTTATTAATGTAGTTTGTGTTGATGAGTTATGTGTGCAATTACTGTCTTATTAAGCTTGTTTGTCCTTGTGTGTGTGCGCGTTTGTGTGTGTATCCGAGTGTGTTCTGCACTGAAGTAGCCCACACTTTAAGCAGCTTGATGTTTTCGGTCTCCTGCAGGAAGAGATGACATCTCCCACTGAGCGTGCGAATTAGGCGAGCCAATGTTGACATAGCTGTTGGCTGCTTCAGGAGACACCCAGATCCACTCTTGTCTTTTCGAGAGCGCCTGCCACCGGAGCATTTGAACGGCTCTCATATCAGCGCGGGCCACGTTTTCACAGTGAGTGTGTGTGCGTCCTACACCTGAGAGTTTGTCATCTGGAGATTTGTTAATTTCAGCTCATTTTCTAATTAAACAGCCTCTAATAGCAAATCAAGCTGCGCTAAAACACTTTAATCTCCGCTTCTCAAATTAACAATGTGGAGAGGCAGTGTGACAGAGGCTGAGTGAGGTCAGCACGATGAGATTGAAGGGGAGAGAGACAGAGGAAATGCTCATGGGAAAGATAATAGGGGAGGGAATATCAGATATCAGAAGTGGATTCAGAGTCCTCAGTGTGACAGGAGGATGTTCAACAAAACATGTGACCGGCAGTGTTTGTTTAATTACTCAACAACTGAAAGTCTACGGCCACGCTCGTCTTCCCATGACTGTTATGACTTCCCATGGGTGTAGCATCTAATCAAAGTCTATCAGCATTAAGAATCTCCTGCATACAACAGCCCTGATTGATCCAAACTCCATTCAGAAAGCACACGTTTTAAAGTTGTTTACTTGCCGTCCTGCGGACACCCTGAGGGACCATAAATTCAGAATTTTTTACAAATCGGCATCATGTTGGAGCTTTTTCAGCATCCTCTAAATCCCTTGTTGGAAATGGATTATGCTAAATCAGTTTATTTTAGGTTCTTACTGGAGCAGTAGCCGTAGTCAGGTGGAAAAATGTACTGAGCCGTGTGCACCAACATATAATGCTGTGACACCAGACACAGTGGTTTTTGTTTCTAGAGCTTCTAAAAGTACAGTTTTAGCAGAAATAGTGGTTCTTTTGACCATAAATAAATGCAATTGCCTGTAATGCAAGGTGAACATTTTACTCTACATTCAGGGTGAATACAGCAGAATATTGATGGGGTGGGGGAACTAAAGTTCAGTCCGTCTTGTCAGGCTCAGCCATAGGGTTAGTTCAGAATCTGTCAGCGTCAACTGTGCATCTTCTGGCTCAGATATACTTCAATCTGAGAGGCGCTTATTTAAATGTTGACAGTGTTTCTCAAAACTTGTAAATGACGATGTATAAGTTCAGCTAAGGCTAGAAATAAAGCTGAGCCAAACCTGACAGAGCAGAGCCTGACAGACAGATTCCTAAAAGGACCATCATTAACAACAAAAACTGAATATTTATCAGTTTAACAACAACATTTCGTGAGATTAACACAATTTACAATGATATAACAGAGAGAAGCAAAACTTTTTAAAATGTCAGAAGTTGGAGGAGGTAATGTTTTGACATTGGTGCTTTTTTGTTAATTAATACATTTTACGTCTATGACGTACAAATTGATTCATAGACAACTTACAGTCATAGTTTATTATTATTAAAAGTAATAAGCTAGTCACTTTCTGCTGTTTTTTTGCATTTAGCTAAGAGGAAACTGCAGGATCATGAAATCAAGTTTTTCAAAAGAGAAACTCAACTGAAACAGATGCACCTGAACACTGAAGTCATCAGGACTTTGGCCACATAGCGACTGACTCAGTGAGAGAGGGGGGGGGGGGGG
>CAFUXE010000108.1:801174-864034 GCA_903364295.1 Serranus cabrilla | reverse complement strand
AATGTGTCCAACTCTGCATGTGTTTTCTTTTGACAGACCAAATCCCCCTTTATTCACTGATATTCATTTATTGCTCTAGCTGTAAAGACTGAAAGCTAATAGCTCCACTGGAACTTTCTCTGATCTTGGGCCTATCCCTATCTGAAGAGCACTGCATGCACCCACTCCATTTCACGCGACGCCAAGTGCTGCCAGACCCGCCACTCTCTGGCTGTTACTATGGAGATGCCAGTCGGCCCAAAACAAAGGCAGAACAGAAAATAAGCAGCCTCAGACAAGAGCCCCTGGCAGATCTCTGACAGCCAAATCTGGCTTGGCAGCAGAGGCCAGAGCCATCTCTCTCTCTCCCTCTCTCCCTCTCCGTCTCTCATCTGCACACTGGAAGCACAAATATTGATTCGGAGCAATAAACGCATTGACGTGCCTTATCGAGATGAAGGGGAGGGAGTTTATTAGTCTCTGAAGAGGACGGGTCCTCCAAAGGTTTTTGAGAGGAGTTGAGCCTCTGGCCCGGACAGAAAAGAAAGAGCGGGGAGAGATCTCATACCGACGACAAGCAGAGAACTGAAATGTGATCACTTATGAGACTCGGTAATGTCCTCATAAAATCTTGCTTCTCTGAAAATCCCCACAATTTACAATACACTTCAGAGCAGGAATTCGTTCTGGCTGTGGTTCATTTTACAGACAGATTTTTTACTCAGGCCACTAAAACCTGGAGAGAGGAGCCTGTATTACAGCCATACTGTTGTCTTGGTAATCTCAATGCTCGGGCTGAATCATATGCTTTAAAGGAAAATATTATGAAGAATATTATATATGATGTTTATATGTTTCCAACATTTTTTTATCCAGAAAAATCCGTAATTTTTAATCAAGGTAATGCTCTGTTTCATTTGGTCACCTGCCATCTTCTTTGCACATGTATCAGTGTTGCGGTTGTCTGACAGATGTTTTCATAATTATACATTTTACACAGGTTTCAAACAGGTTTACAGATTTAAAGAAAAATAGGATTTAATTCATCAGATGTCTGGATCTTAAGTCATCAGGGAAAAAGTACAAGCAGTGTCGGAGAACCTTTGTTTGTTAATGCAAAACTGTTTTATTTTGTGGTTTTATTTGTTTTTATGGTCCATTTGTTTTTGAGAGGACCTCTCCGGATAATTCGGCTCCCAGTCAAAACTTCCGGAATGTCTGGATCTTAAGTTAACAGTTTAACAAACTTAGCAAACATTAGCAGCCCTTCAGACACATCTTTTGTCTGCTGAGCAGCGTCAGAAAAATACAGATTTTTTTTTACATTAAACTGCTTTATTCAGTGTTTTCCCTGAATCCCCTGAAAGAGGAATTCCCGAATCCTAGTTAGGAGAAATTGAAAGCAACTCCCATGATCTTAGTTCACAACATCACCAAACTCTGTCTTATGCTATTATTTTTGATGAACAGACCCCTAACCACAGAAAATTACATATTGTGTGTTTTAATTGATGTTTAATGTAATTAGTGGTCCATCAGTATCCATTACATAACAAATATCAGGCTACAGAAAGTGTCACTACAATAATAATGACCTTTTGCTCTAAACTTCAAGATAAGCCTGTTTTATGACAAAGGAATGAACCAGTATTTTATGTCTCTCTGTCCCTCACAGAGACACTGTTAAAACCTTAGTTGGTCCCTCGGAGATGTTTTTATTTTCTAAATAACCACTTAAAATACTGTGAATGGTACATAGAGACATATGAGTGAGTAATAATGCTGCTTTAATGTTTGAATGGCTTCTATTTTCAGCTGCACAAGGTCCCTGTCTGTTTTTAAAACCCTTTATCCTTTAGCGAAATCTGCCACTCTGGCACATGAACACTTAAGCCTCAGTAAAACCAAGAGAAAACACAAATACACCCACGCAGAGTCGGCCACAATCTAAAGTGTCACACTGAAAACAACCAGCTGAAGACTAAATATCTACATTTTATTTTACTTGTAAAGAGTCTTTCATGTGCCGACACAATTGTATTTTTCTTATAATCTTTTTTTCCATTTAAACCTTCACTGGATTTTGTGACTGAATGTTAAACTGAGTGACGTATAAATAAGTTCTTTTCAGGTCAGTCCACTGATGAACAGGTAACAGGAACAGGTCAGACAGCTATAGAGTAATGTTCTGCAGGTGCCAGGAAGACACGACCATATAAGGATAGAAGCTCGTAAAGGTGGGTGTGGTGGATACTGAACAATGAACCTGCAGGACACACACTCTGTTTACCTGAATAAGACCAACAAAAAGTATGTCCACAACTCCTTTCAGCTCCCAGCAGCACCAGCAGGACCAGTTCTCCTCACCAAACACCGATCACACACAGGACGGACGATAATGAGCGTGAAAAAAAGTGAAAGAAATCCCTCTGAGGATTGGAGGCAGATTGGTTATTTTCCCCCACGGCCTGTCAGACTTCCTCCAAGGTGACGACGTGAGCGACTGTTAGCCGCCAGGCATCTTTATCTCCACGTTAATTACTGCGGAAACCACACGTGAGATTTCATACCTGAATCTACAGAGCTAATTTTACACCTTTTCTTCCGATCGACAGAACCTTATCAGAAAAGCTGCTGTGTAAATTTAACAGCCAGCAGGGAGAATAACAAAGCAGAAGAATGTCAGCTGCAGTTCAGGAGAGGTAAAAGTTTACATATTGCAAAAGTAGATCATCTTCTGCTGCAGGAAAGTGTCCTGGGATTGTAAAAGTACAAAACAGCTGGATGATCACCAAAATCTTCTATCATAATATATCTCATTCTATATCTCCATAACAATATATATGATGATGTACAATGCTTTTTCGTAATTCAATGCATATATACTCTATATGAAGGATCAGAACGCAACAGTCTCTATTTGTTTTACATTGTGATATAAATAATATTAAAAAAATATATACGACATTTTTATACACAAACATTATTGTTATTAGAATCAATTCATAGTTTGTATAAGGTTTCTACGTTGGATTTATTACATATACGTACATATTTGTATTATGAACAGTTATTTTTCTTAGAATGTACTATATACTTATATACATATAATTAACAATTATTGCCTTCAGTTTCACTAAATCTTAATTGTTTTTAGTGTTAAAATGAAGCTTAAATTGATGTTACATTACAATAAAAGAATACTTCAACACTACAATGATCAGCTGTATATCAATCATCACCCTTCACTTTAAATCTTTGAAGAAATCTTTGTTTTTCTTTCATGCTTCTATAATAAACCAAAGAATTATATATAATACAATATACTTCAATTCTAGATTTTCTTGTATAAGGAAAAATCTTTAAGTAAATGGACAACAACTGGACACATGAGGCTATTTTTGACATAATTTTTTAACTTATTAAACACTACCTCCTTTTACTTCAATTCATCAAGATTCTTTTGTTTTAATTCTTCAATTACTGTGGAGGCAAAAAAAAAAAAAGAAAAATGTGTTTTTATGAAAGAGTTTTCCACCAGGGTCCTTCAAAATACAGTCCTAATAAAATGAAGGTTATTAAATACAACATTTGTGCAGAGCTCTTTCTGAAAAGACGTTTGAATGCTCAGAATATAAGAGCTGGATCCTGCAGCATTTATACTCTAACTTCCATTAACTTCCCGTAGTCCTCAATTCACCCTAATCTTCATTAGAGGAGCCTCTCTCCCAACTCCCCTCTACTCTTCCTCCACTTTCCTTTCAGTCTGACTTTCACTTTCATTCCCCCTCTCTCTCCCCAGCCGTAGACAGAAGTTTATCTTTCAGATGTTCTTGAACTATTTAAAGAGGGACATCCTTTGAAACATTAATGTATTTAATTAAATGTTTCCACAGAAATGTCCTGAATATTTCATTCACGTAGTACGATCCATTAAAAGCCTTTTACAGTGGATGTCCACCTGCTTGTTGGTGGCGGTGTCTGTGATGCCCACCTGAAGTTACTGTACTTCAGTCAACTGCATGCACTCGTGTGTGTGTGTGTGTGTTTGTGTGTGTGTGTGCTGGCAGGCGAGCTGGAAGAAGTGTAGAGAAAGATGAGATAAAATCCACTCCTGACCTAAAAGAGGAGCGCTGCTTGGTAAAATTGGAAGCTAAGATGGAAGAAAAAGGGAGCAAGCCAGGGCATCTCTGTCTGCTCTTGTCAAACATGCAAGAGAGGATTTTAAAAGCTCATCCTGGAAACTCTTCCATCGGCTGTCACACATGAACACACACATGGAAAGGAACGCCATGAAGGAAGTGCAGAGGACAGGAGCTGGTCAGTAGGATGATCCGCTGCCATCTCCTGAGCCTGAATCCATCTCTGTGCTAATATTGCTGCCACTTATGCATCTCCTCTGTGTCTCTCTCTCTGTGCTACTGTTTGGACCCCTAAGAGGACTTATTTAATATTTCATAACCTCCCGCAGCATGGCATTTCAGCCATAGCGCTGCTTCACAGCTGGGTGGGGGGTCCCTATACTTCAGATCCCTCTGCTCACAAAATCTAGCCACTGTGATTACTGAGGTCTCTGCACACAAATGTCAGGCATGATTTTTCCACTGCAGGGCCGAACAGGTCTATCCAGATTTCTGGCAGTCTTTCCCATGACAGCCAACAACAACGTTTCACTTGTTTTTGTTTATTCTAGCTGTGTGCTGGTTTCGATTTTCGACAGTTTTATGGGTAAGGAGGCTTCATCATAAAACCATTTCTGTCCGACTTAATGCACATATCACTTGTTGTATTGGTCAATCATTGCTGTTTCCTTTCAGTTTTCAATCTGGAAAACCTGTCCATCAAGATCACCAACATTTAAAGATATATATTCGGAAAGGGCTCAAGAGTCGGATTTGAACCTGGTCCGCCTGCTTGCGAGGAATAAGCCTCTGTGGTACGCACTCTACTAGGTATCACAAGCAGGTGAATCCACAGAATCCTCTGGCTGGGCATTATTAACTAAACAGGACAGGACACAGTATGAAAACCTTATGACTAGCCTATGATCTGCTGCTAGTTCATTTCTAAAGTTTTTACAAAGCAAAATGCACGGAGGTGTGCTCTCTTAAAGTGACGGTACGCAATTTTCAAACAATAAACAAAATAGGCTGTTCAAGACATAAAACATATCCTAACATTCTTAAAGTAAAATGTTTCAAAATATGTGTTTATTTAATGTAGTTAGTTTACTTAATAATCTAACTTCAATTATTATAACTCAAAAATATACAAAGGAAAGAATAGAATTAGAAATCTATTTAAAAAATACAAGTATATCTGTGTCTCAAAAAAACAAGTTTTACACATTGCTTTACTCTACAGAAAGCCTTTCATGGCTCCAAAGTCTGTTAAATTGCCTAAATGATGGAAGATATTTGAATCAGCATCAGTTTGGTTTGAAGACTACAATTTTGCTTACATTTGCCGTCATGCACCTGGAAACGCTTTGAGATCGGAAGTGGAACATTTCAACTGGGAAATTCCAACCTCCACCTTGGACTGACCTTACTAGACCGCACCTCAGCTTGAAGCTAGCAGCTCGAGGCCACATTAGCCACTTCTAGCATAACACACCCTAGTCCTGCTTGGTAATGTAGGCACCAAACTTTGACAAGGAAGAAGAATGAATGGAGTAAAAAAGACTCTGTCTCTGCTGCAGAAAGTGAACCTGCGTTAAGGTGTGGCCATGAGAGGCTTGACATTGGCAAGTTGAAATTGTGGCGCCTCAGAAAACACCCATTTGGAAGACACACACATACACACACAGAATTGTACTTAGAAACACTCAACTGTGGCTTTTCTGGCTTCATGTCTCTGCAGGATCTGTCTTCTCATCTCCAAGAAACCTTTCACAGGAAATCCCAACCTCTCCCTATAACTATGCTCAGAAATAAATGTAATAACATCCTCTGGCGTTCCCCTTCCCCTTGTTCTCATGTTGCATTGTAACTGATGTTTCCCCAGTGATATAGTTGGCAAATGCATGTATGCACTGGATGTGCACGAGCAAACCGAAAAAGGCAAACCCTCCTTGGCCCTCCCACTCACTATCTGTCACTATCTTTTACCTCTGTGTCTCTCTTTTAATTTGCTTCAATAAAGCGAGAGGGGACAATGAAGCAAAGAGAAGTTTGGGGCCCTAAATCAAGGTTAAAGAGTTTCCAAGCAAGCGAGTGCTTTTTTTGTATAGGCGGCGTGGAGATGGCATCCATTCAGAGGAGACGTACAGGAATACCAAAGAGCTGGGCAACTTCAGTCACAGGGCAAAGTCACCAACTTTGTTTCATCTCGATACCTAGCAGCATTAATGCCACGAAGGAATTTCATTCCTGCGTTCGTCTCCCAGAGTTGCAGGAGACGCAGAGTGACAGGGGGATGAGAAGAGCTACTCAGTCATTCAACCCTCACCAGCTAATAGATCGAGACATTACGTCAAGAAAGAGGCTTAAAAAAGACAATTGAACAGGCTAAGTGAATTATGGATGAAGCCGTGGCGAGAAAGAGACGGCAGAAATATATGTTGAGATTTTTTTTTTTTTTTGAAGTATCCCCCCACCCCTCCTGTGTAAATCCTATTAGGAAGGGAAGGATAGCACAGGGGGATTAGCTGACCTCGTCCACTCTGTCCAGACTGTTTCACACTGATAAAATATAGAAAACTCTCAGAATCACGCCTTAAAAATGACTCTGTGCACTTTACTTACATGTCAGAAATGTAATGAGTGCTAAAATAAGTCAGTCCCTAGTCAACAGAAACCATCACAGCAACAACATACTTCAAAACTTTCCCACTTTTCCTTTTCTGCAACAGTGACTCTCTTTCAGAAACGCATGAAAAAGTTCACAAAGGAAAAAAGGAAGTCTCTTTTAAGAAACCTCCCCTCTCCCTGTCTGTCAGGAGGAATTTGTGGCATCTCAGAAATGTCACTTGCAGTTAAAATCGGGTTTCTGGCCGAGTGCGGGGTGGCGGCTGTGGCAGGGGTTACGCTGCTTTGATGTAACCTGTGTGAGTCTGAGAGCAGAGGGAGAGGAGGGAGCTGAGGGGTGAAGGGTGTGGAGGACCGGACGCGACTGGAGAGCGTCACAACAAAACAACTTCACCTGGATGTGACACAAACACCAGGGGGAGGGCAGGGAATGGTGTGTGGTGGTCACTCTTCCAATCCATCAGTCGTGATGGATGCCTCGCCAAAAAAACAGAAAGTTGAATTTTTTCCTGCCAACTTCTGTCACATCATCTATGACTTTGTCCTATAGATATACAAAGCCTTTGTTCTGGTCAGGAGCACTGCGTCATTTTAAATCCTGGACACAGTGGGATTTGATATAAAGAAGTTAGAAGGAGGTCAAATGAATCCGTACAAATGTTACACGCAGAGTTCAACTTTGTTGTACTTTGTCACTCTTGACAGTGCTGACCTTTGAGAGAACGGAGAGCCAAAGGGTTAAAAATAGAAGAAGCTGTCATGGCTTCCTTTTCCCTCCTCTGTTGGAACATAAAATGCTCGAGAGCAGAGACTTAATGTGCAAGCAGGTATGAGACAGGAGTCGATGATACAAATATGTCCCTTGAATTAGTTGATTTTCAAGAACCGAGCTCAGCTAACAAGCTAACAACTGATAATCCATCGTACACAACTATTTATTTTATGAAATGGTGTGAAATGTGCCACTGATACCTGGCACATACACAAAGATGTTTCTAGTGTCTGCCCGCAAGTTTCTACTCAGCTCATATACTTTTCATTGTTCTGCCATCACAGATTTTTTAATAGCTTTTCTCAGCTCGAGCAACATTTTACAGATATGAAACCCCCATGCATCAAAAATCCATAATTTACCTTATTTGCAATTAAACAGCAAGTGGCCACCTGACATAATTGACAAACGTTGATTAATCCAATGCCATAAGTTTCTGTGAGTGTAACCCCAAGCTACCAGCTCCACTTGCATGTTTAACGTAAACAAGCAAGAAACTTTGTGGTGTGATCGCTACTTTAAGCCAAAACCCACAAAATACTAAAAAGGAAGAAAAAAGGCAACTTTTTCCCCGGTGAGAGAGAATTGTTTCAGGTTCACTTTCAGTCATGAAACTGTCTTTTCATGTGGAGATATTTGATTTTGATGCAGCCATGTGGAATCAGCTTGAAACATTTGCTTGGAACAGTAAAATCTGTCACTGACACCTCACACAACTCATGCAAGATGGATAGTTTTTAAACTTATCTTATCTGATCAGATACAAATATTGTGTAGTCTGATCGTTGTGATGCAGTTGGTCTGTTGGATATCAGCCAAAAACTATTACTGCTCCTAACTTAGTCTGTAGTATCTGTGAAATAAAGTTGCTTTCAACTTCCAAGTCCTAAATAAATGAGCTCAAAGCTGTTTTTAAAATCAGATAAATGCTCTGGTTTATGTGTAAAATATTAACAACTGCTCTCAACAACTTTACTCTCTGGGGAAAAACTAAGTTCCTTAATTACTTATTAAACTTAAAATATTTATGGAACATTTGCATTTTTTCCTGTTACTGTCATTCTGCAACAGAAATCACCAACTTAAAGCAGTTATACAATAGAAAAAAAGTTTTTTTTCATTAAAGTTGTGCTATAGACACTGTAAAGGACAACCTGTCAGCAGTCTTTTCTTTCACAGTTTTTGTTGGAAGAACCAGGGCCACAGTGAGTGTTTTATTTTTACATAAAACACAATGTTTCTGACTGAAAGCGAAGCGGGATGTGAATCAGAGAATTGATGCACTGATGACTGACACAGAAAGAGGAGACATCAGATCAAGGAGCCATCAACCTCTCCCTGTCACCGTACCTGTCAGCTGATTCATCTCATTCATCGACATTTGCCCTCCGCCCTCTCGAGACAGAATCACACGGAGAGCTATCAAACTCACTATTTCTGTCGCTGTCGATAAAAGGGCTTGCCCGCTTTACCACAATCCACTGACCCGATTTCAAAGTCTGTGCGGTTGGCTCCGGGGCCAGGGGATTTTTTTCCCCCTCTCTCCCTCCCTCCACAGTCAACCCTCCGGGGGCAGAAAGGCCGAACACTATCGACATTTAAAATGGAATAATGCATACATAATGCTTTGGCACTGGTGTTGCATTGGCAAACCTCGTGTTCCACTACTGTCCATAGGGTGGGATGGATGAGGTTTTAAATGCACTTGCTCTAAATCCCACTTGCGGAGGGCCTGAGGCAGAATGTAACTGCGCTCCATGTGCTCACTCAATGAACACTGGGAAATTTATGCTGCTCTCTGAAAGCACGGAGCTTCCGTTTGGTGGTTTTAGTCGTTTTTTTCCCCTCACCAGACATATCAGGATAGTTTAGCCAATCTTACTCATATTTTAAAAACTGCTGAGAGCTACAGGGAGATTATAAAGCATCAGCTCGGAGCAATTCTGACCTTTAACACTGTGTAATGTGTCTGGCTCATCGGCAGCAGCAACACTTGGTCAAAAAAAAAAAAAGTCTCTCTTACTTACAACTCAAGCTATTCCTCCCTCTTTTCCAACACTTACTGCAATACAAAAGCTGCCAGTTTGGCAACATATGACATTAATCTGATCTTTTCTTGCCAAAACAAAGCCATGATGTTTTTTCTAATAACCACAGTCGCGCTGTTTGTCTGTCGCTGACTGCGGTTCACTTGCTTCAGTTAGCCGGTAAGGAATGCTGCTGATGTGGTGCCAGTGAGGCGAGAGGGAAACCAAGCGAGTTGAGCGAGGTCCCATTGGAAGGAGGATTAACATTACTGAGCTGCCTTCGTGTGTGTTCACAGTCTTGTGTTACGTAATCTTACTTGAGTGAAGCTGCTGGACTGGTCACACTGCTCGTACAGCAGGCGTGCTGCACAAACAGGCAAAGGCATGTCAAGAGGAGAGGTTTAGTCTGGCACTGCCCACAGGTGAAATATCATTATTTCTGATAGAATTTTTCCTGTGAAAAATCCTGGAATCACGCCTCCAATCAAGGTCCTGCATCATAAATTATGTAGCATTGATACAGAGCTTACACATGTTTTGTCCGCCTCGTTTCACATCCATATTAATTAGTGTGAAGGGAGACTAGCTGCCTCTTCAAGTCTTGGCTAATTGGAACCCGAAATAAATATATAGCAATACATTTAAAGAAAAAAAATTTTAAAATGTTTTTGAATCAAGTAAATAAGTTCACATAATTAATTTGAGTGTTTCCAATTGTACACATTGCACAGATACACACCCTAAATCAACAAATGAACATCCATGTATGTCCATTCTGTCTCAGTAACCAGTTGGAATGACTGTAGTTCACAGAGGAATGTGTCACTGACACATCTGAGGGAAACATGTGACTGGACTCAGTGTACCGGGTCACACTTGTTCAGATTTGTGGGAAACTATACATGCAGCTAAACCAGCCCACCAGCCCACCTATGTTCATAACTGTTAAATACCTCAGTGGGATAAACATGCACACCTGCCTTCACCAAAGACATCAGCAGATGCAGACGACGTGTGTCTTTTTGTTTGTTTTTGTCCTGACAATCAATACCCACCATGAGTGTGTACTTGTCCTAAGAGGAACTCATTACACGTGTTTCCTTAGAACTCCGACACATGGAGAATATATATCGTGACAGGAATAATAACAAGACTGGGAAAATGTCACAACATTGGGGAGCATTAGCTGTGAGCAGACGATTTCATTTGACAGGCAAGCTGTTATTAAAGTAAACTTAAGCAAATAGAACGAACTGAAGAAATAATGACTTACATCTCTGCAGCTGATATCTCAAACGCTGCGCTGATAAATAGCAGTACAGGTAAAAGGAAAAACATTTATTTTGGATTTCGGGGTGTACTGTCCCTTCATGCACGTCAATACTTACACACACAAACTTTCAACTGACACTGTAAAGTTTCTGTCTGCTCAGCATGGCCTGTATGATCCTGGATGCCTGTTTCCCAGACAGACGAAGCAATCAAAGTCACTTTCCTGCTCTTTCTCCGTTAACTGCTCCACTCAGCCACCGCTCCACCTGTCTGTCTGTCTGTCTGTCTGTCTGTCCTCTGCCCTGCCACAGAACATCAATAATCATCTGACTTTCAACGAGCCTTCTTTCTCTCCTTATAGATATCTACAGGGTGCAGGTTTTTTTCTTAGTGAATAAACAGTGGCAAAATTAGTTTTGGCAAAGCACAAAAAGAGACACTTTCACAGAGATGCAGAGAAAGAACATATAAGGCAGACAGACAGAAAAAAGAAAGAGCACACAAGAGATGTGAGAATGAGAGGTCAGACTGGCACTTAACTTTTATTTGGTGATTATTCAAAAATAGCAATTCTATGGTTTATAAATGAGGTCTATGGAACCCCAGTGGAAACTAAGCCAGTTTGTGTGGGTGTACATTTCTTTCTGCATATTAGTTTATGTGTGTTTATGTTTGCTCTCCAGCTGTTTTTGGAGATGTTCTGTACACAAACCAAACGAGGAGCATGTAATCTCCAGAGTTAAAAGATTTCCACATTACATCAGCGGCAGAAGCACGAGTGCACCGCGGTGCATGAATGAAATCAATTTACGGGAAGGGGGAAGAGCATTTCATTTGAGAGAAATCAGACATGTTTCCTTCTAGTGTGAAAAAGCCTGTGATTTTCTTCCTCTCTGCCTCACAGCGGCAGCGGAGGAAAGCCGGCTTTATGATACCATGATTCACTGGCAGCCTAATGAGAGCCGCGGCCGTAAGCTGTTTATGTGGCATAAAGGCTGCCTCTATTAGAGCTGCTGTCAGAGAGGGGGAGCTGGGCATTGGGTGGCAAGCGCGGCTCATAACAGTATTCATTTACTGACAGGACTGGAGGTCGTCTGCTGGCAGCGCAGCCGGGCCCAGACTGGAGGAAAAAGCAGCAGCGCTGCCACTGAACTCGACACTGACTGGGAGACACAAGATGATACTTAACCAGTGTAATTAATCACAAGGGGTTTGTCACAGAGGGTGATGATCACAGCAGGTCGCCTCCTAGTATTTAATGTCGTGATGTGCACACAAACACATTTGTGGAATTACACTTTCAATTACTGTAGGTTTAACAGCCACGCACTAATTGAAAGATCGGAGAAATCAAATGTTTGTAACTATTACTCCTTCTCTTCTGCAGTTAGACAATAAAGGCTAATGATGGTGCATGATGAAATTCACAAGCAATAAATAGATTAACATGCACTGATATAATACAGTCTATTCCCGTGTTTCTAGAGTCACTTTTTTCCTGCTAAAACTTGGTACAAAAAACTGCAAATACAAATCTGGGCTCCTTTTAGCCCTATTTTTACATTGGTGGCACCGAATCACCATTTAAGTGCACCAGCACAAATAGTTGCAACCTATTTTTTTCACTTTGCTTTTTGGGGTTGCTGTTTTTTTGTCAGTTCCCATACACAGTTGAAATTTTGTCGATGGTAAACAGGAATAAACATGCAGATTTTTTCAGTCAGATGAGCCAATCTCTGCTGAAGCTGTTGGGTCTGAAGGGCGCAAGAAGAAGTCGAGGGTACAAGAGCTACAAGAGCCCCAGCCCCCTCAATTATAAAAGAGATTAGATGAAGAAATCAACTTGCAAAAGCTTTGATGCTCAATGGGTTTAAGAGGAATCTTAATGTTTACATATTATGTTGGTATAGGAGTAACGTAATGTGATCTTAGCATGAGTGTGGTTAAGAGTTACACAGAGAGATGTTAGTGAGCATAGGAGAGTCACACACATGCTTTTTGCCACCCAGAGACAGAGGAGTCAGGTGGTGGAGCAGTAACCTCCACTCCACCGGTGACGTCTCTGCTCGGCCTTTCAGTGCCAGGGACGGGTGTAACAGGCAACACAGCACTTTTCTTGACAAACTATAAATCCATCAAGAGTTTTCCTTATAAATTACTTGTGTGCTTTAAGGTTGTGATGTCGGTTAAGGAGGAGTGCACACACAAAAACAGATCTGCTTATGTTAGCCACATGGGTGTGACCAGTAACAAATCTGAACAATTGAGTCACACTTGACAGATTTTTGGTTGTGAAGCCCTGAGAATGGACTGTTTTCAAAGCTGCGTGGCAACAGAGACTACACTTTAACTGGATAAAGTGACTACACAGCTTACTAACAACTTACTAACCTACTTGCTTGCTAACAATTTTTGTTTGACATTGACAAAGAAAAAAAACAGCAGACAAAGATGCAAAAATAAACAAGAATGGGCCAAAAAAAAGCAACGCAGTCTCCTGTTTTGTATTGCTGTTGCATAAATATGCATTTGTTTCCGTCTATGCGAATTTCAGAGAAATCTAACACAAGCGCACTTCAGTCCAATCCAATAAATTTACACACCAAAGACAAATTTTACAGGCTAATGGTGCTTGGCAGCTCTGCTCCTGATAACAAGTCATCGGCTCAGTCAGGATGTGTCTGCCCTTCACCACACCCAGTCCCGGCTTCTTTCCAAGTGCAAGGTTGCGAGGTGAACATCCCACATCAGAGACAAACACTCACAGAGAGACAGTACGGATGCCTGCCACTTCAACAGCTTCTCCTTTCACATCTCATAGGAAAAGAGACGCTGCACACAATGGATCATTTCAGGGCGAGGCTCAATGGGTTTCAACTAAACTGCAGGTGGAAGAATCGCAACGACACTCAGAGTGCTGCAACGATGATTCTCAACAGAAGCAGCTGCACTCGGAGCTCCGTTCTGGGATCTGTGGGCTTTACTGGTAACGAAAACACAAGACTGTTTCCGGAAACACACAGTGTTGTTGTCATCATTTCACAGGAGGAAGGCCATAGTGTGGATGGATGATGACATCTGCCATATTATGCATCATACAAACTGATTTACCGCGCGAATTAAACAATGGCCTCAGTGTTACATGCAACATGATTCTGCACCTGAGCCGGGATCATAACGGCATTCTGCTGTCAGTGGAAGCAAATGTGATGGGTTTTCATGCAACGTGAACATGCCAGATGGAGCAACAGCTTTCTGTTGCTGCTGCCTGTGGAATCATTTGTGCCGTAAAGAAAAGGACAGACACAAAACTGAATGTGGAAAAGCTGAGGAGAGCCAACCCAACATATTCCTCTGGGTTTCTGCTTATTGGCTAGAGCTCATCACAGCTCTCACAAATCATCTTTACATATTTTACAAAGAAAATCAAGCGTGTTTGAGGTGACTGGGATGTCTGGGGCGGCTCAAGGATTCGGTCAAATAGTTTTCTGTGACCTGCTTACATTTAATGAGCAGCAGGACACGAGGGACGGTCGCCTCTGTTCTCGCAAACTTGTGTGGGGCGGCAAAGTCTCTGCTTTCATCTCACTGAGCCCATTAGGAGACAGACAACTTAAAGGGACAGTTCAGATTTTTGAAGTGGGGTTTGGATGAGGTACTTATCCATAGTCGAGGGATTAGGTCGCAGTTGGCCGCCCCCAGTTTGGAGAAGCAGCACTGAAGCTAGGTAGACTATTTTAATTGCTGAACCTCAAACAGCCCTGTTTAAGTTTACACAGAGGAAACTGAGGCAGTTCTATGCTCTCGTCAAAGCCACCAGACTCCATTGACAAAAACGTAATTTTATCTTGCAGAACACCAGAAAGAGTTGCTAGCCCGCTACGTCAAACAGCTAATTTGTTGGGAGTTATTGTGTGAATTTGGTGAATCCAAACTAAACCCTTCACCACGGCAACATCACACAATAACACAAACAAGCTAAACAATCCAGGCAGCAACTCAGTGTTCTGTGAGGTAAAATTACTGTTTCTGTCAATGGAGTCTGGTCACTTTGAAAAACGCATAGTTAGCAGTACGGCACCTACATTCTACGCCTCCAATCTGGTGGCACGGCAACCATCATCTAATACACGCACTGTGGATAAGGAGCTTCATATGACCTCACATCAATAAACCCCAACTATCCCTTTAAGTAAATGGTCCAAGCTCTTTTATCTGCCGAAATCAAGTTAATAATGAAGTTTCAATGGTCATCTTGAAGACAATACCCTCAGACAGTGTCGTACTGCTGATGAGTGAAGGTGGGTTATTACTCCGGCAATGCTGCTGTTTAAGACTCCACTAGTAGCTTAATGCAGTACAATTATCTCATTTAATTAAAAACTATAATTCATTCACCCACTCCTGGTGAGCTCATAAATTAATTAAAGTTTGTCAAGTCGTCAAGACAATTACCTTTAAAAAAAAAAACAGATCGTGATACAAAGACATGGGTGTGTTTCTATGAGAGAGCAAGAAAGAGAGAAAAGATTCATGTGATCAGGACTGAAGCATCTACAACTCTCAGCAAGATCCAGTTTGATCACAAAAGGGGATTAAAATGCAAAAGCAAGCATCTGTATTAGAAGTAACCCTTGATCCTCATCACTGACCACATCAAGGCAAGAGCAGTAATAAAGGCCGCCTCACTGCTGTACAGCTGCAGGCTGCTGGTTGATGAAGTGGACTCACCTTGGCGTTGGCTTTGGTCTTGCTGCTGCTGCTGCTAATAGTGTTGTTGTTGGGGCTGTTATTAGCATCTTCATGAACTCGGTCCAAAAGCCAAAGGAGGAATTCGAGGGCATCATGCTGAGAGTTTCCTCGAAACTGCGAGCCGTACTTGGCCACTATGCTCTGAGGAGAGGAGAAACATCATAATAATTAATACTATGGGCCATTTTAAGTCATTAAACACCAACATTTTTCCTGACAAAATGAGGCCACGATGTGGAGCTCATCATTTAAGTTAGTTCGAGTTAGTTCTAGTTGGAGTACTCAGGGGAGAGACGGCATAAAGCAGGGACATTTCTCTCTCCTATCATCTCTTAATGCAGACTCATTTAAGAACATCTGCCCGGCAGTATTTGGCCATGACAGGATCATGTAATGAAGTTATTCACAATTCTCTTTGGACTCTGCACACATGAATAAAATGAAACTTTCTGAGAGAAAATCAAGCCGTCCCCCAAAAAGTTTCGATACTGTTGTTCAGATAGAGCCTGTAGAATGCATAACAGCTATATATTTGTGGTCATAAGACAGTGTTTTAGTCCAGCAAAATGGTTTAGGTGAACAAAATGTACGCCACATCCTAAAGCACACCCTGCTTCACCGTCTTTTTTATCCTAAATGGGACCATTATTTACTAAATGAGCATCATGCTGTATTGAGGAAGACTTGTAACGAGCGATTGAGACCATAAACTCACTAAGAAAATGTTCATTGTGGTAATAAATCAAGTGAAAAGTAGAATCATTTTCTCACCGACGTTCATACAATCAGACCTCTTTTCGTTTCCAGTGGAGTCACCAAAAGCACAATCACTCAAATTTGCAATGACACTGCAACTGCAAAACATAAAGCTGATAACCAGCCACAAGTTGTCGGTTTTAAAACACCATTCGGCCCTGACAGGCCATTTATATTACACTGAGATTAAAGCCAAGGTCAGAAACTCTCCCTTTCCCAAAGACATGTTCAGTAGAGTTCCACTTGAGAATAACCAGGAAAAAAACACATTGCAATAAAACAGATTACTCCACTAATATTGTGAAAATTGACACCCAGTTAAAACTTTTAGCACAAACTATTTAAAAATTGTTACAGCTATAGTTGTTTGAATGCTTCACCCTCATTTGAAATTCATTGAAGAATTCAAGGTCACACTGGATGAGAAGCTGTTATGCAAATGGCCATTTTTGTCTATCAAAAAGCATTCCTTTTGATAAAGTACTCCAATTGCTATTTTGGGAAGCAGAACAGAATTCGTAAACAAAGTCAGACACTCCAGTCTTTATAAGCCATTTGTAGTGGCTAATAATATTTGGAGAAAAAACGATATTCACACTCTGCATACCAAAAGATGACTCACGCAGAGGACATCCACAACTCTGACAGGTGCTACGAGGAAGAAACTCCACCGGGCTGTCTAATTCAATTATGAGGAAGGAGTTGTGACTTTATGAGTCAAACTGAGCTAATGACACGCAAAACTAACGACAGCATTAACACTACACTGGGCGGCTACTTCTCTCCGCCTCTGTGTGTGAGTGACAGCATCCAGCCTCAGCTCCGCACCTCATTAAAAATCACCACATTATACCTGCAGTATCCCAGGATCTAAATATAAACACGGGAGGGAGGGCCCCCCTCTACCTGACGGAGACAGCCCGCTAATGAGCTTCATCGCTATGAGGAAGCACTGACAGGGGATGGAGGGATGAGGGACAGATGGAGAGAGGGAGCGGTGGAGTACGGGAGGAGAGGGAGGGAGGGAGGGATGTTGGCGGAGTTTCAACAGACCTGCCAGTTGTTTTTCTGTCTCCCTATCAGAAAGGACGGCGCTGCTGGGGCTGGCCCCCGAGATGAAAAGTGAGAAAACGGAGACAGCACAGTTTCTCAAAGCTAGAGGTGAAAATACTGAGGTAGTTTCCAAGGTTACGGTGAGTCTGGGCACAGAAACCCGATGACTTCCAGAGGTTACGACTTCATTAAGATGAGGGGATGACCCTCCACTGGCCTCATCTGTTGTTTTCTTCCTCTGTTTGAATGTGTGTGTGTCTAATTCTGCTCATCTTTTTGATATCTGTTTACAGTGTTGTCGCTCTGAGCGTCTCCGGTGACATGTGCCACACAGCCTCAAAGGCACTTAAAAGATTTGGCAAAGTGGCGAGGTTGTATTCCCAAGCAGCGAGTCTTTTTTAATTGAATTCTTGTAAAGGGAGAAATGAAAGGAAGAGAAAAAAAATAATGAGATGGTGAGAACGGGTGGAGACACATAGAAACAAATTGCAGGTTAGTGGAAATGTCGAGTTCCTCTGTAAACAGAAGCAGTGTTCAAAGCTGACCTGAGCGCAGATCTGGTGGGATCTTAAGTGTTTGTTGAGAAAACACTTCAGAGCGAGTCAAGGAGAGGATAAAGGTGGGCGGAAGGGTCAATTCGAGGGAACAGGGAGTTTTTTTTGCAAGAACAATTGATCAGTCTGGACCAAGGAAATCAACCCACACCTGATTGGGTCTGATCCCATGTGTCTATTTGTAGTTATGCAACATAAATAACTTAACTTTCTTTTAGCCACATGTGTTGATTGAGAACATCACTCACAATGTATTTGTAATGAGAAACACATTACATACCTGTCTCGGAGGAAGATGGCTGAATAACTGAACATGATTGACTCTGTCACTGCCCCTTTTATCTTTTTTCTTTTATAAATTATTTTCTTTTCCTTTGCTGATTTTTCCCCTATCTCCACCATGACTGTAAAATATTACGTCAAAAATAAAATCCTTTAAGAAATATATCCTCCTACTTCAATAGGTGGCTAACATACTACTTATCGTTTGTGGAAAAGGTATTCAGATCCCTTACAAATGTAAAAGTACTAATACTCCACTACAAGTAAGAGTCCTGCATTGAAAACTTACTTCAGTCAAAGTACAAAAGTATCATCATCATAATGTACTTAAAGTAACAAAAGTAAAAGTACTTGTAATGCGGAAAGGCCCCACTTAGATTTTTATGTATGTTTTATATATAGATATTATTCAGTTATCTGTATTGATGTATTTATGTAAGAATTGTTTTAATTGTGTAAAGATAAGGCTGACTTTAACAACTTAATAAACAGTTATGAGGTTTTTATTTAAAAAAGAAATTACTAATTACTTTAAATTGATCATGTTTTCTATGTGAAATCTCAACCTGAAAGCTGTCAGCTAAATAAAGTGGAGTAAAAAGTACAATATTTGCCTAAAAATGTGGTGAAGTAGAAGTATAAAGTTACATAAAATGGAAATTCTCTAGTAAAGTACAGTACTTGAGTAAATGTACTTAGTTACATTCCACCACTACTACTTCCTGCCAAACACTGCCTGTGAAACCAGGCATTAAGAGGAACTATATAGAAACAGCTAGTCTTCTTGCTGATGGTGTATGTAGGTCATACAGAGACAACAGTATTAAATTGAAGTATTAAAGACTTTTTCATAACCAGCTGAAACTCCTTGTAGATGCTTTAAACAGAGGACTGGGGGCTTTAACTGGTTTCAGGTCATATTAAAATAGATCTTCAGTGTTTGGGGACAATCAAAAGTTGAAACCCAGCAGCACAAACGTCTGATTGGTGGTTCTAGCAATTACTTTACATTCGATCTTCTGTCTTAGCAAAAAGAATCAAGGACAAACTGTTTTTCTCCAAAAAGAGAAAAGCAACAAAGAAGAAGAAAGATAGCAGGATGACAAAGGACAGCCATAAGCCTGAGCGGTCTCCACAGCAGGGGTCGTGACCTCGCAGCGGTCAGCAGAGCCGGGGGTGGCTACATCCCCATGTCTGTGTTAGTGTCCCGTCTTGCTACCCTTGCTTCACCTCACACCATTACCCCCTGACGCCCTCCCCACATCCATCTTCCTACTCTGTAAACAATGACGGATCAGAGTGCCGGCAGGCCAGGAATCGACTTTAAACATACATCAGGTAAATGTCCCTCCTCTCTCTCCCTAAAAACACTGTTTACACCACGGCACCTCAGCGCCGTCCGGCCCGCCAAACAGACCTGGATGGATTTCTCTGTGACGGACTGAGACTGATGCTGACAAATTATGATAGGGCACGACCTTAACAGGAACTACACACACACACTCGCCCCACCCTGCCCCCACAGGTGTGGCTGGAATGAGGCTGGATAGAATCTGTCATTACTGGCTGCTCCATTTGCTGTTTCATTTTTCAGCGGCCCGGTGTAGCCGCCTCACCCCTGGACGCAGGACAGTCATCACTTATAGTCTCCACTTATACCACTCTCCCTCTCTCCCCCCTTCATGCTGGGATCCATCTATCCCTTTTCTGTCACACACACACACACAACCTCCGCACAAACTTTTTTTCTCTCTTTCTATTATCTCTCTTTTTCTCTCTTTTCCATCATGTAAGAGTCATTCCCTTCACTAAACAGCTCCAGCTGAGCTCCGGCCAACACACACTTACACACACAAACACAAAGAAACACACACGCACACACAAACTTGTTCCTCTATATTTGTGAGGACACGCATACGGAGTCGGTTATTATTGATTATTTTCTTTGCCGAATAATCGGTTAATTATTTGTTTGATTAAAGGTGCAGTATGTGACTCTCTGTGATGCTTTTACATAAAGTCTGGTGGACTCTGTGCCATTCAGTGCAACATAGTTGCATTTTTTATTTGGTTTGAGTTTTTTTTCCCCACTTTTATGCGACATCAATCCGCTATGCGACTCCATTTGCCATCATTCTGTCAGTAAATAATTTGGATAAGGGCCTTTACTTACTTCATAAGACTGCAGTCCACAAGATATTTTTCAAGCCTGTTGTTGATCAAATTTCCACCGAAATTCAACCAAGAATATGATTTGTTTTGGTTTTACCTGCTTCCTTTGGTTCAGACTGCATTCTCTGTTTTTTAGTTCAAGCAGAAGCAGACCAAAGGTATTCTCAGCTCTTAAAATATAGACGATTTGGGGAGAAAGTTGGGCCGATCCACCAACCTAAAGCATCAGCATTTGATGAACTGGGAAAGAGACTCACCAAGGAAAAAATATATTTCCAGCATCGCAGGCTGCACCTTTAATCCATAACATGTTTCATCTTTACGTCATTTTACAACCACATTTTTTACACTTGACAATTGTTTTTCTGAAATTTGTCTGGGTGTTTAATAATAACACATTCTTCTATGGTGTGGAAAACTCAGATCACATACATACTTTGCTATTTTAATAGTTGACAACTATTCAGTTTATCATTGCAGCTCTACAGTCATTGATAAAATGCATTCCAGAGCCCCTTACCCTACCTTTAACTACCACAACTTAATGCCTAACCCCAACCCTTAACCTCACTTAATCCTCATTATAACATTAACCTTAGATCCAGGTGTAACAACAGGGATCTGAAGGTCTGTCTGAGGGTGAGGACTGGCCAAAATGTCACCACTCTAGGTGTCTAAACCTCAAATTAGTTCTCACAAAGATAAATGTACCAGCACACACATATGAGCCTCTCTTAGCACCATGGCATCTTTCCTTTCCTCCCTTCCTTTCTCCTGCCAGCCTCCCAATCTTAACTCACTCAGCCTTTTTTGCCATCCTAGGCCACACTGGATTCACCTCCAGACCAACAGAGTACAGCCAGGTATTTCTTGATCACAAATCTAAATGCCACGTCTTGGAGTCCGACCCATATTTCCTCTGCAGGGCTGAGATGCTTGGAAATCCTTCGATAAAGGTGCCAGCAAGTCAAGAGTGAACAAAGCCTGCATGTCTGCAGATGTCCCCAGCGTGGGATTTACAGGCGATCAGTAAGAAATAAGAAGGGATGAGATGCGATGGAAATAATCGCCTCTGAATGGTTTACAGCCCAGGGAAGGCTCCCGGGGCTCTGCTGAAACGGAGAAATTGATACTCTGAAGATTCACAGCTGAGACAGTAAATACGTTACTGTGAGCGCAAGAAGCTGCTTCTGTCACGTTATCGAGAGCTGCATGAACATGTATGCCAGTTTTTCCCATATGCTCATCACAAGATAAAGTAGGAAAGTCATCCCAGACTCCATATTTCGGTGATCGCAGTATCACATCCCATAATACTTAAGATTGATTTATTCCCATGGCTTCCTGCACTGTGCTTGGTACATAAATCATAGCAGGGATAATAAACCTGGTGGAAAATGGCCTCATATTGAAGTGCTTACACAGATACAGCACAGACACACTTCTCCTTGTGTTTCTTTATTGCCTTTTGTCACAGCGGTGCAGGTATAATGGAGTGCGGCTCACTGAGTCGTGGGAATGCATGCTGCTTCCAAACAGCATATGGTGGCTCTGTTACCGTTCTTGTAAGTGGTCTAACTTTGTGTTTTATAAGTATGAGATGAAGTGTGTGAAGCATTACTACTTACCCGCTCACTTCAACAGCTGAGACACTGATCGCACTCTTTGTCTGTAGCCAAATGTAATATACACTGATTAGATACGAGAATGTCTATCGTAGATATTTGTCTACATTGTTTTTATTGCAATATAAAAAAATCTGTGGAACACTGCAATACAGCGATATTTATGCAAAGTTGTATTCTTGTGTGAGTAAAGCTGAAGCTAACCATAGATGTTACAAAGAGTTGTGCACAACAGTTTGTATGATATCTTACAAAATATGACCGTTAACACGTGGTTACCCTGAACTACTTGGTTAGGTTTATCAAAAGATCTGGGTTTAGGTTCAAATAACTACTTTCATAGTTAAGTATGATGCTGTTTTGTCTGCTGAGTAGAACGTGACATATTTACGTACAGAAGTTAATTCAAAGGACAACTTTGAGTTGTATGTTTGTTTGACCCGTCCAGCACCTCTCCCACCCTCCCGAAACATTCTTTCTTTGCCTTCATCCTTCACCGATTCACTTCCTCTTTTCCTCCTGTCATAATTACTGCGGCCACTAGAGGTCACTGTCTAACAACACGTCTATACGAGTCATATATATAACGCCTCCCTATGCAAGTTACAGTGCATTACTTTTCCACTTCATATTTTGTGTGTCTTTGTAATCATTTTCGTCTAATATTTCCTCCTGTACTGTCATTTATCATCTGAGGTGGTATCACCCCATTTACATGGCCGTTATAAGTCTCTTTATGTCTCTTTGCAGCTGCTTTGTATGTCTTCCTAGTTGTTTTGGTCTCTCTGTAGTCTTTTGTGTCTCTGTGTGAGTCTCCTCCTGGTTGCTAAGTGTCTCTTTGAGTGATATCTTGCAGGCGAAGGCCAGGGAGGCCCAGGTTCCTGGGCCCTTTCAGTAATATCAGGTATGGAGGATGTAAAAATAGACAAAATGATTTTAGTTTTTTTATAGATTATTGATTAATTGAACTATCAGAAAACAGGATATATCATGATATATATTGTAAAGATATGAAATTACCTTTATAGAGATAGAGATATTTCGGCCATAAAAGCCCTAACACTGATTATTATATCTATTGTGGGCTTGTGTACTGAAAACATAAAATAAAGTCTTCTAGCCGCACACTGCTAAATTCTCACAAAAAAGTCCCCCCATCTGCTTTTTCTGAAAAACTGTCGCAATCAAACTGAAATGAGAGGCAGCCCCGCTGTGCAAATTCAGCACACAGTCCAGGTGGTGCATATCCCCAAAGCAATGTGTATGTGTGTGTGTGTTTCTACAAACAATGTATACGTCTTCAGCGCTGAGAGTGAGAATGAGAGTGGTCCTTGAAGGAGAGCAGAGACAAGAAAAGACAAACAAACCATCAGTCTCGCTGCCCTGCCTCACTGTCACACACTGCCTGCACTCTCAGAACAAACAAGACTACTTAAAACACCAGGCTTCATCTTCCCGGCTGAGCTCCTCTGGCCTCACGGAGCTGCATCCTGTCAAGCGGAAAAAAGATGAATCCGGGCTCCTACGCTACAACTTTTAAAAGTAGTTACTGTGTTGTTAAATCCTTTAGGTCAGAAGTGTAACGCATTAAAACGAATGAGCTCACTCTGTCATGGAGTTAAATTGATGTGGACAACTTTTGGAGCAACCAATAAAAGGACACTTCATCCCTCCAGATTTCATCAACGTCAAATGTGTAGTGAAGCAGTTCTGGCAGAGCTGGAAATGTTGACCTTTATATACAGCACTTCCATTAGGCTGATCACTGTCATTTAGAGGCTCAGCTGCATTTGGTTGCACTTTTCATATCAGTCAGACTGAAGTTGGAGGACTTTTGGAATCTAATGAGCGTGTGCAGGTGAACAACTTTTAACAGTCTAACAGTGATTCCCAGGGGAACTTTCTTTTTTCTCATCATTTATACGGTACAGTGAGGAATAAGTGCTGCTGGACCTAAAGGCCTTACTTTTTAAACCAGCCTAATGAATCACACAATTTAAAGTTTTACACCCTGAAATGTATTGTGATTCTGGTACAAAGGCTGACATTACACAGTAGGGCTAAGGGATAATAGAGATAAAATGACTAGTGCCACAACCCTTTTTGTAATGATGCTTCCAGTTCCCAGTAGGTTGCTGCAGTGCACTACAACATATATATTAGGTCTAATTTATTTTTATTTATCATTTTTCATAGTTCTCAATAGGTTATTGGAAAGCACTGACATTACAACACAGATTATCTTAATAATGTTGATCAAATGTTTTTATTTATTTTGTTTTATTATTTTTAAAAATGTATATACATTTATTTATTATTTCATTTATTCGTCATTTCTACTTTTTTTTTTTTTTAAATAAAATTACATGTATAATTGTTTTAAGTTTAATGAATACAAGACGTTTCCAAAGTCAGTAATTGGATTAATTAATAAAAGAGGGATATTGACTAAAATAATTATTGAGCAGTCTTATTAAACACTATTAAATGTAGGCCTAAATTCTTTCCTAGAGTCGAGTACAACTGATGCATACTGTACTTAAGTTTTTTGAAAGGCCAAGGAAGCCAAAAAGACCAGCTCAGAGTCAAACTTTTCATGATTATGCACGTCACGTGTAAAT
The DNA here is from genome assembly GCA_903364295.1 of Serranus cabrilla. Taxonomy (NCBI): domain Eukaryota; kingdom Metazoa; phylum Chordata; class Actinopteri; order Perciformes; family Serranidae; genus Serranus; species Serranus cabrilla. The sequence continues at coordinate 839,420 of CAFUXE010000108.1, read as the reverse complement.
GTTGACCTAGCTCCCTGAAAAGCCTGGGGTCCTTCTGACATCTTCAGCTGAGATATGGTGATTTCTACTGAAGGGCTCGTGACTCCTACTCACTCTTAAGAGATCCCAAAACAAACCCAGAAGTTGAAAAAGTAATGCAAAAGTTTATTTTTTTTCCCACACAGGCCAGTCCCTCTCTCTAAGTGTGGAGAGATTTGGTAATAACCATCAACCACTGTCAAAGTTGTCCGTCCCTTGTTCCCGATTATAGCTCCAGGGGGGGTCTTATGAGGATCACAGGAGGAACGATATAGTTTTGTTTACCAGCGATGTCTCTCCCTCCCACTTTCTCTTTCTCTCTCCCTCTGAGTGCACAGACATTGGAGGCGTCTCAGCAGGGGGGCACCCTCCTTTTCCAGGCTGAATGCACTTGCTACAGTAAACATCCTCTCTCCTGCTTCACCCTGGGATGAGCACACAGACACAAATCACTGTGTTGATGCGATCGGGCGAGGCGAGAAAAGGGGAGTGAAGGACATAGAATTCTTCCTTTTTTTCATTGCAGCCAACTATGATGAGAGGTATTAGGGATAAATAGAGGAACTTGTGACAAGCTCTATTTAAGCACACTCAGACATTAAGGTCAAGGGCTAAGGCATATTTAACCATCCAATCTTAGGGCGCCATAGGAATGAGTTCTTAAACCTTGAAGTAAGTTAGCATTTTAGCACCCTGGGGTCTATCCTCTCAAACTCAATGAGGATTCTGAATGGGTTTCTGGTTAACTGCCTGAAATTAGTTCTGTGGTTAAAACAAGCCTAAGAGATATTTGTGTTTTGTTGTACGACATAAAATACATAAATAAATACCCCCACTTGTGAATTCTGGAGTTTTTACATGTCCATCAGCTGAAAACTTTTTTTTTTTGCTAGCAATAGCCCCAGGTGCCATAGAATGCTCTTCATATACTGTATACTTTCATCCATTTGGTGAAAAGCTCATGTCCTGATCAAGAGGAACTAATCTCATCATGCTGTGCACAGTGTAACCAGGAGCCACTTCAAAAGAAGACATTTCTATCAAATATAAATTCAGAATCTTTTTGCATTCAAAGCCTTTGCTTCAAAAAATCCTTCAAAACTTTATGTTTTCCCCAGCACAAACTTTTTTTTATTATATCAAGAGTCTACAGAGGCTTAAGTTAGTGAACATGCTCGTGACAAGAGTTTAAAACCGGCTCTTTATACCATACACGAAAGGTGCTCAACATTAATGATCCATAACCAAACACCATGGGTCTCTGAATTTTTCATATCAAAACTGCATCTTCTTCTGTGTTAATCACCAACCTTTCCCCTAAAGCTTTGGAGCCGACTGCACTCTCTCTCTTATACATGTCATTAATTTATTATTAACTCTTCGTAGTGGATGAGGAACAAAGCTACATGCAAAGTCATGTATATAGACCTTTTCCATTATAAATGATATCCCACTCAGTCTCCCAGTGTGTGTGTGTGTGTGTTTTTGTGCACATGTTGCATACCCACTCCCCTACAACTTCCCCCAGGCTGTCTGTTGATGCAACAGAGCAGGTCGACTGTCATCCACTGAGCCCAGAGGGAACCCTGCAGCCCTGACTCACAACAACCATGAGCGACTGCAACCGCAAAAAAAAAAAGCCTTCCCTGTGTGGGCATGTGACCACTTATTGATGTAATACCTTTTTTTAATATGCTTATATTCTAAATGTTGCGTTAACCAGTTTGTGTACATAAACTGGAATGCTCTACTCCCCCGCACTCCACATGACAGTTGTGGAATGCAGACAAACCACCTGAAGAGCTGCATTGTAGGGCAGGTGAGTCAAGTGGAGACACTGCAGCCTGAGTGTAATCAGTAACCACATTGTACGCGCACAACAATCTAGTTCAGCAAACAATAATAAAATGTCGAAACTGGGAGGCAAAGTGGTGAGGCGTTTATAGCCTCACTGAAACTGAAACACGACCTGTGCATCTTTATTCAAGGAAATGGGATACAGACTGTTGCCCTTTGAACCACATTCAATCAAGTGCTCACCTGACGCGTTCTTTCAACTATTTGTTTTGCCAATGTAGACTGTGATATGTGGTAGCTGGTAATACAGAGTACAAATCCCACAAAATCCTCTTGACATATGCCAGCTGTGCTGCTAGACTGGCTGCTCAGTGTTGGAATGGCACAGGATGCACAAAAGCTATTCTGACTGTGTTTGGTTGGTAACAGGAGAGATTCTATGGGAGGAATGAGAATAAGTAATCTAACCTGCAGATTAAGACATCTCCTTATGGCTGGAGTAGCTCACAGGGGGCCCTGGAGCACAAATTTCCTGTTGAACCCCCATTGACCCCCTCTCTCTCTCCCTCTGTCTGTGTATGCACCCTGTCTTCTCCGAGTACCCATTGAGTGCAGGACACACAGCAGGCAACTCAAGGCAGCTTAATTATATTTTGCTTAGAGACTCAGAAACCCACCAGCACTCCTGTGCTGGAGAACCTGGCTGCAGGTTTGCTGTGTGTCAATTACTTTGTGGTAATTTGATTTAAACTGCCTTAAGGCCCTGTGATATTGGTTTTATTGTGCTGTAGTAGAGCACCTTCCCAGACAAATGTGCAGTTCATAAAATAATGACAAACCAATTGACACGGTTGTTTAACTTTGGGGGGTTTCAAACTTTCAGCGCCCCTGGGGGTCTTGGTCCCATGTATGCTTTGTTAGGATAGTAATATAGCCCTGCTAGTGCCCACCTTTGCTGAATAAACTGAAAAAGTACATTACTTTCCAATGGAGTAAGACCGATATATGGGTTGGTTAAAATGTTTTTCGCTGATATTGGCCTATCATAGATATACCGGAATTGCACATTATCAGAGTGTATGTTGTCTGATATGCACTGATATGAAAACTTTTTTAAAGGACATACATAATGCAAAAAAAAAATGCTTGGGGTGGTTTAGAAAGGCTGTTACCATTAAGTAGTTTGTCCAGCAGCACACTTTTTTCTTTATCACATGCAAATGGCTGAGAAGTGATGCAGCAATGTGCTGGACTTCTACAAGGATGGTGATGTAGTTGACAACTGTCTTTATAATGTTTAATAAAGTTAAATATTCTTCAAGAAAGTTTCAGTATCCTTCCAAGGCACTTTGGATGGTCATATTAATGCAAAATGTGTGCACAATCCAAATCCAAAAAAAAGATAATATCAGCTACAAGTCTGTAATAAATCAGTTTATCATCAGACTCCCTATTGGCCTGGCCCTACTTTCCAAGTAATATTTTACCCAAACTGGTATATGTGTAACTATAATCGTGGCCAAGTTCCCAAGAAAATAATATTGGAGATGTGTCAAGGCTCTGTTAAGTAATTCCTAATAATTTCCTCTGTGGCATGTCAAGGAATTTAGCTGTGGTCATTCACAGTAGACTAGCCTACTTTCCACTGAGGTAAACAGGCATATACAACAAAACAAAGAACAGCACAACAACAACCCATTGTCATCAGCAGCAACCCAACAGATAAAAACACCCAGTGCCCTCTGTGTCCTTACCTTGAACTCCACAGACAGCTGCGGCGTGTACTCCAGGGTCCACAGCCCTCGAACCAGCGACGCCAGCTGCTCGGTCACCTCTCCCCTGGCGGTCTGCGGCTCCTCGCCGCTCACCTCTCCGTTCACCCTCCTGAGGCACAAATCCGACTTGTACTGCTCCAGCCCGAGGTACTCAGCCAGCAGGTCCGTGTTGCTGAGGCACTGAACCACGGCGTTCATGAAACAGGTGTTGCCGTGGTTCTTCAGTCCCAGCACCCCCGGGGTCTTGTCGCCGTAGCACCACGACAGCCTGTCTTTCACCGAGCCGTGAGTGGAGGACACCGTGGAGCTCTTCTTCACGGTTCCCTCCCTGGAGACCTGCGCACAGTCGTCTTTGAACCCCCCAGAAGAGCTTTGCCCGAACCCGCCGTCGTCGTCCTCCGCGTCCGGCGGTTCCGCGTCGCCAAAGTGCGCCAAAGTGCCCAAAGTTTTAAGGATCCTTCCCATGAAATTCCCAAATGATCGCAGCGATTTCCTCCTGATAAACCTCCCGGTTTTATATTTCTTCTCTTTTCGCTTCGTCGTTTTGGGTTTCATGGCTTTTCTTACCTTGTTTTCCTTGCGGGTATCCATGGCTCGACTACTTAATGATAGGACCGAGAGAAAATGAAACAGGCTGTGGAGTCGCACCTGTCTGCCAGGCTATCTACCCCTCCTCCTCCTCTTTCCTTCTCCCCACAACCCTTACCGCTGAGGTGGCACCGACTCGGTGCAAATAAGGCACATTATTACTAATATTATTCCCTTGACATCCCGGTAATTCCCAGTACGGTGTGGTCACCAGTCCATGCGGTTTGACGGGTGACGCTCTCTCCAGGAACTACAGCGATGAGACGCTTTCCACCGTCCACACAGCAGGTTCAATTACACTTCCTCATCGATGGCTCTCAGCGCTGGATCTCACGCTGGCGGTCTAGGATTCCCTCTCACCACCACTACTTCTCCCTCCCTCCTCCCCTGTCAATGGGGCTACAATGAACAAGTTTCTATTTGGAGGATCCTGACTAATATCAGCCCATCCGACATGAAATTAATAATCAAGAAATACATTAGTTATATTTAAAAAGACAGAAAGATCCAAGCAATGAGCAGGAACTCGTTTTTCTACAGTCTCACACTGTTGCTGGACTGGCAAAGAGTACAAAACTTGTCTTGTTTGTTGCTCTGGGAACAAGGAAGTTGTTGTCTGTGATAGGTGTCAAGCACTGTAGCCTTAAACTGCCCCCTGTAGGACCAATTACACCATCACCTGATTTAACATCTTCAGAGGATGTCAAAGAAGACATCACTGGACTTTGTTGGATGGTATCGCTGTCTGAGCTGGCAAGCATGAATCTAAAACTTCACCCTGACCTTATTTCCAGCCTGAAACATAAAATTAAGACATAACAGCTTCTGAAAGCTTTAAGCAGTGCATTATCAACACCCAATAGTAAGAGTATGAAGTTGTTGCTTCTTTTTGTAGTCATTTTGTGTTTTCCTTCATTGTTTTGTATCTCTTTGTTGTCATTTAATGTAGTTTTTAGTTGTGTCATGTCTCTTTGTAGTCACTTTGCATTTGTTCGTGGCCTGTACATCTCTTCTAATGACATTAGCAGGTAAAGACCAGGACCCTGACACTTATGTCCCCTGAGTGTGTATCCAGTAATCCATTAATGTACCACAACCGTCCCAATGAGGGAATTGTGAGGCCCACATGCTGCACATAGTAGGTTTGTCTTCCTGCTCAAACAACCATCCGCAAATGTGCATTAGGGCCTGCTTTTGTTTCATCCTGTTATTGAAATACCTCATCTATAACTCACCCACATGTACAGACACATGTACAGTATCCTATAAATAGCCTAGCCGCTGGAGGCTCCACAAAGTAGATAAAATGGAAGTTAAAGAACCATTCAGCCAGACATGTTATGTGCAGTTCTGCTTTTCAACTGGGATCCACCATCTTTTGTGCTATATTCAGATTCTAATCATCTGAAGCTTAATTTCACAGCTCACCAGTACCAAAGATTGAATTTAGTGAGCCAGATGTGCCGATTTATTGAAATAGATAGCAGGGGCCCCATCCAATATTTCCATAATTTTCCTCGATGCTCTTATTCCAGCATTGTTCGGAAACATGCACACATAGCACACCATTGCAACTAATTCTGTTTCAAACTGTGACTTATTTACAGGAGATGACCGACAATCATCCTCTGTTCATCAGCAGGGTGGAGAAGCTCAAAGACAGAGATGCCCCCCTTTTTTTTTTACTGATCCAGGGATGTTTTTGCTGACTTGGTTTTTACTGCAGGTTTGCCATTTTGGGGGAAAGCAAGGATGAGTTATTAATTATTTAGATTAGCCATTTTTGAACAATAGTGAGGAGAGTGGGTTCAGATCAGAGACAGTCAGAAAGGCTTCCTGCTTTACTCCCTCTTTAACCAGAAACCTTAAGGGGAATCACTGTTGATAGATTAGCTGACAGCAGCCGTGTGTTTAAGCTGCCAAGAATCTACTCCTCCTTCTTTTCTTTTTAACCGACAGGAGAATCATACCTGAAAACATGTAATGTACTGTATAATATAGCCTTCATTTTATACATATTCTGGTTGTATCAGCACTGAGACAGTATGTAGAACGGCATTAAATCTGTTGTTCTCAGGAAGTCCAAAGAAGCATAATGCAGACACTTTGATGTGAAGAATAAGTTCATGTGCCTTGAAGTGTAATTTTAAATTCAAGTAAAGTGTCGCTCTGTGAATTCCCACCTATATTCAGCTCCTGTGGGGAATTACCACTTAAGAGACTACATTGCTCAGGAGGTGTAATCTTTTCACTCCTTTATACATCCTTCTTTTCTCTACTGAAAAAAGGAAAATGATCTTACAAAGTCACTGATGCGGTAATCAAATTACATTTATTTCCTTTGGTCAGAGTGTTTTGGTCAGACTATTCTGCATTGTTAATGTAAGTACCCTCTAGGGACATTTAGGCTTGAAGGAAACATTAAGGGAGAGTGTTGGGTATATTTGAGTGTGCTGTTACTGGATTAAAAGTTTCTGTTGCTTCTGCATGTAACACCCAGGACTCCACATGTCACGTTAAGAGGAAGGGGGGTGAGGAAAGCGCCATCGGAGAATGGCTCCATCTGCTCCGGTGCTGACTAAGGTGCGGTTGTTGGAGCAGACCTTAATGCTGGTGATACTGCCTCCGTGAGCTATTCCTATGTGGGTTACTGCACCTTCCATGTAGTCCCACACTTTCACCAGCTTGTCATCTCCACCTGTCATGACAAGGTGAAAAATATGTCAATAACCTGAGAGAAGTTTGAGCAGAGCATGCATTGTAGTGTCAGACGAGGAGGCAAAAACTGAGGCTCCAAAGACATGAGAAAACACTCTTTTTATATTTGAGAGTAAAAAAGACAAATGGAAAATAACACAAGACTGTCAGGATAAATACAAATCTAAGCATTTATTTATAAACGTTTTTGACTTAAGGAAATTGACTGAAACTGTATTTACATGCTTTTCCTTGAGCGTAAGCATTATTATGTAAAACGATAACTACCTGTATATTGATTGCTCATGTACCCAAGAGATTTTGTGTATTCAGACTGATTTGTTTTCAGTTGAGTTATATTGAGAGAAAAAATCAGTAAAAGGAGCACAGCAAGATAAGAAGCAGGAGATGTGGAATAGGCCATACCGGTCACAAAGTGTTTGCCATCCTGTGTGATGTGCATGCCGTTGATGGCCCCAGACTGCGAGCCCTCCAGTTCTCTGATAGCAGATCCGTCAAACACGTCCCAGTAGGCAACCTGAGAAAGAAGATAACACGTTGCACATATTTGTCAATCAATGGCATTGTTTCTGAAGACTCCAAGAGGAAGGGTTACTGTGCAGCTGATTTTTACTTCACTGACAACAAGAAGAAAAAAAATAATTACCTTCACCCTTCAAATGACCATTTGTACACCAAGTACTCAGCATGTTTTACCTTGAATTCTTAGAGAAAACGTCTCACATGCCTCCACAGGGAACGAAGAATCAGAATCTGAGTAAAGCTTCCATAATTTGAAGCAAATAGAGGCCACAAAACTATATCAAAACATGCGTTTATAAACATAATCTGTGCAGTATGATTCAATTCTAATTTATATATGCTCAGTAATTTGTAAACACATGCCTTTCACTTCTTTTCTTAGTATTGAAATTTCACATGGACTGCAAAGGTTGTGTGAGAGTTTGTAAAAGGATGATTTGATAGTTTTGCTGTTGTTAGAATCAGCCCAAATTTTCTCTAAATCATCAAGGATTTACTCCATTGTTGGATTCTCTGTTCAGTGTAGAGGCATATGAGAAAAGCTTTCTCCATGTGTACGAGGGAACACACTGCGAGTAATGTCTGATAAACAAATGGTCATTTTAAGGTTTTGCATCCCTTTACGTAGGCATCATAAATGGCACCTAACCTTCTGATCTCTTTGCTGTAGCTTGAATTGCTTTTGAAAATTGATGCAGTGATTTGACAGCCTATTGGCTAACTGCACAGATGATGCAAGTGACGCATCCCTTTGTAGTCTTGCTATTCTTGCATTACATCATCATATGCTGTCATATATCTATTATTATGATATGCAATATGTGACCTAAAACCACCTTGACTCCCTTTACCGCTTTATAATTCGTACTCTGTATGGAAATGAGTCGGTCTATAGGAATCTATCAACCTCTCACACGCGCACACACACCAATAGAAAAGATGTTTGCTGATCTAAATGAGATTTAATCATCCCTTGAGCTTCGTAGCTGTCAAAGTATCAAGTCTCACAAAGGCAATTGTTAGCGGAAGTTATTTATAGAGCAGGCAGAAGAAACATCACAGTACCACATGACAACAGGGGTTCTTTCTTGTTATTTATATGACCAAGCTGATTACATTTTAAAAGTTAAGTACTGTAAATGAAGGGCCAGATGGATTTGATCATTAAAATCAGTCTTCTGAGTCATCCTGTGTGAATGAGTTTCAAATAGAAGTTTTTGTATCTCACCTTGTTACTGATCACAGTCCCTATGTGTTTAAAAATCCAGAAGCCATTTCAAAGTTAGTAAAACACAGGCTGAGCAGACTGCACTTCAAAGTCAATCAAGTGTGAAAAGCACTACACATCAAATCTACGATCTCATTACTGAAAATCTGTATATTTCCTGACTGTAACGCAGCTAATAAATAGTACACAGAAGATTACAATTTGACGACACTAAATTATATCATACACAGAATTTCATGGGCTGGCTGTTTGTAAAAAAGAAAAATTGATGTTTCACAGAGCTGCACAGAATTCAGCCCAACGTTTGTAAGAATAGCCTCTGAGATAGGATTTCATTTCTCTGCACAAGACCATGCCTGTAATGCATTATGGGAGGGGAAATGTAATCTCACACAGACATATCAAATACTGTTGGTTATTATGGAATGAAAGAGGAACAAAAGGCTCAGGGAGAAAAAAAAAATCTTATTTATAGTTTCAGAACTGCAGAGTGATTCTCAAAGCAATAAGCTGCCCTTACAAGCCACAGGAACATTTCTGTGGGGGCCGTTTGAAACTACAGGATTTCTCTGCTACAGATTGGCTTATTCAGATGGCATGGCTCGCTGATATTAATATTCCTACTAAATAACTTTGCAAAACATAAAATAGAAAAACACAGCCACATCCGGAGGGGGAAATAGTTCATTATCAACACCAAATGGAGAGCTCTGAAAGCCTTCCTTGTTTTACTCAGTGTTACATTGGAGCTTACAGCTGTGCAGAATATGCTGCTCCATTCAGCACAGGTTTGTTTCTTATCTAACGTGAGAGTGCCATCTTAGTATGACCAATGTTACAGCGACACTTCCACTTCCACTTCCTACGACACACTTCCAACCATGTCATCTTCCGCCGATTCCTCCTTGCCACAAACACGACCTCTCCCTCCTTCATTATCTCATTTCAGCAGCTTATTAGAGACTCCCACCTGTGTGAGTTGTCTTGGCCCATCTGTGTTTCCTCCACCTCAGCCTGGGAAACTGGCTCATAGCCACAACATGGGCCGCCAGGAAATTAATTATATGCAGCGAGCAAGGTTGAGTCTGAAATGTCGGGACTTCTGCTGGTGACGCTGACCTCATAACCAGGAAAGACCTGAGTTCAGTCAAGAGGTGGAACTATTGGAACGGAAACTACTTATGTGTACACTTTATCTGCATTAATTTCATGGCTTTACCTTGGAGAGCTAAAACCATGATATATCCTTTCATAATCAGAGTCCTTTTCCAAAAAGTCATTTAACCTCACAGAATACGCTGGAGGCCAGCCTACAGCTGACTCGATCAGTTAGTTTTCGGTAAGTTTGTGTTCCCATGTGACCTTGGTGAATATGAACTCAGCCTTTAAACACCAAAGTCACAATAACACAAACAAACTGACCGATTGAGGCATCGTTAGCAACTCCCCTGTTCTGAAAGGCAAAATTACTGTTTTGTTAAAGAACTCTGGTGGTTTTGAAGGGAGCCTAGAAAACAGCCTCCGTTCCTCCATGTAAACATAAACTCCGTCCACGGCAGTACATTGCTTAGCTCTGTGCTGGTCCTCTTGCATACACATATCACAGACTGTGTATAAGCGCCTAATACAACCACAGTTATCTCTTGAAGGTGCATACCATGTAACTTTGACATTTCTGGTTTGATTCCATCCGAAAACCTTTGTCACATGCAATTTTGAAAATGTATCTCTCAATTCTCTGCAAGAATACTATAATAGTTAAATTATATGAGCCATCAAAATACATCCTCCCTTCATCAAAATAAACATTAACTGGGAGCAATACAATAAACCTGCTTTTAACTCTCATTCCTGTCCTCCTGAAAGACCCTGATGAGAGAGTTAGCGCCATATTGTCGTCACTAAATGTGGCATCAAAAAATTAATCATCAATACAACCTCTCCCTGACCCTCCACTCCCCTTGTTTATGTATCCTCTTGGCCACGGCCTTTCTCTTCACACTTACTCTCAGTTCTATTGGTTCTGTGATTTTACTCATAGAGGCATGCTGGGATGCGATGAGGGGTTGGGGTGAGAAGAGGAGAGAGAGCAGAGCGTCGGTATTTGTTCTCCCAGACAGAGCGCCTGTGTCCTGGGATGAGCAGATGGCTGATCTGGCTGGCACTTGGGTGGCATAGGCACATCCGCAGGAAGGCACGAACACCACAGCACTCCCCTCTCCCATCTCTCTTCCTTCTCTCTACCCTGAATCCCTTCTTCTCTCTACTCTCTCTCTCTCTCTCTCTCTCTCCGCTCACTCAGCACATCCACAGCTCTGCGTTAATCAGCACAACTTGTCCTCACCCCTCAGCATGCAGGGGAGGCAACAATATGGGTATAGTGTGTGGCCGGGTTCAAGGGGAGTGGATGAAGTGCACAATCAAGGAAACAAGCATTTCATTCTTTCACTGTGAACTTCTGACCTTATGTTAATATGTGATGCAGAGTTAATCAGAATCCCTCACAAAATAGCTGACTTAAAGGGCTGAGTGTTTTTGTCACAGTGACTAGCAGCCAACACAACGGCCTAATTATGTTCAGCTGAGAAACAAATTACAAGCTTTTCAAACTAATCTATGGACATGCAACTGTGTGTGTGATTGTGAAGTCTTCACTGTGCTCCTCTATGCTGATCTTACCAGAGCGGCAGGCTTTTCTCTCAAGCACACTGAGTAGAGATTATAATAACAATAACAGCATAATGAGACATCTAGATTATGACTGTGTGAGCGCCAGTCTCTTTGCACCCCGGGGGATTTTCAATCATTATAATCATTACTTTTTTTTACTGTGAGGCATGACTGCTGAGTTGCATCCCGGGGAGTTCTTTGCCAACCACGTACTATTACATAAAACCAATCAAAGAAAGTTTTAAGGTGAAGATACATGAGCAGATTTCTCAGACCACAGTAATGGGATATGGAACTGGTTGGGATATTCATTAATTAAGCAATTAAAAAAATATATTCTGCTGCACTGAGTACTGTGGTGGAAAATAACTAACTGCATTTATATAAGTGTTGTACTTAAAGAGGCTACAAGGAACTTTCACTTGTGTTGAGATTGGCCACCTGTTTTTAAAAAAACACCTTAATGTTCCATACTGTCCATCTGTTTATACTTGTATTCAGCCTTTGTCTGTAAAGCTCCAATCTATAGCACCTGTTTCTTTAACCCCCACTTAACCCACTTTTACTTAAGTAAAGGATCTGAACACTCCCACCACTGACACCCTCAAAACTCACCTTTCTGTCGGTGCCACTGGTAATAATTTGGTATTCCTCCGGGTCGTAGCAAACTGTCCGGAACAGCGTGTTGGCAATCACCAATTGAAGACTTACAAACCGCCTACAGCAGGAAATGCAAAAGAGAAAAGAGAAGAGTGACTTTCACCAGTGTACCAGTGGTTTAGAAAACACATGTAATAAACTACCAAATGCAGTTTATTGTGACAAAAAACAGCTTTCATTTCAAACAAAATAAACACATGTCAATCTGTATACTCAAATATTTCTATTTATTTTTCTTAAATTTACCAATTCATAAACATGTGCACACACCTGCACAATTGGCAGGACAATCTACATTCATTAGGGCTTTTGTCTGATGAATATTCCTTTGAACATCTGCTTGTTTGTCATCACACACACACACAAAAAGGAAATCTGTGCTACTCTTGATGCATACAACCTGGAAGCCTTTAATCCAGAGACTTGTTCATTGAAGAGGATAGACGGTGAAAAACATGACCACCGTCAGAGTTTTTAAAGGTTTTATTCTCCTCATAGAAGAAGCCCCATGGATTAAAGGATTTGAAGCTTTCTTCATAAAGAATGCACTGGATTCTTTTTTATTTCTACTGTACCAGTCAGACACCGATGAACAGCTTCAGCATTTCACCCTCATTACAACTCAGACCTGAAGGCAGCACTTTCTATTTTCTGTCATTGTCCCTCCGGTGGCTCTGTATATCATTAGGAATTATGTATAGAATTTCTTTTTACTGGATAATGTGATTAACTGATCAAGTAAAATGCCTTTTTTTCCATTTGTATTTTTGTTTCAACTAAACTGCTCTCAGGAAAGTAGACCTAGCTGAGTTTCAGGAAAAATCTAATCTATGAGTCACCCACTTTAATTAATTAATTACAATTTTGATTAGTGGAGCGGCGTTGCAGTTGTGTATGGCATTTATACTATGACTGAAAACAAATGTGACATCCCCAAATTACTATTTTATGCACTAACTATACAAGAACAAAGGTTCAAAGAGGATACATGCTATAAATATGAGAGGTGTGTTTGTGTTGTTTTCACTCGTTGACACTCGTGTTTCAGTATATGTTGATGAGCTACTCACACAATGTCCCAGATAATGCAGGCGCCATCACTACTGGCAGTGACACACTCTTTGTCGTCACTCTTGATTTTGATACAAGTGACGGTGGCTTTGTGCTCTTTCATGGTCACCAGCAGCCGATGGCCATGTGGCTGCAGCTCCCAAACACGCACCTACAACAGGTGAACCCAAAGCAATTGAACCTTACAGGAGATCCCTTTTTCAGATATGACACTTAAATAAAATACTTTCCCATCTCTGAGTCACTGATTTGTCTTTTAAAGATAGTTATTGAAAACGATCTTCAACTGTATACATTTTTTTCCAATCTGTCAACCTGTAATCACAATGAATGCCTTAATGCTCAAACACATAAAACATTTCATATGTATTGGTGTATATACTGTGCCGTTATTTTACACAATATATATTGCAGAAGATGTTGCTTGGCATGATTTAGAAATGGTGTTCGCTTGACAATGTAACACGTTGTTTGTATAATGTATAATAATGTTAAATATTATGTAAATAAGTTTTCGGTGGTGATTTTTCATCACCAAAAATCATTATCAGCATCTGTCTCAAAAATCCCATATCGGTCGGGCTCTAATCTTAATTAATGGCTTTAATCACATGATCATTTCCATGAAGCATTTTAACTTAAGTTCTCCTTGATAATTCTCCCAGCTTCACATTTTCTGAGCAAAAAAAAGTACTAAAATTCTAAGATTGAACTTAGAATTTACTGTATGTACTTTATTTTTATCCCTTAATCCATTTCACCAGAATGAGGAGGAATTCCTCAATCAATAACAGAACTGCACAAACAGCTCCTTGAGAGAAGTCTAGATATAGCCGTGGCAGGAACATGTCTGCCACTCTGCAGACTGGATAAAAATGTTTAGCTTACTTACGAAAAACTAAGCAGAGGAATCATTCAATTTTAAACATATTGCTTCTTAATGAAAAGAAATGTGTCCAGAAAATGGTTTCTTGTGCAAGCAACAGTCATTCATTTATGATGACACATGATGTCTGCTAGCAGACAGTTTCTGGCATCTCGGAGGACTTATTGTGCCTTGCAATTCCAAAATATAACATTATCCTGGTGCTTGTGGAGAATTTCAATATATGTTTTCTTTGTGTTTTCACTCTATGAGCACACTACATCATTTTTTTAAAACAATTCTATGTTTGGGGTTAATGCTTGTTATGTCTACTGACCTGGCCCTCTCCCCCTCCACTGACGATCCTCTTGCAGTCCCTGGTGCCAGCGATAGCCGTCACACCCATTCTGTGTGCATTGGGAATGATGAGAATGGGCTTTCCACTTTCCGATGCAAACACACGAATCTGACCATCATTCCATGCTAGAAGAGAGTGAAATCAAAACACAGATGAATCATATGATTCAACATGTGAAGTAAATATATAACTTGTTGCATGTGTTTATGATGTTTAAGGGGGATTTCTTTTAGGATGATGAGCTCCAATGACTTTTGGCAGATATCCCTCCCTGATTCCTACCACTGATGATGCTATGTCCATCAGCCATGAAGTCCAAGGAGTTGCAGGTCATGTTGGGTACAGTGATGCGCACCAGCTCTTTGGGTTTGTCTATGTGCCACAATCTGATGTCCTCCTTAGAGCAGGTTGCAAATAATTCAGAGGCTCCACTGGTAGAAAAAAAAATGGAAGTCTGTTACTATGTGTTATAAAATAGTGCTTATTGATCATCTTTCATTTAACCAAGTATCCATGTACTGGAATTAATGGCAAGATAAAGTTGAACTCAATACATTACCCAGGTGTTTGTACAATGTACCAATACTGTTTGTATATACTGTAGCACATGTCCCCCTCTAGTGAGCACAACTGGGTATTGAAGTATTATGAGAGATAGTCTGCCCAACGGAGACATGCAGCTACTCACACTAGAGATTTTAGGAATTCTCTATATAGACTATAGATACTATAGATGACACTGACAAAACATTTTTATGTATTTGTAATGCTTTTGACAGAAGAAGAAATCTCTTAATTGTGAAGAAAACCTAGTGAAAGCCAGTGTGCAAACCTGGTGTTACAATATGCTGACTTGCTAATGTTGTTATGGAAATAGAGAAGCAGATCTCTATCTTCTTATCATAGATCTTAGGCAGACCAACATATCAAGTGAAAGGGAGCAGCCCACTTGTAAGCACCACCATAGCCTCATGTTTGGGGAAGCACTGTTTGTTTTTGTTGGACAAATGTGACAACAGATTGAAAATGTTGAATCACACAACACATGCTTATACAACCTCAAACAGCCCAATAAATCTGAATAGCCAGCTGGCTCAACACTGTTCGATGGTTGTGTTTCTCTGTGTAGTCATAAAATATAGTCATAAATATGATTGTAAACAGTGGATCATAAATATTTCTATGTTGTCACACTCCAGGGCAAAGGGATTATTTTACGGCAAAATGGAGTTGTATTTCTCTGAATTTCAATTAATTTAGGATACACATACAGTATCTTTCTTGCCAGTAAGTCAAAAACTCTGGTGGTGTCTGTATGTCACTTACAAACATATGGCTACATCGTTGACTCCACTGTTGTGGCTGGTAGAAATAAGTTCAGCTTTAAAGTCCTCATAACTGAAGCGGTACATCTGAGCAGCCTCTGTCCCAACAAAGAACTGCTGGCCCCCTCCTCTTAAAGCAATGGACGTCACCCCTTTTTCCAGCTGGACATTCCTAATGTAGGAAAAGAGGGGAAAAAAGGAGCTGATAATGAGCACTATGAAATAAACATATTAACACGTTATTTTATATAGCATACCCTACATATTCAGTGTAATGTACAAGATATAGAGACAAAGCAGCTGTGAGCCTCACACATGAATGAATTATTAACAAATATAAATAGTTAATAGTTGATTTAAATTACATAGTTATTGGACTCACTTCAGAGTTTTGAAGTTAGTCCTGGAACACAGAGTGAAGGCGCCAGATCCAGAGCCTACAAGCAGGTCCCCAGATTTCAGAATCCTTAGGACATTAACACCCTGCATAAAAAGTGATTGGGAAAAAAATGTCAAATATGCTGTCGCCAAATACTAGTTCTTAACTAGCTGAACCATATGTCAGGAATGAAAATAACGTACATAACCACTTTTTAAAAATTACAGTCACAGATATAATTAGATACATGACACGGGCCCTTGCATATCTTTCCAGTGTAGCATTCAATCAGGAATACAGTTCAATCAGCGCCTGACTATTCGGCAGAGAGCGAGTGAGCGAGCAACAGAGTAAATTACCTAATGACTAATGTTGTGTTGACCTACCATGCTGTATTTTGCTTTAACTGGACCACAGTCACTCAGAAGTTTAGTCTTCAGGTTGATTTTCATTATGTCTCCAGTGGTTGTGCCACAGAAAATGAATTGATCGTCTTCTGAGATCTGTGCAATAAAAACAAGTCAACATACTCACTATCTAATGTCACAGTAGCTGATGTACTAAACATTTAAAAAATCAAAGAGTAATGGTTTATTAAATTGCTAGCCATGTTTAGGGATAGATAGCTGCATATCTACCCACATGCATATTTTGCAACTGTACTATCAATCATTTATTGACTTTTGGCAACAGAAAATTATAATGAATACACTTATGGCCTCATACCTCTAAACATTTCACAATCCTATTCAGCTTTCCTGTCCGACACTCTGTGGGCCTGATCTTCCTGTTGGTGAGGTCCAGCTCCCAGACTCGCACTGTTCCACTGCCAAAAAAAGACCAATTAAATTAAAATACTCTTACAGAAAAAGAATGTTAACTAGGTTACTAGGCAGGCACTTTTTTCACAGAATACCAGGAGACACATTTCACTAACCTCCCAGCAGAAACAAACACATTGTCGCTTGTGTTGGAGTACTGCACAGTGAGGCAGTGACCGGCACTGATTGCTGAAGCTGGGCTCCCACAAATGGCTTGCTTAGTCTCAATATTCCATACCACTACACTGAAAGCAAACACAGAACACAACATACACTAAACAAATGGAGAATATGTAGTCGAGTGAACTTATATTCAGCTAAGGGGTGACTATTCTCCTAAATTTTCTGTAAAATAGAGACATTTCTTTTTTGTCAATATTGTTTTAATCAAGTGTTACAAATTGTGATAAATGTCTGTCATAAAAAAAAAAACTTCCCTTCCTTTCATGGAAACCCCTATACTGTTTTATAATTGAGTTTGTCTTTTTTTCTCATTCCTGTGAGACACAATATGTTTTTGTTTTTTTGGATGACTTACTAAGGATAAAATTTGTGTTTACCTGCCATCATCCTGACCTCCAAGCGACACCAGGTACTTGTCGTTGGGAGAGAAGGCCAGTGCCTCTACCTTTGCCTTGTGGAGCACAAGCTGGGCATAGATAGTTCGCTGTGCATAGTCCCATATGATAACCATCGCCTTGAAAAACATGTACATGTAAGTTACACATTTTTGCCATTCCTTGCCGTAAATGGAGTCAAGCTCCAATTTCTAAAGAAAATGCAAAAAAAGACTGCTCCCTTATGTACAACACAACATCAAAAGTAGAAACAAATTAAACAGGACCACACTGGTATTGTAATAAAGAAAATAGAGCAATGATGATTACCTGAAAGCCCATGAAGTTGACCTGTCCAGAGGCAATATATAATCCACTTTTGGACACTGAGATACAGGATACATTGTTTGTGTGTCCATGCAGGAACTCCTGCTTGCCATCTTTTATTCTCTTCAGAATGACTGCACATCCCAGAGGATAGACCAGGTGTTCTCTGTCTGGATGGACCCTCAGGCCAGAAAATACATGGCCTGATGAGACAAAATGTTGAACAGGTAATCCTACCAGGCAACCTGCACTGTAGGGGGTTTGCACAGTTTAGGATAACTTAGGATAGTTAGCAAAGCAAGTTATCCTGCCATCTCTGCTTATATGGTCATTTTAAAACGTAGCTTTGGCATTGAAACGTCACAACGCTTAATAATTACCTAATTTTAAGTACTTTATACACAACAATTTAAATATAAATCCAAGTGTTTACGTGCGCAAATTAGCTTGCACGGCTTGTCGTATTAATTTGAGTTTGTGTGGTGTGTTAGGCTAGCTAATTTAGCTAACCGTTGGTAGGTTAAAATAAGCTAACGCTACTTTGGATACCGTAAAGTTTACGGCTTACCGTTGAATCCAATAACAGACTCCAGTTCAAGTTGAGGGACGCCCGGTGCTTCAACAGCCATGACTAAAAGACTGTATCGTATTTCTTTCTTCTGTACAGTCTTAAGATAGGGCAACTTTTATCAAAAAAGTCAAATTCCTCTAGAAAAACCAACGCTACTGTCGGACTGATAACTAATAAACAAACGTCGCCTAGCAACAGGTGGAGTTCTGTGATTGGTCAGTGAAACGCCCTCGCTGCCTTCACGTGCCGTCAGGAATTTTGAATATCATGCTAAAAATATATACCACTGGGAAACTAACTAAGAGTCAACTGTGATATTTACAAGTAGACAACAAGCAGTATAAATTGTTTAGTACACAAAAGCAGACGTTATACACAACAGAAAAATATGTGTAATTGCAATAGCAGTTATATGAAGAAAGTTTATTGATGGCTACATTTGTTTTTTCATAAAATAACTTTCCAGAGAAACATATGTAGTTCAAGGTTCAATTCCCATCTTTGTCAGCATAACCAAAAAAATTTATTCAAACACATTACTTGGATGTGTAGGAAGTGGAGTGGGCCCATTGTGTAACTGAATTGCACTGTGTTTATTGGCAGTGAGCTACCATGTATGTAGATAAGTATCACAAAGAAAATAAATACATTACATAATAACTACACAATAAGTATGTGATTCATATTTAGCAAAGTCAAACTGAAAATGTTTATTACTAAATTTTACTTTACACAGCTAATACCAGAGGGAAACTGGTTCAAACCATTGTACAGCATTGAGCTGTACATCTCTCACACTTTTGACCCAAAAACTGCTGTCAGCGATCTCACAGCAGGTGTTTCACATTAGTGATGAGGGTAACACACATAGCATAGAGCCCATTTCCCAAACCTCTACTGGAGTACCACTTGTCCTGCACATTTTAGATCCCTCCCTGCTCCAACACAGCTGATCCAAATGGTCAACTCCTGATGCTGCTTAATGAAGAGCTAATCATTTGAATCAGCTGTGTTGGATATAACAACATGCAATACAAGTGGTACTACAGCAAATGATTGGGAAACACTGGCATGGAGAATAGTGTAACAGCACGTTTCTGCTCTGATTGAGCACAGTGAAAACAATTTTGTGAAGGTTTCATTCAAAAAATAATAATATAAGAATAGTAGTAGTTTAAAACCAAAAATTCCAAAAGCAAGTCCAATTTAACAAAATCACCAAGCTACTGGTATCATTTTGGTTGCGTGTCAAATCAGGTCTTTTGGTAAGGCCACTTTACTTCAGCTGTAAAAGGTCTTTTGATTAACAAGAAACAGGAATTCATTCCATGTTAGATATTCTTCCACACCACAAAAGGCCATGTCCAAATCTGTTTATAAAGTAAGATTAAAACAGACCTTCATAACATACAAAAATGTACTTAAATAGCCACAACTGGGATCAATAAAAAAAACTGATATAAAAAGGTGATCGGAATACTTATAAGAATTTCTAACTGAATTTGTGGACACATAACTCAAGCAGAGAAGTAAATTGTCCCAGAACATCAAAGTTAGTTCTCAGTTGACAACAAATTACTACAAATTAGTACATTTTAGCTTGACTCCAGAAGGATTTCACGTCTATTTTTAGCTGCTAGGATTCTCAGAGGGTCCTTCAAAACCTAATATATCTTTGGAAGTCTCCATAGACATCTGTCTGTGTGCATGTGTCCTCCGATGTCTGCTAAGAGAATGGCTCCATGAAAACCTGCGACCACAGGTGAGGCACAGATAGGGTCTTTCACCTGTATGTGTGCGCTGATGTTTTGTCAGTGACTTGTACCGTGTGAAGGTTGCCCCACACTCATTACAAATATATTTCTCGGACTTGATATGAACGTTTTGCTCGTGTTCTTTCATGTTGCCCAGCTGTGAAAAGCCTTTACCACACACGGGGCAAAGATGTGGTTTCTCTCCTGAGTGGGTCAGTCCATGAATATTCAAATCCTGCCGAGAATAAAATCCTTTTGCGCAAATAACGCATTTGTACGGTCTTTCCCCTGTGTGGCTCCTCATGTGTCTTTTAAGCCCCTCTGAGCGGGAGAAGGAGCTCTCACACACGGTGCATCTGAAAGGTTTCTCTCCTGTGTGGGAGCGGAAGTGTCGGCGGAGCTCTGAGGCTTTGAAGAAACACATCCCGCAGTCGGCGCAGCAGTGAGGTTTTTCCGGCTGCTCCTCATGCGTCTTTTCGTGTGCTTTGCAGTGACCGGACTCGGAGAATCCTTTTCCGCAGATGGAGCAGGTGAAAGGCTTCTCCCCAGTGTGCATTCGCTTGTGACGGACAAGTTTGTTAAGTTTACTGAACGTCTTCATGCAGTATGAGCACTGATGAGGCACCTTCGGTTTCTTTGAGTGGGTGCGCTTATGTCTCTCTAACTTTGAAGGCCTGTTAAAAACTTTCCCACAGTCAGGACAGGGGTGCTTGTTAGTCCTATTGTGGCAATTCTCATGTCGGGTCAGCTTCTCCTGTTGTGTGAAACTCTTATCACAATGCTGACACTTATGGAGAGTCTTAGGCTTCCTCGTGTGTACAGGTTTATGCCTCTCTAGCTTCGATGGTCTGTCAAACACCTTGCCACAGACGGAGCAGGGGTAACACTTGTCGGATATGTTGCTCTCTGGCTGTTTGGAGATCTCAGGTTCAGTGGCGGTTGAAGCGTCATTGGAATCTGATTCAGAGATTAGCTTCACGATGACTTCTGCAGGACCTGAGGAACAAACACATCCAAAAATATCTGCTGAATACACTGACTGGAAAATGTCTCAGCACAATACAAGGACTATCTTTTATCAGTGACCGTTATCACATCATTGTGAAGTGGTGTCTGGTTATGTCTATGATTTCTGTGAAGGATTTTAGAGTGGAAGAATTCGACAACTGAACGCAGTGTGACAAACACCTGTACAAACTCCTAAATGGAAAATCAATCATCCGCAATAACATGCTTCAATCTACTGCTGAGCATCAATTGTGCATCATTTAGCTTATTTGTTACTTGAGTGTTTACCAAAAAATAAAGAACAACAAAAAAAAGGAAATACAAGGAAGGATCAACACTTACCCTCCACTGAAGATTCTGTTTTAGGGACAGATGTTGTGTCTGGGCCCATGACTGCAGCCTATTTACATACACACACATAAACAAACACAAACATAGGAATTGGAACATTTAAATATTGTAGAGCAGTGATTCATTATGTATGATAAAGCCAGACTGACACTGGAATTTCTGGGGCTGAACTGATTTAGAAGATTAATCCTGTGACAAATATATATATGCCAGTATCAGTTATTTTCCCTTGGAGTTATTTATATTTTTGTTTTATTGTGAGCAAGATACACACTGAAAAATACATTTTACTATTAAACAATGAAGTTGTTGGTGCCATCTGGTGGACAAACTATGTAATAGTGATACTTTGCAAATGACTACAAACCTTTTTTGACATTTCTGTATTAAAATGTCTTGTTACTTGTTTTCTGGCACATAGAATGCACAATAACACATGTGCATAATAGACAAATCATTGGCCTGGTTGATTTATATCAGTCTCTATTGTATGATTTGAAAGTGTAGAGAAATAGCTAAGTAAAAGATTTACAAGTTGAAATATGCACACTGTATTATGGATTTTTCCCTATTGTGAAGTCCAATTTTATTATCTTATTAGTAGGCATGCAAAAGTACATCTTTCACTTGAGGTTCTGTTATTTGGATCGAATAGTGTGTTTTATCATTAAAATTTAGCTTTGCTATCCAGAACAGACTCTGATCTACCATGTTGCCAGCTGACAACCATGAATGTGGTGTGTTGGATAATGAGGACACCACAGAGAAACATATAAAGCATAATAATCAGCTGACCCTTTCTGGAAATTCTCTATTTTTTACTGCTGCAGTATGGCTTATTAATGATAAATCAAGATTCACAGGTAACCCTCTGACCCCCTGGTGGCCTTGTATTTCAGTAGATATACAGCATCTCTGAATCAGGGTTATCACGCAGGCCCATTGTTGGGTATGTTTATAGCACCATCGCCTAAAAAAGATATGTGCTCATTATATAATCTATCAAACTGCTATTTATAATGCTGACTTGTGAGGGAGCAAACTGCAGCAACGTGTTACTTATTTGAGTAGAGGAAAATGAAGGGAATACGAATAAAAACGCTATATGATATATGTATAGAGAGAGACAATACTACATAATGCACTTCGAACTGGATAGTAGCTAATGTGGATTCAGAAAACACATGTTGTCTACATGATGAATGTAACATCTGTAAATAGGTAAGTTAGGGACACTAACGTTAACGTAATGCTGAAATGTTTCCCATTTGAGTTTAGCATGACTCCGAGACATGGGGAAACCCCCAGCTGCTGTATGATAGTAAACGCGAGCTACTTTATTACAGATATTGAGGGTGGCTGTCTGTTTATCTGGGACACATGCACACAAAAAGAGGTAACGTTAGCTAACTTAGCTAAAGCTAACGCTGTTATCGCGTTAACTAGCATAACAAAGGCGTATAAGAATTAGCAGGGCATATAAAATTGAGTCCCACCTCTCTAATAATCCTTAAAACCGAAGCTTGTCACATCATTTGTCCGCGACGTTTTAAATTTAGCCTAATTCCCATATAAAAATAGACAGTCTCTGCTGCTTACTAAACAAGCTGTAGCATTGTGGAGTTGATACTCGTCGCCCGTCCCCTTTCACGATACCTTCAATTGCCACCACGTAAACTCGGAAGTTGAAAGGTTACTGATTTATTTTTAGGCCCACCTTTAGGACGCCACTCACCTGCTTTGTGTTGTGTTGTTATAAGAATAATGAAAAGACAGACCGCATGATTTACATGGTATTTTTGTATTTAAAAGAAAAAAGTGTGGACGAAGTTAAGAAAGGTACAGTTTAAATATATACATTCTACATTGACTACACTGAATCCAAAATAACTTTGATTTTCGTTGTTGACATCGCTACTATTATCCACAATAAAGATATGTTTTGTCTACCACATAAAAACAAAAAAACAAACAAACAACAACAAAAAACACATTTTCCTAGTTCAGGTGCGCCCCTTATTAAATACAAAAAATCCAACAGCACTAGAACGCAGCAAATGTCTTATAAATCTGGTGCCCCAAGTGGGTCGTCATTTATTTTTGGAAGGTAGGACCACGAGCCTATAACACACAGTCCTGTTTGTGTTGTAGGTTAGGTCTAATTTCAAGCTGTTGAACTCAGGAAGCTAGAAAAGTAAAATAAAGTACAGAAACATTTTCAGTATGAAACTCATTTGCTTTACATTACATGCAGTGTGGAAACACAACAGGTCATATATCTGAGGAAACAGACAAAACGAAAACAAATAAAACATTTAAAAGTGCATCAAGTTACATTGTGTATCAAATGCAGATAAACTGCTAAATAAGAATTAAAAACAAAAAAGTAAGCAATAGCAGGCATAGTATGCAATTTGAGTAGGTATTGTCTTTTCTAACATATTATCTACACAGCAAAAATAACTGGACCAGAGTGTTTCCGTTTCTAAGTAATTATGATGAATCTATTATTTATTACAAACTGTGTTACTGACAGGACATGTTTCCTCTTGTATTGTTTATGTGGGCTTGTAAAGTCCAGTAAGACAACATATGTTTTATAAGGCTAAAAAAATAAAATTGACAAGTACAATCTCACTCAGTTGATTCAGAATAGGTGCATATATGTGCATTTCACCAAATAAATATTTGAAATTTACATAAAAATCAAGTCCGATGAAACTGCATCATGAAAAAAGCTACAAGGTCTCCTGCTCTCCCGTTACTCTACTGAGAGGGAAAACTGTGAGAAAAGGAAATAGAGTTCTGGATGCCCCACACTTCGAGGGCCTGGATCTTGAAATGTCCCTTGCAAAGTGGGATGCTCTTGAATGTGTCACAAGTCTCCGAGTATCCCCCTTCTAGATCTTCCTGTAGGCAGAGTGCATGGCCTCCATCGCCACCTAAGAGAGGACACATACATCATTACGGTTACCTGGTGACAAGATGTTTTTCTAAAGACCCAACACTTTATTGAACTGGCATACCGATAACAAGCTGACTGTCACTGCCTGCTATGAACATGGAGGCTTCTTGTTCCTTGGGTCTCTTTGGCTCTTTGGCAGTCATGGGCTCCTCTGCTGGGGCAGTGAAGGGGATCGTCAGGTAGCTGGGGTCCTGGGGCGTTCCAGCAGGACAGGTCAAAGTTGCGTTTCCTGTGGTGATGGTGATGGGGGTGCAGCCACTGTTGGATACCTGAGAGGACGCATAGCTGCTGTCTTGGAGCTGCTGAGGGGAAGCTCTTCTGGTCATTATGTTGACCATAGTCTGCTGGTAGCGCTCCATGTTGGGACGAAGCTGGAAGAACAATCACATTTCTTTGACCTCAATCATATCAAAGCATAAGACATACCAAAGTTAAATTCAAGAAGAAGAAAGCAGGAACACTGTCTTACCATAAAAACAAAACATTCCCCAGTTCCAAAATAAGTAAGTCCCTCAGAGTCATGCTTTCTTCTTTCTATCACATCTGTGGACAGGAAGGCTCCAAACACCTGAGAGAGGACAAATATTCACATTTCAGTGCCATACAATAAGAAATATATATATTATTATTACAATATGCTGTAACATTTATATTTCCAATATTCATATGTTATTTATATTATATTACCTCTTCACCCATGGTTTTGATAATCAAGACAGCTGGTTCGTGTCCTTCAACATGTGAGTAGAATCTATATAAGAAAAAACATATGCATGAGTTGTTTTTAATATTCCATAAAGTGTTATATGCAGCCAGTGTCACTCATGACAAAATCATCTGTAATCCTCACTTTATCCACATGAGGCTGAACCACTACCACATGTTCAAAATAGGAAAGCATTCATGCTCTTTAACAGGTACGTTTTCATTTCTCCATGCACTCCAAAAGGAATATTACAACAATAAGCAGACAAATTATCCTGACAAAATGTTCTTTTACAGATGAAAAAAGGAACTAAGATGAGTCAAAACCTCAGGAACAACAATTTAGATATTAGAAGTGGATCAGCAGAAAATGTTTATTCTCCCCTGCCCCTCAGGACTCTGTAGTGCTCTGTGTTTTAATTGAAAAAAACATTTTTTTTTGTCTTATAGAGAAGCTGAAGATCACAACTTTAACAACGAAAATATTTGTATATATTTTCTTCATTTCTATTCTAAAACTGATCATGTGTGAAGCTTTTGCTCAGTCAGGAATTAGACGTTTCTACTTGAGGTATTTTTCTACATAAACAGTGTTTGACACCACTGAACTGTGCGTCACCTGACTTTCACACTCAAAGCAAACATGTTGATAGTAAAAACACACTGCTGGGCTTTTACGTAACAAGACCTGAGAATCTGATTCTCGCTGCTGGCACATAGTACTCAGCAGTTATTGATCCATGGTGACCTGGCCTCATTATGAACAGACAGAAGTGAAAGATAGGAGATTGGAAAAAAGTGGTTCCAACCTAAATTCATGCCTCTGGAGCAACAGCTCATTAGTTCTCTGCTCACTGATTAGCTACAAAGGTGCATTAAATATAGAATAAAATAACTTACGAAGCGAGGCTTCTCTCATGCTCAGCTGTATTAAACAGCCTCACGGGGCTGAAGAGGGCAAAGCGCTCAGGTATCCAGGCCCAGACCACTCTCATCTCAGTCCCAGTCACAACACTGGAGGTGAAGTTGCTGAAGTCCACCGTCTCAACTGACTGCCTGGAAAAAAAAAATAGAAATACACTTCATGAAATTAGAAACTTCTTATAAACATATTTCTCTTCTTTTAGGTTTCTTACAGCTGTTCCTCTCACCTCTTCTGGTGTGTGCAGACACCTTTTTGCATGAGGGCGTCCTTGTTGGCATTGAACAGGAGGTTGAGCTCTCTCCGCGTGGCCATTGGAATCATGAAGGCCCTCTCCAGAAGCTTCTCAGCCGTGCAGTGGCGAGCTACACTCTGCACGAACCTTTTCATATCTGTTCGGAAGTCCTCCACGTCCGCCACTCGTGATGAAACGGACACTTTGTAGAGGCTGAGCAAAACCAGTGCCACCCTAAGAGAGATTGTGAAGTACTTTTACTGTATTTTTTCAGCGGTAATCATTTATTTTGTTTACATGTGAAGACGCAGCAGCAACAAACCTATAAAGGACCTTGTAGCCCTCCAGTATGTAGACATCCAGCACTCGGATGGCGTATGTGAAGGGAAGGTCGGCGAATATCCACATGATCCAGTCAGAGTAGAACTCAAAGAGGTTCTGGTGAGAGCTGGCAATCAGCTTTCGGATGCCTCTGCAACACCTGTTAGCAAGGTCGCCGAAGGTCATGCAGGAAGCGCGGTAGGTGAGGAAGGTCTGGTCGATGTAACGCTTGTTGGGGTCATTGTAGCAGATTAGTCGGGACACGCTGTAGAAACACTCTGCTTCGTCCTCACTGAAGTGGAGGAGGAGGGAGACCAATTCAGGCAGGATGGGGCAGAAGTTCATATCTGGGAAGCAATTGCCGAGGCAGAGGAGGATCCTTTTTACAGAGTTCAGGCCTGCTTTGTTGAGACAGTATCTGGATAAGAGAGGAGCAAGCAAAATACACTTTTTGAATACGTGACAGTACGACACTTAAAGGGATAGTTATGGTTTAATGAAGAGGGGTTGTATGAGGTAAAACAACATATTTCAGCAGCCTAAAAAAGCCCACTAAAAATATATATATATCACTTCAAATGTACATGATATTCAGAATATTTCAGCCACAAAAGCAGTCATTTTACTGAGTGATAGTTGCTGTTCTACAGCTGCCTTGATTGTTTAGTCTGTTTGCGTCTGATCAAATTTTACCACTAACCAGTACATCTCACATCACATTCTTCTGGGAAGAAGACACATTTTAACATTACGAGGGCACATTATGCTTCTCAGGTTTGTTATTTTGACAGCTTAAGGTGAATACAGTCTATTAAGATAATTTCACCGGAATATGGGTAACAGATACCGTTTACAACATGTTTTGTTGTAATGATACATCACACAAAAGTACCTGGGTATTTCTACTGCCTCCATGTACTCGGGGACTGGATGGGTACTGATTTTCTGTTCTCCGAAGAGCTTCTTGACCAGTTCGTTGTGTAAGTCTCTGTCTGGAGTGATGGACCTGACATAAGACATGACATCAATGCATATTCAGATCATTTGGCTCTGTGGCATTTTATTAAAATGCGTATAATGTTCGTCTTCCTTGACAGAAAATTTAATCTTAATGTGACAATCCTCACCTGGAGTTGATGCTGTGGATGATGTGATAGTAAGCTTTGGCCCTCAGAGTGTGGGGCATGGCCCAGAATCCCTCCCGGCCCATGGTCTTCAGCTGCTGGTGATCACTGTGCAGGATCTGCTGGTATTTTTGTGCAGCTTCGGGGTCGATCTTCTCCCAGTCTACAAACTGTCCGTACTTCATGCCTGAGCTGGAGCTGATTTCCCAGTTGTCCGACTCAGAGATGGTTATCATGGACACTGACTTCAGACTGCCTTTACTGCCTGAGAAAAATATATATACATACATTTAATTTTAAAGTAAAGAGACTTAAGTAATAGAATACATGCAAATATCATTTCAGTACCATTCAGTTCTCTTGTTGGTGAGCGCTTGTTTGGTTTAAACTTGGACTTCTTAGAGGTGACTCGAACACCGGCCCCATTTTCTTCTCTCTTTTCCTTTTTGTTGACTTGATACTGGAGTATGGAGCTTGCCTTTTGCTGCTGTGGACTGGACCTTGCGAAGCTTCCCACGTCATAATCGGAGTAAAGCTCTGACGTCTCATAGCTGTAAAAGGACCTGGGGAGCAGACATTAAGCTATTAATTATGTACTTAGAAATAATATGTTTTTTTGTTTGGCTGTTATTTGTTTGGTAACCATTTTTCCACAACACTGAAACAAATAATTATAAGCAAACAAGCCTGTTGACTAATCAGTAACCTGCTTAAAATAAATTAAAAAAAACAGCACATGCAAGTTGAATGTGAAAACTCACCTGGAGCGAGGTCTGAGGAAGGTTTCCTCTGGCTGTGTCTGCTCCCCGTACTTCTCACTGTCCTCTTTACTGTAATAAGAGTGAGACCTTTGCCTGCTTCTGCCTCCTGCAACAGAGCCCAGGTCTTGGTCGGATGATGCAAGCATAGAAATTGAATTCATGATTCCACAATTGGAGAACTCGGGGGTTCTTGAAACATCAATCATCTCGAGTCGTGTTCTCTGATGAAGTGCAGGCTGACAGGTTGAGTGTCTCCTGTTACTAGCTGCTTGTTGTGAGGATCGGGACTCTTTATGAGCCTGTGTGCTGTGGTCATGTGACACAGGTATGGTGGTATGGTTTGTTTGTGTTGAGCTCAGCCACTGGAAGTGATTTTCCTGTTATAATTCTGGTAACAGTCCTATTCTGAGAAGTAATTAATCAGGCTGAAAAGCTACAAGAATGCCACTATGACCAGAATCAAAATACAAGGGATAAAAATGTCCTGAACACGTGACAAAACAGAGGCACTTTTTAAGACACAGGATTTGTCCTTCAAATAACCCCATCCACTACAATGTATGTAACTGTTATTTATAGGTTACATACATAAACTCGAGTACTGTACATAAGTATAATTTTGAGGTATGTGTACTTTAGGTGAGTTTTTCCATTTTATTGTAACTTTATACTTCTACTCCACTACATTTAGCTGCCAGCTTCAGTTACTTTTCAGGTCAAGATTTAACATAAAAAATACGATCAATTAAAAGTGATTAGACATCTTTTTAATTAAACCTCTAAATGTATATTCTAAAGTATATATTTAAAAACTGCTTAGACAAATGCATCAATTCAAATATATTTATATATTTATTTAATTATTTTGTTTGATATATTTTGAATGTATAAAACAATCTGAGTGAGGACTTTTACTTTTGAAACTTTGATTACATCTTGATGCTGATACTTTTATACTTTCACTTCAGTAAGTTTTGAATGCAGGACTTCAGTCATTTCACAGTGTGGTATTAGTACTTTTACTTAAGTAAGGGATCTGAATACTTTTTCTACCTCTGGTTATTTACATCCACTCACTCTCTATAATAGTTTCTGCCAGTGCTATTGCAATTAATAAGCAGCTTGACTGTTAAATATAAAAACATTCATTCAGAATAAGGTCATCAGAAATAGGTGAGTAATCATGTTTCTTTCTCTGAAATGGCTTCATGCATAACAACAAAATGCCAAATGAGTCTATTCCAAGAAGTCTTCCAAAGGTTATTATTCTACACAACAGATTAATGTTTTGATCATAACACAACTACTGTTTGTGAAACATAAAACCTCTACAAGTACTTAGCTCATATGTGGGCTTCACATGTCATAAAGCTGAAAAACAAACTCTCTGGCCACCACAAGTGGAGAACACACGCTTACGTGTCTTAGTGTCAGTTTCCATGAAGGCTGGGATGAGAATTCATGCTTTGTGTACAATGTCAGAAATGAGAGCAGTTAATATAGACACACCATTCAGACTGAATACTACAGTCTTAGGAGACATGATAAGGACTGTGAGACATTAAAGGTATTGTTACTTCTTGGTGTCCTGTCACACTCTGAAAAATGTGCTGTTTACATGCCATTTCTTTAGGTCCATATTGAAAATGATTTGCTGCAAACCAGAAATTCATCTTTCTGACGAGTTCTATATTCTTGCAGTATGTATATGTCAAGATGATTCTGGAGTTTAAGTCTACTACTGATCATCATTTCTGTGATAGCCTTAAAGAAGGCACTTTTTTGGACCTGGTGTTGATTTTTGACGAACATTATTTTAAAAGGTACGTTAGTGAAAAGGACATTCCTCTTTTCATCTGCATAAAAAAATGTTTTTTTGTAATTGTGTCAATTGCTCCCATAACAAGGGTTGAGTAACAGTTTAACCGGATGATCCGGATGACATAATCAAATTACCAAAAAATAAATAACAACCCAGATTACATTTGAAAAATGTGCAGATTAGATTATAGTTACATTATCAATGTTTATTTGATTACATCTTTGACCCTATACGGAATTTAAAATGGGTTGCCCGGTTGTTAGTTTTGCAAATGATTATTTATGTTTTTCTGTGTCTTTTAATTTATTATGTATGGATGATGGCATTTTTTTCCCTGTCTATTTACATAAAAAATGCAAGATGACCATTTTGCGTTAGTCCTCCTGTTTTGTTACAAGAGCAAATTCCTCCATGTGGCCAAAGCAACAACAGAAACTTAGACAACAGCAACAGCAGCCCACATGTTGTGGAATACACACACAAGTGCCAGTAAGTGGTTTGCCAAGCGTAAATGCTGAATATGCAAAATGTATTGTTTTTGACACGTTTCGAGATATTTAAATAGAAAGAATAAGAATCTTTGTGTAAGCCACATTTTTGTGCCTGTGAGGCCAAAGAGGGATCAAAAATGTATATTTGATTTTGAAGTAATCAAGTATTCAGTTTTGATCAGACTGATCAGCCAACATATTTCTGTTTCAGCTCTTCAGTGTATTATGTTACTGTTTACTTATAGGGATTCAGTAACTGACAACATCTTAAAGGATCTGAGTCAACCCTTGACTTATCAGCATTAAAGACAGACTGCGAATATTCTTTATTTTCGTTTTTTTCATCCAAAACTAAAAAACTGCGGCCTTGGACTAAACTGTTCATCTCGGCTTGCCGTAGTGACGTCACACCCAAACAAGAAGCAGTCTGCAGCTGATTACTGCCGGATGGTTCAAAATAAGTGGATTTTCTCTTCATAGCGAACTTTTATCAACATGTCTCAGGATCCGTGGTAAGTAATGTGTTCATAGGCTACAATAAATGGCATCAGCTGCATTATGAACTGTAACAATGGCGTTATTAACGCTGATAAGCTAGTCTTTCTGTACCCTGTTAGCAAAAGTGGTAACGTTAGCTAAGCGCTTCCTTATAAAGATTAACGTTAACTAAATATACTAACTCTGATTTGAATAAGCCATGCAAGATTCTCTCTCTATGTGTTGGAAAATTTAGTATGGTTGTATTCGATCGGGGCAAGGAAATTTGTGTTTTTAAGGCAATATATTACTTACCTTTACTATTCAGATTGGAGCTTGGTACCAGATCCGAAAGAGGAGAAGGACAAAAAATGTCACATGACTGTAACTAAAGCTTGTTTTTTGCTGTGACGTTTAATTCAATCAAACAAAATTTTAATATCACGAACAACCTACAGAAGAGTACACTGGTACGGTTTCACATACTAACGTTACGTAAACTTTTAAGGCTTTCAGTCTGGGTTATTTATCTTTTCAAACACAATGCTTATTATGCTCACATGATTCCTATGGGTGGTGGAAATCCTTGAAATGATTTTGTTGTGGTTGTCTAAGGTTCGAAAATGCTTGCATTTTGAAAAAAGTGCTTTGGTTATATAGGATACCAAGTTTCAAACAGTTGACACATTTTGGAACATTAAACATTATTGTGTTTGTCACCCTGCTATCACAAAACATTATTTTGGTTGTTTATAGCACAATAACACACAATATACTGTCTATATGTACTGCATACTGCTGTAAAATGCACCTGAACAATGCTTGATGGGTGTATGAATTTGACTTTGGAAAAGGTGTAGGACCTCTTGTACATAACAGCATTTTACTCACAAGCATCACAAACCAATGAGTTATCTGAGCACTGAACGTTATGAGTAAGACACTTTTCTTTTTTTCTGCATTATATTGTTTTCTTAAAATGCATTTTTGTAGGCAACACAACAACAGGAAGTGGATATGTCAATTGTCTTCATCCTGTATAAATCCCAATACCAGTCATCAACCTTTTTCTTTAGTTCATTACCACATTAAGCATGTCATTTTACACGCGTTTCTCTATGTTGCCCAATAATTTACATGACATCTCTCCCTTGCATTGATCAATAGGTCACAAAATTACGATGCCACTTGTCGCTTGGCACAGGAAATAGCAGAAAACATTCATGAACGGAACAGACAGCAGAGAACAGGGGGGAACCCTGCAAAGGTATGGTGTTACATTCACAAATATTTCTCCTGATATCGTCAGATTTCTCTGGTAGTCAGTTGCTGTGATTATCATCTGTCTTTTCAGATCAACATGACACTACGGGCATCACTGCAGAAGCTCAAACAGAATATTGCCCAGCTGAAAGAGGGTTTGTTGCGAGCATCATCAAGTCGGCGCCTGTATCCTTTCTTCTGAGAATGTTCCATGCAGTGGAAGTCATGAGGTTGAGATTACATTTTGGGCTGGAGTGTTTCCTTTGCTTGCAGTACCAGTCATATTCCAATAGAGAGCATTAGAGTGTTTTGAAACGGTCGGCCCTAACTTTGAAAGTAGGAGAAATGTTTTATTATGTGTTTATTCCAAAGTGACCCAAAGCATCCTCTGTCCTCTATCACTGAAGGTGGTTAAAGTGAACTTTTGTATGACCTTAACATGGCTTCATCAGAATGCAGTCAGAAGCTGATCGGAGGCAGAACCTTATTGATGACCTGCTAACCAGAGAGAAGCAGCTCAATGCCACCTTCAAGGGAGACATCACGGAGCCTGAAGCTTCCAGGTATTTCAGATCCATGAAAAGGAATTTATCCTTAATGAGAGTAAAAATTCAGGTTCACTCTTCTATTTTCGGTTTTTACGAGAACATGCCTGCATGTTTTTAATGTTTATTTTTCCCATACTGTCTCTTTGAATATACCTTTCTGAATATGATCCAGGCTGGGTCCACCCTTTGTCAGTAGTATACTAATGGGCCTGCATGAGACACAGGAAAGAGAGTAAAATCTGAATGACTTGTTGAATCCCATGTGTTCTAATCTAGGCAGCCAACCAAGTACTGACTGGGTTGGTATGCACTCCAGATACCCTAATGCAGGGGTGTCAAACTGATCCAGGAAAGGGCCGAGTGGCTGCAGGTTTTTGTTCCAACCAAGCAGGAGCACAGGTGATACAATCAATCAATTGAGTGCAGACAGCTGAGGTGATTTGAATGATTGGATTCAGGTGTGTTTCTTCTTGGTTGGAACAAAAACCTGCAGCCCCTCGGCCCTTTCCTAGATCAGTTTGACACCCCTGCCCTAATGTATCAGCACAAGTACTGAAAAAGTTGTTTTTTTGTGATAAGTTAGTTTCGAATGAGTTTCCTTTAAATTCAAGAATGATTGGTTTGTCGTCAAGCAGCTTCAGGAGTTCATAACGAGTTGATCATTTGGATCAGCTGTGTTGAAGCAGCTGTGTTGAAAAAAAAAATACAGGACAAGTTGTACTGACAGGACAGGGTTGGGAAACACTGTACTGATATGAATTTAAAGGAACTTTCTTAACCCTGCAGGACAAGTGCTACTCCATCAGAGGCTTACTGTACAACCTGTAGCTGGTAGAGATTCTAAGACTTATCCAGCAAATGTGTATGAGGGCTGATGTCTAAGCCATGCTGCTGCCTCAAATGGTCCATCTCCTTTCTGAGTCTCTGTCTGTCTCTGTTAGTCAGTGTCAAAAAGGCCAAACCAAGCATCACCCCATGATGCTTCAGGGAGCATTCTGCTCAGAACATGCCACCTTTCATTTTGTGATTTTCCTCTCTGAAATCTTTTTTCTTATATAATATCTAGTGCTGGACGCCCAATTAAAAATAATGACTCCCTCATTCTCTTGTCTATGTCCTTGACCAGAGAGGTCATAGGCTCTGTTCTGTGCTTTGATGGTACGTCACCGGTCACTAACTTTCTGTGAAAGTCTTTGCACATCCGGTATGACCCATGTGCCGTGACCTCTCCCTGTGCTATCACTCGGAAGGAAGTCCGTCTGTCTGCCATTTTGACAGGGCACTCAACTTTGTGGCTAATTCTTTTTCATTAAGAGATTTGCTCGCTTTGCACTGCTGATCACACATTTGGCACCTCAGGAAATGGACACACTCATTCATATGGATGTATGATTAATCAACAAGGATGGAAGGAGAGTTTACAGTTTCTAACTCTGCTGAGTTTGTGTTGTAGCACTGGTGGAGCTAATCAAAGAGCTGAACGCCACATCTTATATCCTCTTTATCTCATGATGTCATGTCAGTCTGACTGCTTTGCAGACCTGAGACAGCAGGCACTCATTACTTTGTGTGATGTTTGACCCAGTCTGGTCCAGGTGATATTTGTTTGGACAGGAAGAGGAAATGGTGTCACGTTGTTAACGTCCTCCTGCTTATCATGTCTGTTTTATAAATATAAATATTTTCCATGGACAACTGGAAACACGGTTGGAAATGGGGCCCTGTTCATTTCTATGAAAGTTGCTCAGTGGAGAATGAAGCCAACAAAAGGAAGGAAAATATTTCTGAACTGAAGTATTACACATATTGAAGTGTTCATACTGGGAAGTCATAGTCTATGAGGAAATTCCTTTTGGGCCCAATGGCGTCACACAGTGACACACCTGGTGATTGTATTTGTACGTTTTGGGCACTATTTCAAATTGGCTTCAAACCCTGGTGCTGTGGTGTTTGGGGCTTGGTGTTTTGTAGATCAGTGGTTCTCAACCAGGGGTCTAAGGACTCCTCTGGGCCCTTGAGGGAGTTCCAGGGGCCCCCAGGGGAACAGTATATTTTCAAAATTCACTATAGGAGTGAGTCTAATGTGAGTCTTAAGAGCGTTGTCTGGGCTTAATCATATCTAAATGGAGCTCCCTGAAGAGAAATCTTATAAATTGAGGGATCCTTGACACAGAAAAGGTTGAGAACTACTGCTTTAGCTGTTTTTAAGCTGTAGAGGCATTCATATTAAAGTTCCTTTAAAGTACAGTACGTCAGCTCCTCGAGGAGTAATTGAAATGAGTGTGGAATGAATCCAAGCAACACTGTTTCATCAGATCAGTGGAACCAGATTATAAAACCACTTTTATTGATGCCTTGATATGAGACTGCCTTTTTCTGATATCTTTCACAAGCTTTGGGCTCGGGATTGATCTACTTAGCGGTGCTTTGCACACGCTTTCATCTTTTACAGACCACACACCCAATTACATAAAAGGCTCTGTAAAAAAAAATTCAAATGACATTTGCTAATAAATTAGCTTGGCAAACTGTAATCATGTGGTGGTATGGTTTTTAGTTTGCTCAGTCAGACCTAACTTTAATAGTGATATGTGGTGGGTAATTTGGATTTGTGGGTAGGACCCATTCCCACTGTGTGGTCTCTGAGGACAGAATGTGGGAGGGGGTGGATTGGCCATGCTTGGATAATCTAAGCCGCTCTTTTTTTTGGGTGAGAACTTTGGATAGAAGAAAAGGGATGGAGGTTACAGAGGGGACCTTAATCTATCCCTGAAACAATACATTCTCAGCATCTCCATTTCAGACTAAGCAAAAGAAGGACATGGCGCCTACGTTTGAAGGCTCAGTTCACCCTGTCACCCCTCGGACCCACTTCTGCTCCGTAATTCACTAACCTTTCCTTTGTGTTTGATTGCACTGGAAATAGTTGTAATTAGTTAAATCTTCCCTGTCCAAGTCATTCAGTCAGGACCCGGTTGCTCAGGCCCCGATGGCGGCAGTCTAGTGCTTTGTGGCTGCCAAGGGATGTGCCCGACTGATTTTGGCGCTTCCCCACTGGCTGGTTAATTGGATCTTCACACACTGGGCACTATCGTGGAGGAAGTGGAGGGCTGGCAAACAGTCTCATAGTAATCAAACATGTCAGAGAGATTAGACCAAACGCCTTGTCTCACCTACTCCTCTGATGGTATCAGCCTCAGCTAGTTAGCATTGTGAATGGTCTGATAATGCTTCACCGATCACGTAAAAAGCAGCTTAGTCAGTCATCACGCTGTTAGATGCATGAGCTGAAATTGGATCAAAGTTTTTTTATGCAGCGCTTGTGTAAAAATGAAATTCATCAAGACAGCTTTCAGTTTATAATTTGTAAGATCGGATTTAAATGTAGCCATGCAAGACTTAATTTTGTTCATCTCAATCAACAGGACAGTAACGGGACAAAATGTTGGTATTCAGAGTGTTCTGGTTTCCATTTGTAGACGAGTATTGAACAGTCGCATTTGAGCGGGCTTTGGTTGAATGCAGCAGTATGTGTGGAGACCAAAAGAGGTGGAACGCATCTGCCGAAATGCAACCTCAGAACCCATCTGTTATCCGATAGTGATTTAACTTCTTTAAAGTTATCCCAATACACACTCACCTGCCACTTCATTAGGTACACCTGTTCAACTGCTTGTTAATGCAAGTATCTATACAGACAATCACATGGCAGCAACTCTATGCATTTAGGCATGCAGACATGGTGAAGACGACCTTTAGAGTCGAAACTAGGCATCAGAATAGGGAAGAAAAGTGATTTAGGTAACTTTGAACGCAGCATGGTTGTTGGTGATGGACAGGCTGGTCTAAGTATTTCAGAATATGTTATGCTATTGGGATTGTCATGCTTAACCTTTTCTAGGGTTTACAGAGTCAAAATATCCAGTGAGCGGCAGTTCTCTGGGCCAAAATTCCTTGTTGATGCCACAGATCAGAGGAGAATGGCCAGACTGGTTGGAGATGATAGAAAGGTGACAGTAAGTCAAATAACCACTTGTAACAACCAAGGTATGCAAAAGACCATCTCTGAACGCACAGATGGGCTAAAGCAGCAGAAGACCACACTGCCACTTTATTAGGTACACACTCCACCTAATAAAGTGGCCAGTGAGTGGATGCAAGCTACACCAGAACCCCAGAAATAATGGCCGATGGGTTACGAGAAGTTTTGTGAGTCATAAATGTCAAATTGGTGGGAAAACAATTCAGTATAGTAGTCATATTTTTTCCTTAGTCATTGTCATGTGGCTCGGGTCACTTTCCCTGGGCTTGACCAGCAGTCGACTTGCTCACAGCAGACATGGTGAAATGCAGCCTCACACAGAGAATCTGAAACCGTCACCGCAGGAGGGGCTCGGCCTGAGACACAGCTTTAAGCTATTAGCAGAAGAATAGCTTTGAAACCACACAGCGGTGTTTAGCACAACACAGTGCAGCGCAGAGAGCTCTCTGGTCTGTCACTTCGTCAGAACCAAACCTCCCCAGCAGTCCACAGCTCTGTGACAGATTAACAAGCACCGTTTACACACTGCACAAGCTAACCTGGTATTCTTCAATCGTTCCAAAAACTTTAAAGACTAAATACGTTTTTTGTGATCTGAAGGGAGTAGTTGTCATAAAATGTTCAAAAGAGTACAGTATTGCAAAGGGAACATGCCTTTTACAGATGTGTTTGTTGTAACAATTGTACAGATGTGCATTGCACTCCTAACCCAACCAGTCACATTGACTGTGTTTACTTATACAGCTTAAAGAGTGTTTTAGACTTGGAGTGGTGTTTGACAAACTAAATGGGCACTTTTACCATCTACTTCTCAGCTGCTGCTCTGCTTTTGGGCCAGAACACTCATTTCATGGCCTCCAAAACAAATTTTTATTCAACTTGAAGAGCTGCCATGAATCATTTTGGAAGTTTAGCATTGTTATGATGGTGTTTCACAGGTCGACGTTGATGGGTGCAGGCGCAGGAACAAGTGGAGGTGTTGCGGCCAACCCCTGGCTGATCAATGAATCAGAGGAGACCAGAGGGCTGAACTTTGGAGAGATCAAACAGCAGCAACAACGAATCATAGAAGGTAATTACATGTGATTGAATAAATGGTAAATGGACTGCACTTGTATAGAGCTTTTGTACCTTAATGAACAAAGAGCTTGACAAGCTGTTTCTTATTCACTCTTACACACACACACACACACACACACAAACAAAC
>CAFUXE010000108.1:775703-800994 GCA_903364295.1 Serranus cabrilla | reverse complement strand
AGCTGTACTATTTCCTGCGTCACTAGGACAATAACGGTAACTCATATTTTCCCTTGTGCCTAACATACAAATACAGCATGTCATTCCTATTTGCTAAACCTTTTTGACGTATATTTCATTGAAAACCACACAAAAACAACATATTTACCTCTTAAAACCAACCTGCCCAACATTTTGGGTAATGGGCGAGTCATGTTGGCTATGTCCACTTCTTTTATTCAGTCTATGGGAAAAGCATAGTATAATTATGGCAGTTGAGAATAAAAGTATTCTAGCCACACTGTGATTTGTATCGGACAAGTACTGGCATGCAAACACATCAAAGATGATCATAATAATTCACATCTAGCAAATATATTGAAAGCCCACGCCTGTTTTTTTTCCTGTTTCCTGAATGTCTCTGACATGACTTGAACACCCAGACATTAGTTCACCTGACTCCAAGTGACACTTCATTGCTATGTCTCCATTACGGCTCTGGTTATTGTCAATTTGGGATCACAGATTCCTCTTAAGACAGTGAAACCAAACCACATGGAGGTTTCTAGTCCCCTGTGGGATTTCTGGTGGAGTTGGGTAATGGTGAGCGCCTGAACCTGTGGTCATAAAAAATTCCTGTGGTAGAGAGTGTGTCAAACTTGGAAGCCTACGGAGGCCAAGTCTTTTCTTTCCCTTTTCTTTTTTCTCCTCTTTTCTCTTCCATTCAGCTTCACTGTTTTCGCTCTCCACCTTGGCCTGCCGCAGTTATAATAACAGGAGTACGGCTGAGTGGGGTAAAGTACTGAATGACTCACATGTGGCTCTGTGAGCGGAGCTGGACCCCAACAGCCTGTCATTCTTACTTCCCAAATAGTTGCCTCATTATATCCCAAGTGCAGTATACTGTAATTGCTCTCTCCTACAATTGGCTTTTTCAAAGGAGACTGCGTTGCTTTTTCATTTGTTCAACCCCACTGCCAAATTTGACATCACGTTGATTGTATTTTTGCAATATAATGTACTTTTTTTGAGTCGTTTTCTCTATTGTTATCTGGCATTGCTTAATGTCTTCGCTCTTCCTGTTTCCCTCTTTTGGTCTCATTTTCAAGACCGTAAACATTTGTATTTTCTTCACAGCTCAGGATGAAGGCTTGGATGCACTTGCAGCCGTCATCAGCAGACAGAAGATAATGGGCCAGGAGATCGGCAATGAGCTGGATGAACAGAACGGTAAAGTTGAATGTGCATGTGCGTCTGGACATCTTCGTCAAAAAAAAATTCCAGACACATTACATACCGCTGTGCGAAAGCAATCAGACATACTTGTTCTGCAATGGAACGACTTGCCTCATGTAACTTGCTGGACAGCGATACTCCCTCACACCACCGCAGCACTGACATAGTTAGCACACACACGCCCTCACACTACCATTGTCAGAGCAAGTCTGACCTCACATTCAGGTCATAACCATAGACTGTATAAATAAGGTCAAAACCATGTCTACCAGCTTCTCCTTTATCACACATGCCACAGAGAATCTTCCTGCTGCTTAAATGTATTGAAAAACGGTACGAGTTTTGTTTTCTGGAATCAGATCTGCTCAGAGATAATGGTGCTTTTGGGGTTTTTTTCTGGCTAAATGGCTCTCATCAGTCCATAAATAGCCTTCATCACAAGTCGAATGTGCTATACAGAACTGGGTGCAGTGCTCCAGACTGTTCTTATGCTCAGACTGGCGGTACTTGAGACACAAGACTATGAGACGATCATCTGTCAACCGGTGAACAATTAGATACTTTAATGCATCGCTCTCAGAAGACTATAGCAGTTAATAGGCTGAGCCTTGAGAGTGTTACCTTACAAAGAGGATGTACACATGTATTCCTATCTTTTTTTTATTTAAACATAAGGGCTAGCTCTAGTGTTTACTCTGAAAGTGAACCCAGACCCTGCATTAGTCTGTCAGTTTCTTTTCTCACAATCGAGCAGAGAATGTTCACAGTTCAGAAACTGCAGGTCGATAAAAGAGAGTGGGTCATTTTACCCACAGCAATAATAAAGGAGTGACTGTTGTCTTTGTCACACACACTTTAGACACTCTAGACTTTATATTTTTCTCTCCATGGCTTCAGTAATGTGTCGGGCATAGACTGTATATAAATAACGGACGTAGTCACCGTGACGTTATTCATTAGTTTGTGGACTGCCCATTTGTAGAATTGAGTTCAGTGTTACAGCTGCCGCCATCTTGCCTCGAGTCCGTCTCCATCTTTGTTTTTTTAAAACAGGAGAGACCATAGTTGGACTGGGGAGGCGCGAGAACAGGTGTATCTTAAAAATTAACTGTTAACAAAACTAAATCTAAATTGAACATCCAACTCTTTGGAGTGTCTTTTAGTACAACCGAATGCTGAACAAGACATTTTTACATGAACAAAATGTTCAAAAAACTAACTCATTTTGTATTGAGATAGATTGGATCAGACTTCTTTTGCAACCACCATTGGTGACCCCTGTTGGATCTTTGAGAGATTGCAGGCTTAAGGCCCCTGAAGTTCCTTAAGCCTTCAATCTCTCAAAGATCTGCTTCACTGCTCAGATTGGGAGGTTTCCACTTGGTGTTGGGCTGTCAGTATTGGCAAAAAAAAAAGGAAAGATGTTTGAACCTTCCTTCTAAAGGAACCCACACAAGTTGAAATGATTTGAATATTGACTTTTTCAATATCGTGCCTTGAAGAGTCTAACACCGATTAAGAGGAATATTGAATGTTCTTAATTTGTGGCAACCTCAGAGGAGATCCCAGTTGCCTCACACACCTACAGCACAGGCAGTTATTGTCTATTATTTCTACCCCAATGACCAGCTTCCAGTTGGGAAAAGAAAGGCGTTGTACTATCCTGTAATATCCTGTCTGAGCAGTCGTACCCAAACAAGTCCAGAGGTTGTATAACTGAGCGATCTCGGCATGGAAACAAACGACCTTCCCTTCTGCTGGGAAGGAATGGCAGATGTTTGGTCGACACCGACGGGAGAATGGAAGAGAAAGAGAGGAAAGCTGATTGTTTTAGCTCGCTCTCCTGTTACCGTATTGAACTAGAGATGGATCATTGCTCTAATGCTCCGACTGGCGTGTTTTTCTTCTCGTTCCTTCAGCTTGATGTCAGTGTTTCCAATAATATGAACCTGAATGGGCGATGGGAGAGCTGTAACCGAGAGTTACGCCAGTTCCACTGCAAGTAAGCGAGAAGGCAAATGATTTTGGCCGTGGACTCAATGGCTTTTCACTACTCCCGTATCCAGACCCCACATGACTCTTAAATATAAATTTGATGGGAATTCAACTCTTTATTTCTGTAATGGCCCGAAATATCTGTGCCACCTGTGGGTATCGTAATCGGCTGTGTGGTGAAATCCAAACTGTGCAAATTTGTAGAAGCCTGCACACATTTCCACCACACTTCTCTGTATTATGATATAATATTACTGAGATATATACACTGTCTTTTGTTTATTACAAGAGATATTCATGGTGCATACTTTGTACTGGTCTCTGCAGATGCTTGATAAAGTGTAGACATAGAAT
The DNA here is from genome assembly GCA_903364295.1 of Serranus cabrilla. Taxonomy (NCBI): domain Eukaryota; kingdom Metazoa; phylum Chordata; class Actinopteri; order Perciformes; family Serranidae; genus Serranus; species Serranus cabrilla. Next base: position 797,430 of record CAFUXE010000108.1, on the reverse strand, counting down.
TTCCTCACTGCCCAGACTAGATCCTCACAGTCTCTCCACAATTTACAGCCGAGCCTCAGGTTTATAAGGCCTGCTGACAACAGGCAATGATTCACAAGGCCTACAGGGCTCCGGCCTTCCACAGCTTGTCTTTCCCTCCCTGCGCTGCTTTTCTTTTGCAGGACCTTTGCTGCCCCTCCATCTCTCATCTCCCTCCCTGCTCTTCTTCGCCTCTTTTCAACAGATCTTTATTTTATAACTTCTTTCCCATTTCTTCCAGCCCTGTGTCTCCTCTGTATCCTCTCATGCTGAGTTATGGGAGAGGCCTTAGCTCCGAAGAGTTTCACAGGATGGAGAGTGAATACTGGTGTAGTCCCCATGTTCTCTAAGCTGGATTTATGGTTTTTTAGTGAACTCACAACTTTTAATAAAGGAAAGTAGAGCGTGAGAGATATATCTGTTGACAGATATTTTCATCAGATATCAGCCTATCAAAGGCATATCAGTCATGTGCCGTTATGAAAACCTTTTTTTACACAATATATATATATATATTTTCTTTTTTAAATATTCACAAATTGACTGAAACTGAGAAATAATTATGTTTATTTAACTATGTATTTTATCCTATTCTTCATTTTCTTGGTTATCATTCATAGAATTGGCTGACAATGAAATAAATTGTTTAAATAATGTATAATAATATCTAAAAATGTTAAATATTATTAAAATTTTTTGTTAGAGAAAGTTGCTCTCTGGGTACATTTGCAGTGTGGTGAAACATAAAAAATATATAAAAATAATACATACATACACACACATAGCATTAGCATCAGTCTCAGAAATCCCATATGATTAGCTTTGTCCATACTCTAAATGTGTTTATGTATTTGTCTGATTTGTAAAGTATATGCAGACACACTGTAAAGTCTGCCAGAGAAGGTTTCTTCTTTTCTTCTTCTTTGTCAGTCGAACACTTTGATCCTCCTGGTTTGTTTTTGCTTTTCAAGTCTTTGAGTGTGTGTTGTTTCAGGTCTTTACTCTGCTGTCACTATGGCAAATTAGAAATCACAGAATAAGAAGATTGCAAATAGAAACTGAAATGTTTTTCCCCCATTCCTTCTGGACATACCTAGTTACTGTGTAGCAGTACTGTTGCTATGGCCGTTGTATTTATTACAGAATAATAATAATTGTGACTTCTCAGTTGTAAGTCTTCAGGCTATCCTAAAAACCAAGCCCTCATTCCAGCTCTCTTCGGTAGTAAATCCAGAATGCGAGGAACGTAGCTTTTGTATTCTTGCGTTTTATATCCTTGTTATGATAGCATTAACTCTGCACATATTCAAACTATATTTAAAGTGTGGCTGTTTTAGGAATTAATGTTTTCTGCATTTAAAAAATGAAAAACTACTGTTTTTGCTCTCAACTTGTACTTAAATTACTTTGTATTATTATTGCACGAGACAGCTTTGTAGGTGCTGCATTTCTTACTGGTATTAAATGTCAAAATCGACAATGTAAAAAGTAACTGGATAGTTTAATGTTTTCAGAGAGGCGAGGAAAATGGATTTAAGTTATAAAGCAGGGGAATGGCAAGGCTTCTTGTTGATCTTGACAGTTGGCGCGTAACCTTGGCGTCCGACTGCCTTTCTGTCTTGTAGGGTTCCTTTTCCCCCCTGATCACTGTACTGTAGCAGTGTTTTCCTATAAATAGATTAAGCTCTTTGTAGTTTGGCTCCTCAAGTCTAGCTCATGACCCAAGTGCAGTGGAGGTTGCAGTCATTTCCTTTTCGGGAAACAAATCCGGCTGAGGTCAGCAAGGAAGATGACCCTTTTCAGAGGTTTAAAGATGAACCCAAAGCCCTCAGTTACTCCTCTCTCCGTCCCAAATGAATGAGAATAGACTGAAATGTAGAAACGAGTAAGCAGACGATTACCTCAATTTTAGTCTGCTTTATGGCTCATAAAATTAATCCGTTGCATACTGAAGATTTTCCCATCTTCCTCGCCAATCATAACAAGAAGAGAAATTCAATCAGGATTATTAGCGAGTTAAAACGAGTTAAATAATGTGCTGTCATCAAGTTTTTTTTTCATATTCTGACATGATGTTACCAAAGATAGTATATTTTCATGATCGAATTAAATGTTGCAGAAAATAGAGCAGCACATAGCAGCTGAAATGGCTTGCATCAGCAGCAGTCTCCCTTCCCACTGAGAAAGATCAACATTAATTCACTTTACTAGTGTTGATATTTCTCAGATTGTGGCCTGGAACATGACATCAGTGTCTTATAGTTGCGAGTGACAGACAGTGGCCAGCTTGTTAAAATAGTGGCTTTTGAAAAGGGGCGGCGAGAGTTCGAGGCTGTCCGATTTTTAGGGGCTTCTTCTTGATTAGATTTGACTGGTGGTGAAGTGCTGCAGCTATGACATATGCCATGTCTGTACAGACTCCTGCTGCAGCAGTGTTGAGTGAAACAACATAATGTAGAGAGACAGGGAGACACAATAGCACATAGGGGTGTCGCAACTTCAATTCTAGATGGAAAACCAATCCAACGAAGCTTTCAATTTCAATTACTGAAATCAAAAGCAGGGTCGGCAACCCCCCTCCCTCCTCAAACCTGCTTATACCTCATATGGCCTAAGGTGGGTTCACTCCCCCACAAAAAAAAATACACATCAAAGTTGATGTCATGTAGTTTATCTTTTAAAAGAAGACTTTTTATTATTGACATTGACAGTTCCAGGGCTTAAAACCAATGACCTGTCTTTACAAATCGTGACTCAGTAGTCGTAGCCCTAGACTTTAATTTAATCTTGGAATGTAGTGTGTATATGTAATTATCTGTCGCTGGGGGTCTCTCCATTAAAGCAATAACAAGACAATGGGGCAATGAAATCATTGTCATTTTTGGCACATTTCATTAATAAGGAGGCTCTTACTGGAGCTGAAGTATCTGCAGAGGTCTCTTCTTCTCCAAAACAAATGGACCCGGTGATTAAAACCGGAAGAAACACTGAAAAGGGCAGTTTTACCTTAAAAAAATCAGTGTTTCCCCCACGCTGTTGAGCTCATCGGCGGTGGAGCTTTTCTGAAAACTTAGATTAAAAAATAGCCAAGATCTAAAACGTGTGTTGTAAAAAAGTAGATTTATGACAACTTCTGGCAGACATCCACAACACTAGTTGTGTTTCCATCAACACATTTCTATGCACATTTTGCAGGAGAGAAGCTTGATGGAGCAGCTTTGTTTAGTCGCTCTAAATCAGTTCATGGAAATGTCCCTAATTTGCATTTTCTTGAATGCGACATTTCAAAGTTTCGCTTCAAATCTTGATTCGACTTTAATGGAAACAGGGCTACTGAGGCGTGCACAGAGGGGATGTGACACCATTGACAGGTGACAGACAGAAACTGTCCTTGAAAAAGCAACACAAAGTTCTCTAGGTTTGAATATTGTTGGAAACATTATGGATCATTCAGATATACGATTAAAAACATAGCTCTTGGTGTTTTTAGATTTTTCAATATAGAAGTCATCCTTATAAAACTTAAAAAATCTAATTAAATTGTTCATTTAGAGAATTGCGACATCCCTAATGACAAACCAGAGGCAGATCCATTTTCAGCTCTGTGCTTATGGCTCCATCAAGATCAGGCATTATAGGCTATTCCAACTGAATGAATAAATGATGAGTTCATCTATTTTCCACCACCTCTCTGCCTGTCTGAAGTTCAACAGGAGTTTCCAGCTAAAGTAAAGCTGCTCCTCAGAGTTCACCACACATAAACCATTCAAATGAATCAAGTCGCTGCCATTTGTTTTCCGTGTGTTTGTCTTCACATCCAGACCTAATTTTGAATAGACCTCAGACCCCTGACAGCTCTAGCAGATGTGTTCCCACATTAACTATCAAAACCATAGCCTTTCCATGTCCTGTCCCTGTTTTTCCCCTCTCGCTTTGATAATAATTCTTTGGGGCAACTCCTATCTTTACTGAGAACACAGTATTAGCCACAAAGTGTACAGTATATCCGGGACTGGAGAGAAACAGACTCTCATTTGGATTGAGACCTTCTGGAACACATTTTAGATGGATACACGAGATATTTTCTCTTTGGCACTGCAACAGGTCTGACCACATGTGTGCTCGCGTTCTGACTGACTCTTGGAGATAAGAAGAGGTGGATTACTCCAACTTGGTCCAAGTTGAATCTTGTGTTGTCTAGAAACAGATCTAGTACACACAAAACATTGTAGATACATGTCAAAATATAAATATTCTCCCCTTTTGACTGCTTTTATCAAAATCTTTCATTCAAGTAGTGTCAGTAAAGGACATAAAAAAACTTTCTCATTCTTATACCAGTCTTGGTGTAATTGTAATTTGCTTTAATTTTTCATTATTGATTTATCAATTTATTAATTAATCATTTGGTAAATAAAATAACTGAAAATAGTGAAAATACTATCCATCTCAGTCCAAAGTGATTTTTCAGTCCAAGACCCAAAGATATTCAGGTTAATAAAATATAAAGGGGAGAATAAGCAGCTAATCTTCATATTTGAGAGGCTGAAAATTGCATTTTCTGCCATTTTTACAACCAATTGAATAACTGTTGTCACGCCTCTATGTAATCACCTATTGGCAGTTTTTTTTATTAATGCATTGCAGAATGTTTGCTTCTGCCCTGGTCCTGCTAATTACCAGGGAACCTCTGTTGCAAAAACAAAATAATAAAGTGCAGAGCAGAAGCGGTGACTTTAATAAGCTTAAGTTGTTTCCATTATGATGATGCACTTCTCATTCACAGACACCTTAACTGGAATCCGTGGCTGTTGCAGTGACTCAGTTTGTGACCTTTTGGTAATGGGAGAATTTTTAAAGCTCTCTGTCACCCAGCCTGATTATTCTAAAGGTAGAAGTGTGTTATTTTCCAAGTGTCCTCTCTGTTAGTAAGCCAGCCGCTAGAGAAACAGAATCGGCTTTGCTCCCATGATGGACTCGCTAATAATTAGATCACTGATTTGACTGTGCGTCAGCAGAGCATGTATATGGCCCGAGCTGGACAGCACTAATGACTTCCAAATAAACAGTGGAGTGAGAGGAGAGAGGCACTCACTGCTGCAGCACAGTGACATCAGCAGCTGCCCCAGAGAACACAGCCCGGTGCATGCTTCTGCTTTTAGAAACAGCTCTGTGAGCAAATAAACCATACTAATGATGGCACTCGGCAGAAATTCAGTGCGGTTAGACTTGCAGATTGATTTATTGTTTGTTTGATTCGCTCCGTTTGAGAGCGAGGCTGGTAGTAGTGAGTAGTGTTTTCCAGACGGCATGGAAATGCAGAGAGTCACGATGCGTTGTTCAAAAGAGTGTTGTCATCAGAAGAATGTCAGGCTTGCAATGAGCCGCGAAAGAGGGCATCATTTTGTGTGACCACCGGCTTGGCTGACTCGTGTTTGACTGTGGGAATTATTGAGAACTATAAATGACGGAGGCATAACACACCCACGCTATAATATTATTTTGTCTCATTTTTCATAGGAAAATGCCAACTGCTCTCAGACCGCATGGAAATGCTGAAAGTCATGCCCTCGAAATGCCTCTGAAATATTTTTCAGACTGTTTTTGTTGTTTTTTTCCTCACCCTACAATTTGGACAATATGTAGGGCTGCAACTATTTGCATTATTTCTTATTCTATCTCTTGATGCTTTTTAAAATTACTTAAGTCATCATGTATTCTAAATATACCAACATTTAGTGACGTAGTAATCAAAGTCCAACATGGCTTATTCTAATCACTTATTTTGTCCAACCGAGAGTTAAAAAAGGATCCAAATACGTGGTATGAAAAGTACACAAGGAAATCTTCCAATGACTTTGATATACAATGCCAGTCAAAAGTTTGGACACACCTTCTCATTCAATGGTTTGTCTTTATTTTTTTTATTAAATCTTCTACATTATAATCATATTAAAGGCATCAAAACTGTGGCATTTTAGATTCTCCTAAGTAGCCACCCTTTGCTGTGATGTTCTCAAACACATTAAGAAGGAAGAAATTCCACTAATTAACTCTCAACGAGGCGCACCTGTTAACTGAAAACCATTCCAGGTGACCTCGTTAGTCTGACTGAGAGAAGAACAGAAGTGTGCAAAACTGTCATCAAAACCAGAGGTGGATACTTAGAAGAATCTTAAATATAAAGCCTATTCTGGTTTATTTAAAACTTTTTTTTACTACATAATTCCATATATGTTCATTCATAGTTTTAATCTACAATTTTGAAAATAATGAAATTAAACAAAACCATTGAATGAGAAGGTTTATTCTGTAGCATATTTTTATTCTCCTCAATATTCTGAAACCACAAGTTCAGTTCTCATTGATTTTCTGAGCAGGTAAATGAGAACAGTAGATTAAGTTTCCAATTTGTGACTCATACAGAAATTATATTATAAATACTCTTGGGATGTTGCTAGATAGAGCAGCGTGTGGTTTTCAGACAGTAATATAAAGTAATGTATAAAGTAGCATTTTAACCACGGTCTTTTATATTTACTCAACCATACACCACAACAGTTATCTCAGTTAAAGCTGTTTTCTACTTACACTTGTTGATGATTAAAGATGTTTTTGGAGGGTTTAAGATTCCCCAAAGACACTGATGGCAGTGGACGTGTGATGGAATGACAAAAGATGGCCAAATGAAGATGCACCGCAAATCCCTGGGCCAAGTCTCCTGTGCCACGCATCCTAACCAGAGTACAATCAATCATGAGTCCTTGTGTGCTTATTTCACTATCTATCCATCCCAGCATCCATCTCTGTCTGAGGCCTGTTGGTGTCACTCTGATAGAGTTGTGAAGAAGAGGGGGCTAACAATGACACGGGGGACTTGGGTCACATCAGCCACAGCCAAGTGATGAATAATCAGGCTTGGGCGCAGCAAAGGAAATTAACATTTTTGGAGGCTAAAGAAAAACTTCGGAAGACATTTCATCAATCACGCCTTCTTTTGTTTCCCTCAGTGGATTGATGCCCCCTTTAATCACTCAGAAAGTGTGGGCTGAGACTTGGGTTTTCTTCTCTCTTGAGATGCAACCTGTTGTACCTTTTTAATAGTGTTTTCATGCCCCTGGTTGGGTTTATGTGGCTTTTCTTTGGAGTTTCAGACGGTGATTTTGGCTTTCATTGTGCAGAATTTCTTCATGGTCATATAATGAAACCATAATCAATGACTGATCTGAATATGAAAGTCTCTGGTGAAAAATCTATAGAGAAAAAGGTCGTCTGAGTGTTTCCTTATGTGGGTTTACTGACAGAATGGATCAGGGCCAGTAGCTTATTTTCCATCACAGACACACTTCATATCTAAGGTAAATGTCATTTAGTGACGATAGAGGGGGAAGTACGTATACCCGGTCTTGATTATTAAGGTAACTTCATACGCTATAGGCATTCGGGCTTCTTTTTGGTAGTAAAGCATTTTTTATATTACACAAGATATCGCTCATAATCTTTCTTGTCTGTATTGCAAGGAAAGGTTAGTTTAATAGAGTTTAATCTATCCAACACATAGCTAAATGACTTTTAATGTTAAAAGATGTGTGTCTCGGAACAACAAGAGTCATTTCCTCTTTCTTAGTTTTACGTCATTTATTTTTAATAGATGCCAACTTGCAGGAGCCTTTCACACCAGGAGGTTTCCCTCCTTCATGCTCTCTGCTCGACAAGCTTTGTTGTCAGATTGCGGCTTTGATTTATCTCGATCCATCTGGAACAAATGTGTGCTGGTGACAGTCGTTCGCAGGAAAAGGCCCCACATTAAAAAGCCAGTGGCTTTTCAGACTACAGGAGGAGACGACTGATGTGTGGCAGTGGTAGAGGATAGTGGTGACGTAGATACAGTCTGGAAACAGTGTGAGAATGGGGCAGAGTTGCACTGGTTATAGCTAGTGTTGTGCCCAAACCACTTCTATATTATACTGTTGATGCAGAGCTTCCTCATATTAAAAAACAAAGTAAAAATAAAGATTCGTCTTGCTGTCTATCACAACAGCAAATACATTCTCATTCGATGTGAATCTCTTCTGCATTATTTATTGATTTATGTAGTAAATGCCACCAATAATATTAATATGGCGCTTAAGGAATGAGTTCTTAAACTAGGAAGTAAGTTAGCATTTTAGCGCCCTGGGGTCTCTCCTCTCAAACTCAATGAATGGGTTGGTGGTTAGATGCCTGAAATAAGGTCTGTGGTTAACACAAGTTGAGAGATGTTCGCATTTTGTTGTATGACATAAAAAATCTTGCATATAACGTATGTTTTTACTTTAGTTTACTTTAGTTCACTGTAGCGTAACATTAGCTTTTTACTTCCATCAGCTGCATTAATGCTTCAAACGTTATAAAAACAGTGTTCGTTTGTGACGATTATCCTGCTGAACAAAATGTGTAAGCATCAGAAGCGTGTGTTTGCCACAGAGCCCAAATGAGCCCAAAAGATGCTAACTTCCGGGTTGATCTACAAAAATATGTGATTTAATTTTAATCTCTACAGCAGGTTGACCAGCAGGTGATGGCAGCATGAGATATTAGATCCTTGTCACCCAGTGAATGCCAGATTAAGCAAGAAATGTAAAAAATAACAATAAAAGGAAAAAAGGCACAGTGTGCATTCGAATGTGGTCCACATCATCATGTTTGGGAATAATGCGTAAAAGTTCATCACAATCTCATAAACCATGGTGACTCATTTCTGGATGTTTCTCTATACTGTTGTGTAAGGGATATTATAGCACATTATCCACCCCACAGCTCTGTGTATCAAATGATCCTGACTCTGCACGTTTGTTGGATCTGATGTTTCTTTTGGGTGTTTTTAGCTTGAACAATCCTCTAACAAACAATGTAGAATGCTGTTTATCTTGCTGACATTTTTTTTCAGCGAAAAAATGTACAAATGATAGCTGTGAGTTTGATTACGATTTAAGTCGTCACCTTCCACTTTGAGAATGTGTGAACAAACAAGGGCACAGCATGCATCTTGGCGGAGAAGGAGACTCTTATATTGCCTCTTTCTCACCTGCACACACACATATAAATATTCAGACACCACACTTGTTCTGCATATAATCTAGACAGGCACCTAGAGAAGCCCAGTATACAGTATGATGCTGGAATGAGGTGTGGCCGGTCCCGCTCAGCTCATCTGCAGACCCGGATCACATCCAGATGTCCACCAACAGGCCCGTGTAGAGACTGGGCGAGGTTGTTTCCCCTTCCACTCCCTGCTCCATCCATCCCTCACAACACACACAGCCACCATGCTGGCAGTCGCGAGCTTTTTCACAAACTATCAATTGTGCATTATCCCTAAAAAACGCATACACTAATAAGGAAAAAAAAATGCAGGGAGGTATGATTTCACCGGTTCTTTCCCACCACCATCTTTGAAGCAGAGGATGACACAACACTTGGAAACAAACACTTGTTGGGCTGTGTGTGTTCTTTGAAGGGTTCGGTCTCATTACCATGTCTTTGAGTAATCCGTCTTTTTAATACTGTCTTAGTGGACATTAGAGGGGGTTTAGCTGGCATTAGGGGTTTTACTGTGATGCTAATACTGCGACTGTGATGCAGGATTTCAGTTGTCATAAACAGCTGAGGAACCTTTTTCACCATTTTACTCACGTTATTATGAATTCAGCTGTTTTTTATTGTGTTTTATTTTTTGAGGTTCATTTTTAGATGGTGCCTCCTCTTTTTGCTATGGTGGAAGTAGGACATGCCAGACACTTATACTCATTCACCCGAGGATGCTACATATCCCTCCACTGAACCAGTTAAAGTGGGCTTTTACTTGGTAATACCAGGTTTTACTTGACTTTTATTTGCTGCAAACAGCATCAATTCTGTTACCACAAAAATATGTTGAGTGACATTTTATTCAGGTACTCTGTTCTTACAACCTTGATTCCATAAAAGTTGGGACATTGTGTAAAATGTCAATAAAACAGAATGCAAGTCATAATTCAGAATGTATTCTTCCAAAAAAACAAAGGTTTATTAGTTTATTATCATAAAATAAATTGTCTTTGTACACTTTCCAAATTAATATATATATATATATATAATATACAGAAAATTATTGAATTGTGTTTTATTTAAGTTATAGACATCTTATTTGGAATGCCCATTGTTCATTATCATTATTTATAATGTACCACACACTTGGATTGGGCAAAGTAGAGAATATTCACAAAATATAATATAATATGGAAAATAGAAGGCATTATTTCTTATGCTGGAGTTATTTTATTGCTTCAATCTAAATCAAGAGAAAAAAAAAAGATTTAAAAGCCATTGAACAAACCATGCATAAATATATTATACATGTGCATTTATAATACATCCAAGCCTGGAGATAATATGCATTTATTCACATAAAATAATTGATGTTCCACACAGACAGTGGAAGCATGCTTTTGCATAACGTCTTTGCCGCACTGTTACTACTGTCCTCTTAGTATTTATTTGGAAAATCCTCTAGTATTACTGAAAAAGAGAGATAGATGGGTGATTCATTCACATCAATCATATGAACAATATAAAGTATCAGCCTTTATATGGATATTACGCAAGTCAGCATTACCTCACTGGATTACCTGCTCGAAAGGAGGATGTTATGATTTGGCTGCATTTTATTTGCACAGCCAAGCCACTGTTATGTTTTCTTTTGTTGGGAGAATTGCCTAGTGCGTGTGGTATGTGTACAATTTAACGGCGAACTGATGTTGATACTTTGCTGTAATTCTTCCCCGGAGAGCTTTTGCGGGCAGATTGTCCAGGGGAAGCACATTAGCCGTATGTGTTGGTGGTATTGGTGGTTGGGAACCTCTGCAATTTCAGCTGCCAGTTCTCTTGGCTTGGGGCGAAGGATTCCCTGCCATTTAATGGTACCTTAGACTGACTCAGGCTTGGCCCAGCAGGTTCCTTTTGGCTAACGCAAGTGACAGCGGGAACAAATCTCCTCCTCTGTTTATTTAATTGCTAACCGCTCCGGTTTGGAGGCCACGTTCAAAGGGCCGACAAGCAGAGAGCTGCCTCGCGTTCCCCTCAGCCTCGGGGAAGCATGGGTCATCCCACATAATGAGTGGAAGGACTTACTTTACCCAGTCTGCGTCAACCGAAAGCCAGCACGTGGTTCCCATTTAAGCACAGGGGGAAGATTGCACCTTCATCTGCTGGGCATTTTTATGTGTTTATGTGTGTGTGCAAGTGCACATATATACATCTGTTCTTTAGCACTCAGTGTGTGTGTGTACGTGTGCAGAAGAGTGTGTATGTTTGAGAGTGTAAGTGCCCCGTCTGAGTGTGAGATCACTGTGTTTGTACTGAAAGTCAGCACCACATGTCCAGCACATGTTGTCAGGTTGTGACTGGCACACAGGCAATATTTCTATCTGCATGAGGAGCTCAGAGGCCACTGGCCAGCCCGAGAAGGGATGGAGTTAGAAGTAGACGTCAGTGCAGGACCTCACACACACACGTATGCAGACACAAACACTATGACGAGCACACAGAGTGCGGTAGGAAGCAGGGTGGGTTAATCTTACAGATGCACTGTGCAAAAACAGAGGGGCGAGGGAGTCTGAGAGTGAGGGGGCACGATGGAAGGAGAGCGAGGGAGGAAAAACAAAGGTCGAGAGACTTGGAAGGAGCTGATAAGAAATGATGAGAGCCAAAAATAAAACAAAATAGGATACAAAAAGATAATTCTTTAATAAAGAACTTGGCCAATTGAACTCTCTCGTGAGGAAATAAAAGTAAACAACTTTTTACGTAACTTACGTTTTTACGTTTTCATACCATCAGGATTTCTAATTACCCTGGTATACCCTAATACCCTGATACTACCCAAGCCTGATCATGAGATCTTGCTAGAATTTACATACATTCTGGGTTTACACATATGAATTTGTTTGTGTTTATTCTCTTATTTGTTCATTTATTTGGTGTGTTACTACCATTTTGTACCGATATATATTTGCCCAGTGTAACCGTAGAAATATCGGATGTATTGTTGCTGCATTTGAGATCCGTCTTTACAAGAGAACATTTCAGTGATACCATCACCTAACCTTCAAAGTGATACTGTTCATAAGTGTCCCATTAGAAACCTTGCAAGTCTTTGTAAAAACATGTCAGTGATCTGTCACTTTTCTAGAACAAAACCTTTGAAGTGGGAATTGCTTTGTGCACCATTCATTTCTTCTGTTATCTGATAACCCTGCAAGTGTGCTATCAGCTGCAATCTACAGGCCAAACTAAGGATGAGAATCCCCCTCCAGACAAAAGATGAAAAACTGTTTCAGAACCTTGTTTGCCTCATAATTTGAATAAGAGGCTCTTTATTGGCCTCTTCTTTTGTCTGTAAAATGTTGACGTCCGTTTTATGTGTTATGGGCAAGCACGGGCCCCTAAAAAAAGGTGTTTTATCTGTTATCTAATCATTCTCATCTGTCTCACTCTTGGCTTAATACCAGTGTTCAGTTTTGTTTCTAGGCTGTTATTGTTACATGTCCAAGACAGGCTGTGTGTTTTAGTTCAGGCATGGACCTGCACCGTCCAGGCTAAAGACGATAAGCAAAGAAGAAATTGCATTTCAAGGGGGACATAACTTAGTGACTGATGTCATTTTTTATAACTTATTTTTTGAGTAATATTTTAAATTATTATTTTTAATTGTGTACCAAGATAAATCTGTTTAATGACAATACATAAAGTATCCATTGGTATATTTTTTTAAGTCTTATATACTACCAAATGTGGCCAAATAAGGGATTTAATTACCATTATAAGCTTTCCCCACATTTAATTTTTATACTGTTTATATAATTTACCCAAATTTACAAAATACAGTACACATACATAAAGTTCTGCAATGTATCTCTTTTTTTATACTTCATATATTTTATTTGGAATAATTACAAAAATGATAATCAAAGTTGCTTCCCATACTTTTGAAATAAAATAAGTATTGCAAGTTAAACTTTAAAGCCTACTCTCTCTGCTCCCTCATGCAGCGGACACATGAACCCACTAGTGGGCAGTAGAGGCAGTGTTGGCGCCCCAGTCCCGATCCTCAGTGAAATTCTTGGTGTTTACACCTACCAACTGGAATGATTCACGGCTGTGTGCTCTCTCTTCCGTGGGATAGATGTGTTATGGTGGTGGAATGATCCAAGTTTTGAGCGGATGGAGAGGGAGTCACAGGATCTCACACAGGATTTGTTAATTTGTTTAATTCCTCCGAGGAGGTTTCTTCTTCTCCTCCAGTAATCAGCACCTCCTCCTTCTCGCTCATCAGCTGGAGGAGCTGGGTAATTACACGACAGCTGTAGGTGCAGCTGTTTGAATGGCTGCAGCTTGTAATGCACTGTCGGACTTCATACAGTACGATGATGAGAGTGGTGCGGTGGTGTTGGTGCGTGCCATTCATTCATGGGTCTTGTGTGTTTGTGTGTGAGAGTGTGCAGTTACTAGGACTACACTTACATGTTGACACTAATGTGTTTGTGCAACTGCGTGCATGCATGTGGTTTTGCTCCGTGTCTAACTGTCTGCGCATCCAGCCATGTTTTGTAGCCCACAATGGAGCATGTGGTCTCGTTGCGTCATATTTCTGTTGTTTGCTTAGTGCCCTGCTCCACTCTTGTCCACAAGCTATGTGGGAGGCTGTTTCCTCTCAGGATGGGAAGTTGTTTCAGCCGCACTGTTGGCCAAACATTTATCCTGGCCTCCATGAGTGCAGTAACCTTTAAATCCACCACATACTCACTGAAGACATTCAGCAATTATAAGCATCTCTTGTGCCACCATGGTACGCCAAGTGTTCCCATTTCTGTCTCTTGTCACTTTCAGATATACATTTACTGGCATCAGTGTAATCAAGAACAGTACGTCAAGATCAGGTTATTTTTTTAATGGAAAGCTTTTAGAAAATAGAGGTTGGTTTTGTATTTATCTTTCTTTGTCTCTGGGATCTGTCCTCATGTGGGCACACTTGGTCACTCACTGACTTGCCGGGGTGGTCTAGGATGCATTTGACCACATACATTTTGTAGTGTAAACACTGATGCCTCCCTGACAAGGAAGCGACAGTAAAATACATCAAATCATGTCATGGACTATGTGTGTTTAGAATATGGTTTGGAATTGAGAACCAGTTCCAAACTGTCAAATCAATCATCTTAAATGTGTCTGAGCTCATCACTTCCTTTTACTTAAGCTAGCATGTTTTTCCTTAAAGTTGTGCATTGCAAACAGCATCAAACCTTGCGACAATAAGGAGTAATGGCATAGAGGAAGAAAACAGTCCAAAGCGTGATTAAAACCTGTACGATGATCATTTCTAGTAAGGCTGAAAATGCCAGTTATATGCTGAAACACATCATGGACTTAAATTCTAGGAATGCCATGTGTGTGACCACTACAAATTGAATTCATTTAAGATGATGTCAGAAAGATACTGAAACTGTTGTGTTGACACTAAAAACCTGAGTGGGCCTACTTATTTCCCTCATAGAAAACTGATCAGGAATCAATAAGCATTTTCCTGAGGCCTAGGGAATTTAGTCCCTGGCCTGCACCTGTTGTGTTTTGTCTACTCATCTGCCTTGCAGTGGGAGGAAAGTGTCACTGGCCAGTGAACTGCCAGCATCTGGCCTGGATGTAAAAATTCTGCCATTTTCTCTGTTCATGGTGCACATGGCTTTGTTCCCTGTTTCCCTCATCACCTAATTAGGTTTCTCTTCTTGCCAAATATGTACTTTTTCCGCCACTCACGCACTCACATTGAAAGAATGATTGTCACTGAAATTAAGTTTGATTTACTCGGACTTAAATCACATTTTTTTTTTTTAGCTGCAAATGTCTTTCTTTTGAGGCTGTGTTTACAACACTTACATACATCCATAAAACTATATTGCAATGTCACCATGACACTTAAATTTGCTCATTTGACCTGCTTGTTTTTATCTTTTTACACATTCTTTATTGTTTCTGAGCCACTGATCTGATAGACATCTCTATCAGAAGCGCCACAAGTTTGGACTTTGAACTTAAGATCCATATTGAAAGAGTTCTCAAAATGACACGCAATCAAAGTGCGTGATCCAAGGTACAGTCCACTGACCAAGAATTAATGTCATCTTATCTGAGAATTTTCCAGGCTGAACAACAGCTTTGTGGTGTTTCATGTCTTACTGATCTTCAGCAGATAAATACCAGCTGGACCTGAACTGTCTTTTCCACAATAAACGTCTCTGTCCGAGGTGATCCGGCTCTGACTGCTCCTGTTCTTCCTCTGAGCGCGCTGTGGGATAACACTGCGGAAATGACTCTTCAGTCTGGGACACAAATGTTAGTCGGAAGTGTGTCACATCCGGGAAGTGTATGTGTCTGCCTTCCGCTATTTGCGTTCTGGGAAGGGTGTGCCCGTCTGTATAATGCTCATAGACCAGTGTGCCAGCACGTGTGTTTGTGTCAGCCTCTTTGCATGGGAGCATATCTGTCTCCATGCGTGCGAGTGCATTATAAGTGAAATGGGGTCTGGCATGAAGATCAAAGTCCCTCCATAACTCCTCAGTCAGTCAGTCAGCCGGTCGGCCAGCCAACGTATTGCCAGGAAGCTTCGCTCACCACAGGGGATGTTGAGTTATTAGAGTCAGATCATTTCAAGTACAACACAGTTGTTCAGTTATTCACAGCCTCTCTTTGTCTTTTGCTTACTTTGTTTACAACTTGGTCATTATCGAGAACTAAATCAGGTTGTTATTGCAAATAAAGAAATAGCAGTAGAAGTTATAAATCATTGCAATGTTCAAGTAACGATTACCATCAGAAATCACCTGTGTTATTTTGGTTTAAGGGCATATCATTTCCAAAACTGTCAAGCCTGTCATTGATATGTTTATATTCTGATTCATGTTCCAGAATGATTAGCATCATTGACAATAACCTTAAATTATCTAGTAGTTAATTAAAGGCGTACAGCTTCCTAAATAACACACAATTATCATTATGTTAATGTAAATTTATGACCTTCAATGTACTTAATATTAAGTAAACCAGATGTTCATTTGCATTAATTGTAGCTGTGTAACTTGTCTGCTTTAGGCAGTCCCTGTTTATGGGTAATCTATTGTAATTGCCATAATCACTCACTGTTCAAATGATTAATTGTCTTTTCCTATCACATAAATGGCTAAAATGACTTTTTATACATTTTGTATTATGATCGTCTGGTTGGCAGCCCAGAAACCAGATAGTACAGGAGATAACTGTGCCAGAATCCAGTAGGTACAAATCTGTTCTCATGTCACACAATTTGAATCCCATCCAATCAAATCTATTACTTTTCCTCTTTTTTTTGTTTTTATCAAAATCTAGCTTCTCAGTATGTCACCCCCTCCTGGGTGTCCTCGCTAATGAAGTGTGATGGTAGTGATGAAGTGTAACAGCGGCTGGTTTGGAGGTGCTGTGCCAGTGACAGGGTGGTCCCTGCCTCACGCTGCTGCCGCCGCCGCTGCTGCTGGTGCTGGCACCCTCATGCTCATCATGCACACATTGTTCGATGGCACCTGGCCATAAGAAGGGTGATGGCGGAAAGCCTGGTAATGATCAGACTTCTCCTCATCGCTGTTGGCCTTTGCACAGGGTTCTGAGTGCAAATCCTTGTTATGCCTCGGCGGGGGCGATCGCCGTGGCTTACGGCATTGTGTTTTTGGGCTGTCCATATTTACATACGCCTTCATGTCTGTCCATCTATCCCATTCTACTGAACACAATATCTCGGCAATGCAAGGAGTACATTTCTTTAAATTTGGCACAGAAGTCCACTTGGACTCAAGGATGAACTGATTATGTTTTGGTGGTCAGAGGTCAGTGTGACCCTGCACCCTTTCCATTTTCGTAACACAATATCTCAGGAATTTCAGGAGGGAATTTCTTTAAATTTGTCCCAAAGTCCACTTGGACTCAAGGATGATGTGATTTTATTTTGGTGGCCAAAGGTCACTGTGACCTCACCTCCGTCCCATGCTCATCAGGCGATATCTCAGAAATGCCTGATGGGAATTTCTTCAAATGTGGCTCAAATGTCTGCTTGCACTCAAAGATTGGTGGTCAAAGGTCACTGTAATTCATACACTTATTCGGACAAAATTTCACACAAATGGCTTTTAGGATAAAATGAATTGATGACATTTTATATTGAAAAGGTCAAGTTCAATGTGATTTGAATTCCCTCTGAGCTTCACTACATGTAATACACTGGTAACTTTAGTCCATTTTCGGTGATGGCTGGCCATGAAGACAGAGGATGCTGGAAAATCTGGCAGCTCTACACAGAAATAGTTGTATTCAGTCTGAAAAGCTGATAAAGTGTTATAAGTTCTCCTCATTGCTCTCACTCTTTTCCTTTTTCCAGGGCTTTCTTGAATTCATCTGTGGATGACATTATGGGATTGATTTTAATTAACTGCGCACATTATAGTGATGGCTTCCAGCTGTCTTGAACAGCCCAAGTTTGTAATTGCTGGATACCTATTATGGCCAACACATGCCCAACAGTCGACTTTTCTGCTGACTAGGTTTTTTTTTTTATTCTGCCAGTATCACAAGATGACAACATGACTCACCTGTTTTTTGTTTATGTGCACGGTGCTGATTTTTAGTCTTTGCAGACTCAAACTGCCCAAGTTGTTTTTAAAAGCTTGAGCGGTATTCTGGTCATCCAATGCTCCTGAAAAGGCCCACATTTCCTCTGTTCAAGAATAGATTAAATTATACTGTCAGTGATGCGTTGGAGCATTATAGGATGAGCAACTTTGGGAAGTAAGGAATGTATAAAAAAATAGTGATGAAAGGAATGAATAGAAATGTCAGTTGTCAATATATTCCAATGATCCAGTCTTCGTGCAGTACTTTTTGAGTTATTTTGCACACAAACAAACAAACAGACAGACAAACGCCAGTGAAAACATGACCTCCTTGGCGGAGGTAAATATACAGGCCTCATACAGACTGAAAGAGTAGGGGTAATGTTATTACCATAACAAGCCTTACCAAAATGCTGACTTTGATGGTAACATGCTTGAAATAGCAATAGCATGAGAAACCCAATGTACTCCTCCAACTTAACCTTGGTGGACTGCATTCCCATAATTCACACGGACCTTGTCTTTGGAGTCGAGCAAGCACAAACCCAATGATCTGTACGTGCAAAAACTGAACTAGCGGTTGAGATTTTTCTCAATTTATGTGCCTTTCTTTGAAGTGTTTTCTTTCAAATGGAGCGTCAACTTTGAGAAATTCATTCACGAGGCGGTCACTCTTTTTGGTGTCCATCATGTGCGATGATGGATCTTAGGGTAAACGTAGCAGGGTTAGGGAGGTGAAACTGTCTGTGGACACACAGCCGGTTTCAGTTTCAAATTGGCGCACAAATGGTTAGGATTAAGGCTGGAAACGTGGAGGCCATGTATGTTATGGCTGTCAAAGTGGCGGGTCACTACTGTTCCAGATTTTTTGTAGCTGTATTTTTACTCCTTTACATTCTCTTTGAATTTAGTTTGTATTGTTTTTTTTAGTTAGTAAACTAAGTACAAGTCCTGTATGAAACACCTTGGTTTTCAGTTCATTATGTCGTATATTTGCATTCATACCCGTGTTATTGAGCATGCTTGATTCAGATTCATCAGTAAGTGTGCAGACTCTAATGTAACCGCACAAATATTGTTCAGAATGAATATTCAGAGGTTGAAGGTTGTTCTTTCAGCTGTCAGTAGGCTTCAACTTCTCCTGCTGGAGTGGTAACATAACATTTATTCCAAGGTTGACAAAGACCGATCCAACACAAAGTTTTCATTGAAAGAGGGTGCTGCTCCACAACATGAATAAACAATACTACGTTTTGATCATTGGCAAGTGTGGCCATGCCATTAACTCCATAAAGCAAGACATTTATCATCACTCAGTTAACCATTACCCAAGACAGAGAAAATGTCTAATGATGCAATAAAGGATATCTTACCCCCAAAGGTGTTGACCGGGGGAGCCTGTCAGTCCAGTGGAGGGACTCAGAGATTCATAGGGGCTGGGGGCGGGGGGGCCGGCGATAATATCCAGCAGTGAGACTAATCCGTACACATGTGGCCGAGCACTTCAGAGGGCCAGATGTTGGAACGGTGAATTGTGTTCATGGCGATGCCCTCAAAAACCCCACCAACACATGCACACACATTTGGCCAGAAAGACAAAAAACAGTTATTTTAATTAACATTTTTATTACATGTACAATATGTTCCTGATAGCCTCCATTGTTTTTGGCTGCAGGAATGTCCCTCATTTCCTCCTTGTTAAGTGGGCATCTTACTTCTATTGCATTTGAAGTAATTGTTACTTAATATTTATTGATTTCTAATGTATCACATTATGACTGGTTGGCCCCTGGGTGAAAAATATGGTGGCTTTTCCTCAACTGTTGGTGTTGGACACCACAGAAGAAATCAAGCCATTAACTATCCATCACCAGTGTGAATATTTAAACAATAACAGAAAGCCCATTCTGAATAAATAAACTGACATTTTAATTGTCGTGCTAGAGGATTGTTAGGAAAAGAAGGTGGTTGTGTTTATGTGTCCTTGCCTCTAAGATGTCAGAATTGGCCAAACACATTTTTAGGATTATTTCTAAATGGAGGCTCATCTTCCATAAACGGACTTTGCACGTTTCTTTCTTTTTAGTCGTTATTTCAGTTCTTTTCTTGGCATGCATTCAAATTACTTGTTGGTGTTTGCCTTCAGTTTAAACTGGTGAAACTCTGAGGTTTTGAGCGAAACCCCCACCTAATCCTCACTCCCCACAGATCCACGGGGTGAGTTTGTTTACAATAAGCAGCCCAGAGCAGAGAAAAGAAAAAGAAAGAAGTTGAAAGAAACTCTTCCAAGCCTGTGCAACTTCTTGTAAATACCATAATTGCCCTGAGTTGTATCATCATGCTGAGTGCCCCGTGTGTGCCAAGTGAAGTTCCAGTTACATCCAGAGATGTGTGTGTTTTGGTTGGCAACAAAGCACTACCCTCTATACACAGTCAGTCACACCAGGGCCAATTGGTAACAGTTGTGGTCGGACCCCCTTACACTACAACGAGGGATACAAGAGGAGGGTTGAGTAAAAAGAAGACTGTCTTTACTTTTCTCTTTCTCCATATCCTCAGGAGAAATCATCTCCTGAATAAGCACAACAGAATTAGCCCCACCGAGTCAGATTGCGTTTAAATCGGTGAGAGAAAAACAAGCATTTTCTCTGTGCGCTGTGCCCTCTCTGGGAACTGGTCCTAAAATAACACACAGAGTTAATACAGCACATCCTGCAGCCACGCTGGGGTGTCACTGTTTATGGCAGTGCCTCCACCACATGCACACACACAAACCAAAACCACCACTGCTATAGCCTCTGCGAAGATGAGTCAGCAATTTCCTGAGGCCTGGGGCGGATATAGATCTGGGATGCGGGAATTTGATCATTAAAATAGAGAGTGCCTCCCAAACTTCTCACCATGCTCCTGCGTGTGAATGTCATATTTGCTGTCTGACTTGAATTAGGCTTATAATATCATGTGGTGATTGGCTTTGAAATGCATGTTTAGGCCTCATGCTAGAGTTGCTTTTACCCAATGTGGCATCCAATGACTGTCTGTGAAGGAGTGGGCGAGGGTCTTTAACTGTCTTGATTGTGTACTCACAGGCACTGCAATGCCCCATGGCTCTGGTTCCTGGACCAGAGAAAATTTCTTACAGGATGCAACATTTCTGAATCCTTGTATCTCAGCCATCTTGCTCACAAGCACTGTAATTCTCTCTGCTATTTGTCCTTTTCTCTATCTCTGCTACCATATACATCTCCTATTTTCTGCAACTCTCTCTTTCTATTTGAACAACAATAACTAAAACCTAATGGGCAAAATACTTCCACAAGTGTCATCCCGGCCTGCTTGTTGTCTGACAATTCGTTTTTTGTTGTCCTTGCCCCCCCACTTGCCTTTGTAGGTCTGGATAATGTATCACAGTTCTGCAGTTCTTTAATGACCTTGGATCTGGCTTGTTTTGTTGTTGCTTTAGTCGAATCAGGCAGTCCGCTAATTGCTCAGTGAGTCCGTTTATCATTATTCTGAGTTCTTATGAAGTTACTGGGCTGCACTTCCAAGTCAAACCTTGGTGCTCTGCTGAGAAATGGTGTGTTACTCCATTTGGCTGGAAGTGAGTCACTGTTACAAATGGACAAAGAGTTCTTGAATTTCTGGTTCATCTGCATCCAACATTCAGGTATGGTGATGAGCTGTGGGAAATGACTAGAATGATATCATGAATACCAGAAGGAATCTTCTTTCACAGGGTGTCTGAGATCCCCTTTAGAGATGGTATGAGGAGTCAGACATCCAGAGGAAAAAACGTGGTTGAGGTGTTTTCGGCTTCTAATGTGGTTGCCTTTTATCGTAGGCACATCTGACTAGTACACTTTTTGACCAATGTAGTGCCAGGGCCGGTTTTGGAGCCAGTGCCTAATCTTGAACCTCCTCCTCCCTTTTCGACAGCCAAAGAACCAGCTCTTGGCAAACTGGTTCCAGAGCGACACCAACTCTTTGTTGGTCTTGAACCA
>CAFUXE010000108.1:761292-775001 GCA_903364295.1 Serranus cabrilla | reverse complement strand
CAAACCTTGGTGCTCTGCTGAGAAATGGTGTGTTACTCCATTTGGCTGGAAGTGAGTCACTGTTACAAATGGACAAAGAGTTCTTGAATTTCTGGTTCATCTGCATCCAACATTCAGGTATGGTGATGAGCTATGGGAAATGACTAGAATGATATCATGAATACCAGAAGGAATCTTCTTTCACAGGGTGTCTGAGATCCCCTTTAGAGATGGTATGAGGAGTCCGACATCCAGAGGAAAAAACGTGGTTGAGGTGTTTTCGGCTTCTAATGTGGTTGCCTTTTATCGTAGGCACATCTGACTAGTACCCTTTTTGACCAATGTAGTGCCAGGGCCGGTTTCGGAGCCAGTGCCTAATCTTGAACCTCCTCCTCCCTTTTCGACAGCCAAAGAACCAGCTCTTGGCAAACTGGTTCCAGAGCGACACCAACTCTTTGTTGGTCTTGAACCAGGATCCACTTATGCAAAGGACTGGGGGGCCGGATTATCGTGACCAACAGGACCAACTAAAACTTGTGTCATTCGACTAGTTGAACTGAGTTCTTGAAGACATTACGTGCATTGTAAAAGCTGGGCTAAGAGACATCAGCAGCTGGATTATTATGTGTGAGACACCTTCAGTCCAGCTATGAGGCTGATTGGTAGGTATGCTGTAAACACCCAGAAGCTAAGTGGCAATGCTACATCTGCCTTTGTACAACCTGGACCAGTAGTAAACTTAAATTGTACAAGACATGGCCCTTAAGTATTTTCTTCCAGTTCGTGCCTTGGCCTCATAATCGTTTCGCCCAGACCAGCAGCAGCCAATCCTGTGGATAGTAGGTGTCTGTACGTGGTTCCAGATGACGCTGACAGCGAGGGTGGAAACAGACCTGTTAACCAGTTAGCCCTCAGAGAGCAGGATGGCCACAGCGAGAGGCTGTTTATATAAAATAACTGCAAAGTATTGGAACCAAGATGAAATGGCGTTGAGATTGCGCAGCAGCATGAGGGAGTAGGTGACGTCAGAGGAGAGCAACATCTGTCTCCTATTGGTGTGTGTGCTTCAGGGCCCTTGAGTCTCAACACAAAAGGGCCACGACTTACGTACATAGTTTTTTGTGTGAAGAAAAGGCACTGTTGGTAGCAGAGGAACAGGATAGAGGGCTGCCCTGTTCACATGGTCTTGCAGCATGTGCTGTTTTAGAATTGTAATTTAAGTTGTTCATGCAAATTTGTACATCCACTCCCATTGGTTAGCTTGTATCTATGTATGCTAATGGTTGCTTAAAGTGTTTTGGGATTTATTCAATATCATACAAGGTTATAACTGAGGTAATGCATCACCTTATTCAGAATAATTCACCCTATTTTTAGTCTTAAATATCAGGTCATATGGTATCAGTTTTACAGTTAGTCTGCTACAAGTGGAATATTTTCAAACTAATTTTATGCATGCTCTCTCATACGATGAGACAGTATCTTCTGTCTCATTGAAAGAGATACCAAAACCATGTATGGCCAGGAAGTCAAAGGTGTCTGATAAGAGTGTTTGTGACAGGTCCTGTCTGTGGTTGGACTGGACCTGCATTATATTGACAGCTCTGCTTCATGCTGCCAAATGACTGTTCCCATTTTCACAATGACACAAAAACCACCTTATTTTCATGTTGCTGTTTTTGTTTGTTGTGGAGCGAGCAAAACAGAGACTATAGCAACGAGTCCCTGAGCCCAAAGAGAGCTTGCATATGGTCTCTTGTTGTACATGCACTAGATATAAATAGGAAAGGGCATATTCGAGCTTATTCATAGGAAAAAAAATAAATGAAAAGAAAAGAAATCTGACATTTATTTGGGATCTGTCCACAGTTGGGATGAACAGAACACTGATGAGACTTGATTTTTTTTTCAACGTTTTATTTGAAAGTTAAGTTAAAGTTAAAATCTTGAACACATCTTCATCTTCAAGTAATGGAGCACCTAAAAAAATATATTTATTTATTGATTTTTTTTAGCCCAACCAATGTCAGGTTTCTGAGATTTATACAGGTTTGGTATTCCAAACACCAATACTCCTAATACAGATAGGTACAGATATACCTTTCCATAATATCAGTCAACCAATATATCTGTCAGGCTCTAATTTTAAAGTTTTTTTCATCACTTAGGGGTTCTGTTAATGAGACAGTGCAACAGCAGCATTTCATATAGCATTAAACTTTGACTCATTACTTCTGTTTATTTAATAAAAGAACACATTTTATTACTTAGAAATCTGAGAGGAATAAGCCACAGTGCTATTAGGATGAGTTACTATTATGGACTGCAGATCTTTAGGACCATGGAGCTCCAGATGAATGCTGTCAGTCACCAACAGTTGAGGGACGAACCCTTTGCCACTGCTGCTGCTCCAACCCTCTGGGACTCCCACCCTCCAAACATCCAAAATTCAGACTGACTCTTCAATCAACTCATAACCCACCTCTTCAAGACAAAACCTGACTCCCACTGCCTCAACTTAACTGTTATAAACTCTCCTTTCTGTTTTTGTTCTCTGTATTTGTTCATGTTCTATGTAGAGCGCCTTTGAGTATCTTTAAAAGCGGTATATAAATCAGATCAATTATTATTATTACAGATTATTTCAAAAATAAGAGAAAAAAAATGATTACAATCCACATTCCCATTCATTTCCAAATAATCTCATTGTCTATTGTGCATTAGAGGCCAAATAAGACTGAATTAATGCATCCTGAAGCAGCTGGCAAACAGGAAAAAAAGTGTGTGTGTTTGCGCACGTGCCATGAACTCCCACACTGTGGCTTTGGAGGTTTATCCAGTGTAATAGCATTTTAAACAAACAATCCTTGCCTGAACAGGGCTTTCTTTGTGGTCTGGCTGATCCAAGCCAGGGCCAGCAGCTGTCATACATGGAAGCAGAAGTTACAATAGGAAATTGAGTATTATGTTGTTAGAAACATGACTTGATAACAGGGTGAATGAAGCTGTAGTTTAAGGTTGTGTCGTAGCACGGCTGCATCTCAGCAAGCATGAGAATTCATCAATGAATTGAGATGTTATTGCAAGGCCAGAACTGAATCAAGAAACTTGGCAGCAGCGAACCAAAAACATCCTTTATGAGTAGTTGGAGTGGCACGCGGCACAAATGGTTCAGCGTCTACACCCCTACCCTGTCGGTGAAGGAGGAGTTCCTTCTTCCTAAATTGTTGCCTGATGCGTAGATGATGATGTGAGAGTCCCCGGGGACACTGTACATACGGCGCTCTCACGTCTCCCATCTCCTCGTCCTTGCCCCGTCACACTCTGGCCCTCCACACTGACATGCTTTCCTTTCCTTTTTCAAATTAAAGTGCAACTTAATTATCTGATGTCAGCTGAAACACAGGCTGTCTTGTCAAGCTGTGATGGCTCCTAGTCGAGGAAACCTTCTCTCACCAATCCAATTTAAAGACAACCAGAGCTTAAGACAAGCATGCTCACAAAGACAAATGCTGCAGATGACCCGGAGCACGCACCTGTGGGAATTTTGAGAGTTAAAAAAAAAGCTTAGATCATTCTGACAGTGTGCTATTTTACCAGCATAAAAAGGTTGTTCCTTCCCAGGAAGGGACTGTCTGTTTAACTTGGCACTGAACTGTGGTCTGAGGATAAGTCTAACTTCCCTTTTCTGTAAAATCTCTTTTAATCAGTCTGTAAAGACCTTTCCTATCTTCAGCTCAACCTTCGGGCTCTGATTTACTTGTTTCTTTATTGTTCAACAGTCAACAAATTAAGATCTTCAAATTCATAGGTTTAACATGAAACTTTTTTGTATCGTAAGAAATCTCATGATTTATAAAAAGAGCAAAAAGCATGAAAAACTGCCAGCCTGATTATTGTGAAACTTGTTGGAAGGGTGTAGCGTGGTCCAAGGAAGCACTCGTTACATTTTGTACCCAAAAAATTCTACTTTCTTTAACATTGCATCGTTTCAAGTTCTTAATGTATTTGTTCGTAGTGTTGTGGCATTGTGGCATTTGGATTGATGAGAGAGACTTCTTTCAGCCAATTTATAGGTCAGTCATGGGCTCCCATTTCCTCCAACCTGTACCACAATTGAATGCCTCACCTTAACGAATCAAGAATTTTGGGAATCTTTCAGCAGATATCTGTTTTTGTTGTTGGTGCGGGCCTCTGGAGATGGCATGTCAACACTGTGGCTAGTTCTAACAAATCACACAGGCTTCCATCTGGACGACCTTCAAGTCAGGAACTCCTACTGAAGGACCCGAGCCACACAGCCAAACACACACACACACACAAAACACACGCTCCCTTTCTTTGGACGCCCAGGCATAGTCCCTGAAGCCTGGGCTTACGTCTTTAAAACTCTTGAACAATAAGGGCCTGATTAAATCCAGAATGAATTCAGGAAGTAGTGAAACTGTTTGAAAGCATGAGCAGTGCTTTCACACAGCCCACTCCCTCCACCAACACCACGCTCATGTCTCTGTATTGGCAGCCTTTGCCTTTTGAAGTTGTTGACTGCTCTGATGTCCCTCAGAACCTGTCACTTTTTCATTTTGGGAAATTTCTTTTATTACACAAAACACATTGGGAGGTCTTTCATGCAATAAAATGCAAGAAAAAAACACATGAAGTCTTAATAACGGCAGATAGATAATACAAAGCAGAAATTAACTTTATTGACCTTATCTTCTCTCCCTTTTCTTTCTGTTGTTTTGTCTCAGAAATCATTGACGACCTCGCACATCTTGTGGACAAGACAGACGACCGGATTCGTAATGAAACACGGAGGGTGAAGCTGGTTGAGACTAAATCTGCCTCCTGTGGTAAGCCTCCCTTGTTTTCCATTACTGTGAAGCATCTTGGTCCGGTATCATGAACCAAAGGCTGATATCTGATCTGTGTCCTTGAAAACAAATCTCAGCTCATCTTTTTATTCAAATGAATGATTGCCAAGCATCAGATTTCTCTTTACATTTCACAGAGCAGATGTCCGACAGACTATAGCTTTTATGGAGGCAGTAACACTGGCTGCTGCTGTGGGACAGAGTTGGACAAAAAGAATAGTGCTGCCCTCGGTCAATATTTAATTCAACATACAGGACCCATTATGTTTGGTACAGCTATTTTTTAACAATACAAAGTTATCATCTGTAGCTTTAGGCAGTTGACTAATGTTGCTATTGCTGCTTTGGCCTTCGTCTCCAGAAAGAACGGTGCTTAATGGAGCAGAAAATATGATGCTGATGGGGACCAGCCCACTTGGCAGAGAAGATGTGGGTGGTGAATGGTGGGTGGACTGGCTCAGTCTGTCACGCCTGCTAACATGGTGTCCTGGGCTTTAAAAGGGGGTCCTGAGGGTTGCAAATCAGGCCCGAACGACGCTCTACACAGGTGGTGTTTCAGCCACGTTTGTCAGACGTTTGATAGAACAAATATGCTTTTATTTTTATAAATCCAGCCCTCACTGCTCACACTTTCATGTGTGCAAATGTGAGCTTTAGCATATTTTTTAAAGCTTTAGTCATATTCTTTTGTGCTTTTACCTACATAACTACAGTTATTATGTGTTGGGCACTGAGAGCAGCCAAAACCTGACGTACAGCTCAATAATGTGTAGACACGGACATGAATCATCAGCCTCAACTCTAGATTTTGTTATGTTCAGTTGTTTTTTTAAGGACAATGGCATGACCCTCCCTCACCATTAGCACAGATCTGCCTCTGTTTGTTTAACCTTTGTTTTGCCACTGACAAAGAGACATTTTTAATGCTTTTCAGAGGAAAACAGCAGCTGCCATTAGAGATGTGGTAGCTAGCTAAAGCCAGTCTGTGGAATGTGAGGGCTTCAGACAGCATTGCTATGGCAAAGGCTGCATTTTTGTGCTAGGAGACGTGGCTAACAGGCGGTCACAGACAGAAGCAGAGCGGGCAGCAGGAAGGTCAGCCCCTCAGAATGCTTCATTCTGTCGGCCGTGTCCCCATGGTGCCTGAGCGTGAGTTTGTTTGAAGATCCCAGAGCTCAGATTCTGTTCGAATCAAGACTCTTTCTCTCTGTCTTCCTTTTTGTTTAACTTTTGTTTCACTTTTTGCCGGCCCGACTCCCTCCTCCCTCTCCTCAGTCCCAGGCTGAAGGATATTCATGGGGCATGTGTGTGTGTGTGTACATCTGCATGTCCATAAGGATTACATGTATGTTATGTGTGACTGGTGCACATTTTTTGGAGGGCGCATGTGTGTGTTTGCAATGAGGTTCCTGTACATGTGTGTGTGTCTCTCCGACCTTCTCTGTGAGTGGAAAGTTCCCCCCATGGTCTTCTTCACTCTCACCTCAATGCTCTCTTTCTTTTTTCCATTCCTCTCTGTCATCCCCTAGTTCATCTCCTCAGTTGTTTGACACTCGTCTTTGTGTCAAGCAGAGAAAGAATTGAAAATACTACATGCCACAAATTGTTTGGAGGGCTTTCCCTCTTTCTCCATGACAGCATGTTTATAATTCCTTAGCTTTAAGGCTTTATTTATTTTTCAAACCACCTCTCATCCAAAGCCGGCGTTTGGTGTTATGTCTCAGCCGAGTCCTTGTAAAGCCAGAAACGTCTGGCTTTGACAGGCGAGAGCATACTTAACATAACTATTGGTAGCTGCGCTTGTTGTAAAAGAGCCATCTTAGTTTTTACAAACCCAAGTTGCGTTAAAAGCTGGAAACATTTCCAGAAATTTGAAAAATGTTCTTCACTGTAGGACTGTCAATATAAACCGTTTACACTCTGAAGGGCAAAACAGTTTAGTGTGCAAGCACCAGAGATCTCCACAAAGCAGCTGAAAGCTGGAAAGAGAAAGTTGATCTATGGGAAGGGTCACCTCACCAGAAGGGAAGGACCCACATGATGCTCGACCATGGTTCCTGTGGCAGACTGTGCATGACTGCTGCCCGTGGTGTTGTGAAACATCCATTGTGTTGAAACATACTGGATTCTTCTGCAGCCCAGACTTGTGGAGACATCCATCTCCTCAGTGTACATAAGACTTAGATTAGATTTAGCTGCATTAAAGCAGTTAACAAGTTGGAATACCTCATATCTTTTTTTTATTCTGCAGTAGTTATGAAGAAGAAAATACATAAATCTTTGACATGTGAATCAAAAAATAAATGTATTTTTAATACAGTGCTTGTGAAAACTTTGTTCTTTTTGAGTATTTAAAAAAAAGGCTATTTCAAAGCTGAGGATGCATAATAACAATATCATGAATAATCAAAAATGCATCCATAGAACCTTGTATTAAAAAGTTTGCATGGAAAACGCCAGTCAGGTTCTTAGTCTTATTGACTTATTCTCAGATATCTACTCAATAAAATCATGAATTTTGCTAAGTTAATACACACAAAATTAAACCCTTTTGAGAATTTTTTACACTGAATGAAGGAATTTTGTATGAAAAAATAAACATGTTATATTAATAAGTAAAAAATCAAAAAATCTTTTTATATTAGCGCTGGGCAGGATATCGATTTGCAATAGAAGCAATAGAAGATTTTCTCTTTTTGTCAAACCACTGGTCCACTGCTGTCACTTAAACAAGCTAAGCCTGATTCACAGAGTCATTACCACTTGTTTTAGTTGATGTTGGTGGGAATTGAGAAGTGGAGGCTTTGAGTTTGGTTGGATTAGTGTGGCAGATTAGTCTATGGGACCAAAGGGCCTCTTGGAGAGTAGTGTGAGTTCCCCAGAGCTTAGGCATCCCCATCAGGCAACATCGGTGCTTGAGCAACAGAGCTAATCCTCAGCTCGTTGAGGGCCACTTCTGCAGTCCCGCAGGTGGCTTGCATCTAAAGTAGGTTTGTACTGTTTGGACTGAAGAGAGTGTGGGTGAGGGGCAGTAACGACTGGTGGAAGAAGAGCTCATAGTGTGTGTAACTACACCAAATTTGTCACTGAGAGTCAAACTTTTGTCTACTTCAAACAGTTTGATCTTTCTTTACAGCTCTTGTTCCTCCTCCACGGTATACTGTAGGAAACTAGAAATGGCAATTGAATAGGTTTCACATGTTGGATGAAAGGACTGCTTTAAGTAATACATCCTGCTAATGATATTTCCACATCTGAGATTCTTCTTAGTGAGTGGCAAGTTAAATCAAACTCACCTCAAGAAATCTTTAAATATTTGAAACCCTTTTCACGTCTGATTTTCTGGCTCGGGTTTCAATGAGAACAATTTAGTCCGAGTTATTGTGCTCACACCACAGAATCACCCATGGTGCTTTAGGTTTCATCTACCAGCTGAAAATCTGACCCATTAGTCTGTATTACCTCAACAAGATTATTTATTGGCAGACTGGGGTAGTAAATTGTGTGACTGCAAAGAATATTTATAAAATGTATAAAAAGAAGAGTTTTTCGACATACCTAAGGGCTCTATGACTTGTAAGGACGCTTAGTGTTTCTTCCTGTCTTATTGGTTGGATTCCCATGATATTTCATTCAGACATTCATGGTACCCAGCGGATGATCATAATTAATCTTCTGACTTTATTACTGGTCCCATCAGTCAGAGTTGTCTTGTTGAATGTTTTGAAGTTCATGAGGTAGATTTTGCACAAAATTTGGTTCTGTTCTTGGTTGGAATGGATCCTGCTACCCTGGACGACCTCCTTTGTCGTTCTTTAGTTGCATCAAGAACTTCAACAATTACTGGATGGTTTGTTATTACACTTAATACAGACATCCATGTCCCCTTTAGGTTGAAGTTCAATCACTTTGACCACCTGTGACTTTTCATTCTGTTAAAATGTCAGTTTGGCCAATACATTAATACCATTAATGGAATTCCCATATACCCCAGCTGTACTTTGTTTATTGCTGATTAGCAAATGTTAGCCATCTAACATGATAAACTCAGATGGTGACCACAGTAAACATCACACCTGCTTAGCATCAGCATATTAACATTTTCTTTCTAGTTTAGAAAAATACATGTTTTAGATATTAAATATTTAAAGCAAAATAGCATCAAAATTTCCTGTCCTTTTCTATTGTGCTGGGAGAAAAATGACGACTAACCTTGTGAACATAAAATCATTCCCCTTTCTCAAAAGGTCATCTTTGTCTTTTGTGGTCTGAAAAGGTCTTTGAACCATAAGCAGGGGGCACGGAGACAGAAGTGAGGGAGGTTCGGGGGTTGTCTCGCTCTGTCCGGAGCTCTCACCAATTATTCCCTCTCTCCGTGATTTGTCTTACTGATGTGTTGGAAAATTGCTAAGATGGGATGAACCCAGACTCTGGCCTCCTAAAGCTCCTGGGTGGTCAGTCTATCAGCAGACACCAACTATCTCCCTCAGCATCAGTGTCACACCAGAGCCCTAATCTATTTGGCAAGCAAACGGCATTATTGTCATTAGTCTCTGGAGGCCTCCTGGGGGTCAGGAGTAGCTTGTTTAGTTCCTGAGGCAGACGGGGTTGGCCCGAGAGGGAACAGGAGGGTGAGGGTCAGTGTGGGTGTCTGCTGCAGCTTCATGACTGACTGTTATATGACATGAGAGGGTGTGAGAGCTTTGCTCCACGCTAAAATATGCGTATGTTATACAGCTATGGCTTTATTGCTATTGTTGCCATGGTGTTGTCAAGTGGAGTTGCTGACAGATGTTGGACCAGGCTGAATGAAATTCTGATGTCTGAATCGAATGTGGACTGGGTGTTTCGTCGGTATCGTTTACACCCAAACAAAGATAATTGCTGGGAATTTGTGTGTATTTGCTTTAAGCACGAGGCTTTTAAAGAGCCATCACAAAAACTATCCGAGTGTGTGTTTCTGCTTTGACATTTATATTATGCTCACATGTGTAAGTTATCAGGAGGAGAGGTCCTGTCCAGACCAGTGATAACTTCTAACATGCATGTCCCGTGGACCCATATATGAACACCTTCCATTCACAGAGAGTAGAAACACACTGTGCTCAGTTATATGCAGAGAAAGAAAGTATTAGCTTTAAATACCAAAAAGAAACAGAAGAATGGCACAACGAGTCAAAGACATCTGGAGCCCTTACAGCCGTACCCCGTATCCTGGCAAAGAAACCAGCATCAGCCTCGCATTTCAGCAGACCACCACACCACCACTACCACCGCAAGCAATTAGTTCAGCATGGCTTATATCTCGCCCTGTCTCTCTCCCTGTGGGAAAGACGACCAATTAGGCCCATGCAGGGGAACGCGGGAGGAGAGAGCCAAAGAATGAGAGAAATGTAAACCCAAAGTGAAAGGCTGGGGAAAACACCAGCCGCATGCTAAATAACAATGGACAACTAGAGTCAGTGAGGGGACTGTCAGACCAGCCGGAGACGCAGTTGTTTGAAATCTTCACTGCTGTGCCACTCTAGAAGACGGGGAAATAGTTGGTGACCGCACCCTTGGAGAAAGTTCTGTGTGTGTGTGGTATATGTCAGAGAATATTCTGTATATATTATACTAAGGGATAGACCACTACATCCTGAAGGCATTCAAGTGTTTATGATGCGCATGATATAAGCCACCCACCATCACTTCTCTTTTATATCCCCTCAAAGACTTCATACCAGCTGAGCTGTGTAAATATCTCACTTAACTGGAGGGAGCCTCCGTCTGTCTGTCTATATGCACGTCCTTTGACCTTCTCAATCATTTTTTATCCGATTGACTTCACACTTGTGTATTGCTGAGGACCGACATTTGTGGCAGTGGCAGTGTTGAGTGCGAGCTCTTGAGATCTACAGGACTTATTTATTAGGGAAGTTAGTCGTGCACCAAACGGGCTCTTGGTCGTCAACTATAGTACTTTCAAGAAAAGAGACTTGAGCGATAGCATATGTTACACTGTAGCAAATTCAAATATTTCTTTTATAAGGGACACTTTTGTTCCCGGAAGTAGCCTGGTCCCCAAGTAGCTAGCTGTTAGCTAATGATGCATGGACAGTGCAGTCCGTTCATACATAGAAAACCTGACCTGATTTGATCAACCACCCCTTCAATTCATCATAGAGATATAAACATGAGAGATATCAGAGATTTCTTGGGGTTGAGTTTCCATAGCAACTTCTGTTTCAGACTCGGTTACAGCCCAATCATTACTACTTATTTAAGGCCGATACAGATATTAATATTTGGGAGTTGAAAAAGTTACAATGTGAAAAAATCTTGGAAAAGTCCAGTTATTAATTTCCGTAGAAAAACAATTTTCTTAAATTTTACAATTGTTTTTAGATATGGACTGAACCAACACTTACACACAGGGAAACTTTCTTGTAGAGACACGAATTCTAAATCTTACCGTTAGCTACTGAGTTAGTGATTTATCTGCAGAATACAGGTCCAACAATTTATCTGTCGGACTCCAGCTTCACAAGATGGTAAAGTTCATAAAACGTGATTGTTGGGTTCCTAAAAGACATTTATCTTGTTATGAAGAATGGGAATTCCACCTGTAGTGGATTTTACAACACAAAGGTTTTTTTTTTTTGGGTGGTGACTATAATAAAAAGTGTAATATTTTCAGGTCCACGGGGTAAAGCACTTTGATGAAGTGTGAGTGAGCTTTTGCACATTTTTCTCTGCTTCCATGGTATCAGTGAAAAACAATGATTATCCTCTCAAGGCGGAATCAGAAACATATGCCTATCACAGTGTGCAATCTGTGGCAATAAAGCTTTTGTGGCTGTTGAACGCATGTAAATTGCATTAAGTCATCAAGAGAAAAATGGTGATATGCTGAGAGGGCATAAGCACTTGGGACTTGCCTTAGATCAAGGATTTTGAAAATTAGTGATGAGGTATGTGGGCTTCTTACCTCTTCCAAGTGTATTCCCTTGAGTCTGCTGCATTCCCCGTCTTCTCTGCAAGTCTGTCTCACATCAGGTTTGGAGTTCTGCAGCTGCTTGACATTTGAATTTTCAACATTAAAGTTAGAGGGAATTTGTTGATCTGCAAAGATTTAATGATAAAAGGGCTAGAGCAAAGTTAATCTAAGACAAAACTTTTTTTTTCTTTTATTAAATAGTGACCTCATTAGGGTCCAAGCATGAAAGCGCCAGGGACCAACAGTCTCATCTAATTTCCTTTTCTTCTCCTTCTCTCCTTCAGGGATGCTGGTGGTGATCGTGCTGCTTTTAATAGCCATCGTAGTGATCGCCGTGTGGCCCGTGTAGCCGGTGACGACAGCGGCGATGGTGGACCCGTGCTGAACGACTACTACAGCGACAGTTTGCCGAATTCCAGTTTGAAAACTTTGCATCTACAGTGCACACATGTACAGTCATTTAAACACTGTCTCTCCTCAGATTTTATTTTCTTATCCGTGTCATGAGGCCGTGTGAAATGACGACTTTAAGGAGTAGTGTGTCGGATTTAATGGCATGTAGCCATGAGGTACACTCCCACTCGCCCCTCCTTTTTTCAAAGCGGGTCTGAGAACCTATGGTGGCCTTATGTATAAACACAAAAAAATGCCCTCTTTAGTGCTGGTGTTTGGTTTGTCTGTTCTGGGCTGCTGTAGAAACAGATTTCATGGAAAAGGATCCTCTCCTTACATGAATAGATATGAAGGGCTCATTTTAAGCTAACAAAAACACAACCATTCTCAGTTTAGGTGATCGTACCCTAATGAAAACTTAGTTATGAATATTATATTCCATCTCGCCAATATTGCCCCCTAAAATCCTACACACTGCTCCTTCCTTCAGTCCTCCAGCAGCAGGGTTCTTCTATGTAGTAAATTGGTTGGATGAAAGGCAATAGTAACGGTGCAGATGATTTTTATACAATATACTGCTATAGGTGTAAATTTTTCTCTTTAACAGTGTCTGGATCATTAAACTCACAATGTTAAATTATTTGGAGGTTTGTAGGCCTTTTAAAATATTTTTAGCCTGGACTGTGGCGAATGTTGACCCAACAGTAGGACCTCCCGCAGGCAGCGGGAGCTTTCCTTTCATAAGTCTGTCTGTGGTCGGAGCTGGAGCTCACACTCCAGTAATTCCGCAAGCTTTGCAATATTCACACTCACTCATATTTACCCATGCATTACTGTAGCAGCTGTAATGTTATCATTTGTCTTGGGATTTTTTATAGAATAGCTCTCGGCCAAAACAAACAGCAGGCTGTGTAACTAACATGGCTATTTTCCCTCCTCGTAAATCAATTCAGCTTGTAATTTCTAATAAATGACATTTTCAGTTCATAGTCTGTCTGCGTTATTGCTCAGGGCTTACTCTGGAGAATTGTGCTGTTGTGTAACAGGATACTTAGCTGGATAAACAAGCACCACTTCCATATTTCCATTATAACATTTGCATAATATTGTTTTGTCTACTGTTGTTACATTTTTTCAAATTGGCAACCAGTAAATGGAGAAAAGCTGACTATTTGGCTCAATATTAAAGGGATAGAATGGATTTAACAGACTGGTCTCCCCTCAAAAACTATCTAGGCAACAAAATACGACTCATATTTATGTTTCAGATTGTCACGTAAGGAAAATCCCTGTGACTTAACAATGAAATAAACAAAAACACATTATTTAAATCAACAGAAGCAAATGCTTTTTCAATGTAACAAGAGTTTATTTCAACTGAAAATCTGAATTTAGTTCTACCAGGTTGGTGTTTCAGTAGTTATTATTTCCTTCTTTAATGGCAACGATCTAAACAACCACAAACAAGTAAAAAAAAAAAAAAA
>CAFUXE010000108.1:746762-760809 GCA_903364295.1 Serranus cabrilla | reverse complement strand
AACAGATGAGAAGTTCTCTGAGATCGAGGAATCGGAAACGATCACCATTTTAAACAGAAACGTCTGTTGGATTAAAACAACGTGTCTTCAAAAGATCTCAAACCCCATTTTTACAGTGTTGTGGGATAGATTAAAAGGTGCTAAATGTGATTTTTTTTTTGTGAAACAAATACCAGCAACATCAAACATGTTGCTCACAGTGTTTTGGGATGGACTGAAAGGAACTCCAGTTTATGATTCATCAGACACACTGTGGGCTTTCACAAACCTGAGGTGTGTTTTTTTTACCACGCATTCCTTAGAGAAATCCAAACCCGACTGCATACAAATAAATGAGCAATGTGGTTTGAATCAAGCAGCGTCAAGTGATTGCAATTCACCCCATTCCTCCCTGTGCAAGTGTCGAAGTGAAGAGAATTAACGTGACAGGTCAATGGGAGACTGTGGTTTCTGACTGGTCGCACAGTGAATGTACAGTCGTGCATTGTGTTTGCAAAAGAGTGCTCGGGCTGTTAAAGGTATTTATCTGCAATCTCACAGTCCTGTAATTATTCTAGATGGATACAAGCCACTGTGAGGTGGATTGAGAAATGCATTTAGGTAATTGTAGAGCACTTTTTCAAGGTGTACTTTTTAGTTTTTCTGCACTTGGAGCCATTTCTGCACCACATGAGGTAAGGACTTTATTTTATGTCCATTCTCATTGCTTTCTACGGTCTACATTGATTGAGTTTATTTTCTTACATAAATGTCTTGAATCACATAAAAATACACCTTTTCAGATTTAGTGGTTGGTAGCCATCCACATTGCAGGACCTCAGTGAGAGGCATGGTCAGTTATAATGATATTTTTCTTTCTTTGTCCTATTTATTTTAAAGATAAATTCTGACACAAAAGTATTTTTTTCATCAAATTATATAAAAATCTGTATCGTTGCACTCGTGACATACTATAAGCATATCAGTGAGGCTGCATCCACTTTGCAAAACGATAATCCTGACTGGGGTAACTTTCACAGCTCACTAAAATGTAGATGTGATGAATTAAAAAAAATAACATTTTATTTTGTAGCCACTTAAGAACCTCTACCTAAACTGATTATAATGTGTCTATCAGCCTACTGTCCGCGAACAACTCCCGATATTGTGATTATTTTCATTCTATTTTTATAACCGGTCCTTTTGTTATCTGTTGTAAAACTCCTGCTAGAATTATGAAATTAAACAAAAATCAGAAGTACTGAAAGTGATTAATTTTAAATACAGTCCTGAAAAAAAGGTGTCATTTTAATATGAGTACCATTAGCAGCACCAGCTAGTGAATTGAACATTAAAAATTCAAATGAGATGCGTTCACATGCAGGTTTGTACAAATACTGGACCACCAAAATGTAACCAGTGTGAAGGAGCAGACGGGGATAAAAATATGCACAGGATTAATCGGGTCAAAAATGTTTCAGTGAGTACTTTGTTAAATCCCGGTTCTCTTCTGTCACTTGCCCGTTCTGAAAAATGTCAAACTGCAGATTTCTTGTTTCTTGAGTTGCAGATATACTTGAATTTGTACAACAGGGGAAAAGGAATGGCAACTCATTGACAGCTAAAGTTATAATGTGTTGTTGTGGCTTGCAAACTATAGTATTTATGGCACAATTCTTAACGGAGAAAAATATTATTGCCTCAATCAGATCAGTGACTTTTGATGAAACAAGCTCGCTTCTTAGCTAAGAATACAACAAGAAAACCATGCAGAGGCAGAGATTGCAGTGGTAATTAATAAGTGGCTTTTTGTGTCATTTTTGCACCAGCAGAAAATGTCCATAAAATTAAAACAAAAAAAAATATAATGATTTCATACTGAGATAAAGAACACAAATAACTTTATATGCTGGTAATAGGTGCAAATTCGGCAAATCCACAAGAGAGATAAATCTCAAAGTAAAATAAACCATAAAACCAAATCTGCAAGGTGAGCTCCTTCAACAAAAGTTCACTAGAAAAACAAATCATCCTAAATAATTCTGTTCATGCTTCTACACAAAAAAGCAGCGACATAAACAGTCTCTTGTCTGTCCGTGGTCCTCTGTCGGCCTCTTTTTTTTTTTTTAAATCACCCGCTCAGCTTTTCTCTTGAATTCCTCCTCTCCGGCATCCTCTCCATCGTTTTCCCGCCTATGGCTTCTTGCACTTGCCTTTCTTCTCGCGCTGCTGGAACTTCCTGAGCCTGCGCGCCCACGTGTCCCTCCACTGGATAACCAGGCTGCCTTTGTCCGCCACCACTCCGCTCTGGCCGGGGGAGTCCTCGTCGTTCCCCAGCAGCAGGTACTTCTTCCCGGGCTTGATCTTGGGACACTTGCAGGCCACGTCTTTGGCGCGGACCCACAGGAACTGGTCCCCGCGGCGGATGCGGCTCTCGCCCTGCTTGTAGACGGAGATGATGTTGACGGTGAACTTCCACCACTCGCCGGCTTTGTCTGCCTTCAGGATGTGCACCTGGACGGCTGTACAGTGAAGTCAGGGGGAGAGAAAAGAAAAGACACATCACTTAATGTGAGATTTCTTACAGTTACTGCCTCAACAAGACTGTTGGTTAATTATGGTTGAAGTCTTATTTTAGACTTGGATAGCTGGAAAACCTCATGAATCCCTTCGTCAAATTTGAAGATGGCTGCTCCATGCATCAACAATAATGAAAGGTGCAGTAATGTAGTAGTTTTTGCAATTTCTGTCTTCAAATCAGTCGTACACACAGTACAGTCCAACTTCTATCAGTGGACACGCTGCCCAGTGTTTGTGCAAAATACACCATAAAGTGTTGTTATCAACTCTAATTGCTAACAATGGTGCACAAAAACTCCACTTCCCTTATCTTTGGTTTTGCACGTGTACTGGGATGCAGTCAACTTTTCATTCCCAGCTCCAACTCCTGAGGTGAATGGAACATAGCATAAGAGTCGACTTACTTATGTTCTGCATTTACATTTTCATTTCAAAAGTCTTTCGATGCCTCACTAAGGTCACCAGGCAGAAATACTCCTGGTCCTCTGAGCCAAAATGTTCCCTTTAATCATTTTCTGCTCCAGTGAATTTTCTCTGTCGTTGGGTATTTATGGTTGTAATTAAATAAGATACTGTTGGTCACCTAACCACCACTCTCCTGCATGAAGATATGCAGCTATTTTCATTACTTTAATGAGCACTTTGCACTTTGCTTCAATTTTCTGCATCAGTTTCTCCTTGAAGAGTAACCACCACATTCAAAGATCTCTGTCCCGTTGGAAGGAAAGTGTCTTTCTCCTTCCAAGCACACCGGCTCTTTTTCCAACTTGCGGCCATTATTCAAACATCAGCAGCACTCTGTCCTCCGCAACCACCAGTGTAGGTCTTGGCACCGACCGTCACACAGGCCCCAGTGTGGAGGGAAGCCTGCAGTGAGTGCTGACCCATGCTGCGGCACAGAGAGATCATGTCACAGTATCAAGAGCCCTGACACCTTCTGAGAGGACCGGCTGATTTGGCCTCATAATCCCCAAAAGCCTCTTATATTTGGGATTTCTTCGGTTCCATTGCATTAATGCAACAAAGAGTCTTACAAGGTCAGTTTGCTTCAAACTAAACGACGGCACGGCCTTTCAGTCTCACTTATTACCTTTGCAGAACAATAAAAAGAGCTTTTTTTTTCAAACATTGTTCAAACATTTGTCTTGAACCTTGTGGTCTTTCCTTATAATTTATTGGCATTTCTATACTTCTGCATAAAGAATTGTCTCACTAAACCCAAATTGTTAGAATTTGGACATATTTTAATGGATCACTTTCAAGTAAAATAAAGCTGATCAAAATCTGGCTCTTTATTTACTGATTTCCACTGATATTACGAAACTCAAACTTTTATGACATTATTAAAATCAATGAAAAACACCTGTAATATATTGCACAAAACATGCTTTAGGGAACATCCAGCTTGGTGTAGGCATTGACACAGCCTCAGTCATCATAATGTCATCATCAAGTCCGTATTAACCGCTGATAACACTGACAAATCAACCGTAATTATAAGCCGTAAGTAACGAGAGAAGTGATGATCACAGAAAACCCTTGGTTAGTCTTTAAGAAAGGGTACCCAGGTACTGTAAATCCCAATAAAGTACACGCACGTGTTATAAATACTGTTATTATCCTCCGTGGAGCAGGCTGGTCTATGGTCCAGCAATGATATACAGCCTCACATGCATTATGTCCATTACTCCTGACAGAGCCGTGTGATTTGTAATGTGATTAGGAGGCAGGGTAGAGCTATTAGAGACGTTAGCTGGAAAGACACTCAGTGATATCACATGATGAATCAAGCGGTACGGTCCTCAGAGAGGAGCTGCCTCTGCTGGATCCTAACCCAGCATGTATCAATATGTATTAGATTGACCAGATCTCTATTAACTTCCATTATACTTCTCCTGTGCTTATGGGACGGCTTTGGGAATGAACCGAGCGGCTACGGGGTCGCTGGTTTCACCTTCAGTGTGGAGCTAATGGAGCCGAACATCATGGCAGCATTAAGAGATATAGCCTCTAGATGTGGGATCACCGCCTTGGGAGTCACACCTACTACGAATGGTGAGGAGCTGAAACTGGCTCTAAAACTTCCTGGGAACACATCTGTTTCTATATTATACTTTTACTGCCGTTTGCAAAACTCTTGCATTCAGGGTCAGTTTGAAATCTGCTGAATTTTAAGATTGAGATTTGTGAGAATGAGTTCTTTTTAATGCTCATGCTTCTCATAATTATAGTGTGAATGTGTTAGGTAATGTCATTGATTATAATGGACCCTATAGGTTTGTGCTATGGCCACCAGCTTTAATTGCTTCAGCTTTGTTTTCCTCAGTAACTTCAGTCATGCTGAAAAACTACACTTCCCATGAGCCTTTTCAGCTGCAGATATTTTTTTCTCAATTTTCTCGACAGCCTTATCCTATCCGAAACGTCCAGTGAATCCAGGAACATCACTGATGATGTGTCCAGGCTAGGCATCAGTAGATGTATGTACACAGCATCCTCAGCGTCCACTAACCACCAGCAGTGCACATGACATCATTTTTAGCTTTGTGATCGGATGATTTTTTTATGATGCACTTTCTTTTTTTTTGTTGTTTTCTTTTTAATCAAAGAACCGTGTATTGTTAATCTTTTATACTGATGATTTAATCGGAGAAAAACTTTCTTATCCATCCAAGATGAGGAAGAGATCCAACCGTGAGTCACGTCGTCAGTGTGGAAAATGAATACGATTAATACTTCTGGGAAAAAAAATCACAAAAAGCATTGAAATCCAGACTATAAATACTAGTGATTGGACAGAGAAACGTGTAAAAGATGAATACACTCCGCACAACTCCCAGGAGCATGGTTTTTATTTTACCACTCAGGTGACGTTTCAAGCATCGTAATGTTTATAAAAGCATTATAGAGTGTATTTTTCCAAGTACCTAAAAATACCTTCTCCTACTTTTGGCTTTCATTTATTTTGTACTCTCATCACCTAACATTTTCTTACTTTGTCCTCTTACTGTCTGTCCTCTGAGGCCTGTTGTCATCAGGGACTGAGTGTCTGATCTGGTCGACCCGATGGTGACCTCCCTCTGTTTGTGTTTAGTCAACAATCACTGTACACCGAAATGCCTCGAGTTGTGACACTCAGGATTTTTCCATCATCAGACATCTCCGCCTCCTCCCTCCCTCCCCGCCGCCTCCTGTGATTCTTTATGTGCGTCTGTATGTCGACCACAGAGGCTTGTAGCATCGTTTCCCTACGCAGCGTGGAGCCCCCGCTCCCCTGCTGATCTTTTCAAAACAGGCCAAAGCTATGGCTTTCCCAACTCATCCTGTAGATTTACATTGTGTTTGACTTCTCGATCCGCTTCGCTGAGCTCGTGTGGGGTAAATACTGTACAGGGATTTTGTTCTGGTCTGTTATGAATCTTGAATATGCTGCGGTAAGCTAAGAATATAGGCCGAACGACTAGAAGCTTAATGGTTCTCATGTACATCAGCAGCACAAAGGCCCCCCGGTGAAGGCAAGGCGAGGAGAAAGTGGATTACACTGAGAGTGGTGTAGAACTTAAAGCTAATGGTGGACAGGTGGATTAAAGTTTTAACAATAACCTGGTTTAAGCTGCATGAGTAGTCGATAAACAGAAAGAAAATTGCCGTCTACATTGATAATTAGTTGTCATGAAAAAATGGCAGAAAATGCTGTTTTCAGCCTCTCAGGTAGAGAGATTTCCTGCTTTTATGAAGATGAAGATCTCTGACATGACATTCACAGAAATCATCTTGGAGAATTCATGACAATCACAAATGGATATTTTCCACTATTTTCAGACTTTTTTTAATAGAAAAATATTAACTATACTGAAAAAAATTGTCAGTTCCAGCCCTATACTTAATTTAAAAAAAAATCTCTCAAAAAACCTACAAAGGTTTGATGGGAAGAACACAGTTATTAGTGACTACATGTTATAAAATGTATTAATTTTGAGAGCAGGACTAATTATGCTTCTTTCATATATGATTTTATTAAGTGTATTGTATGCATATGATTATATGTCGACCCAATGAGTTGTACACAATCTTTAATGAGACAATGAAAAGAAACCTTCCCTTAAACTCTTCCTAAAGCTCGTCTCTTGTCCTTTCCTCTTTACTGTCCTTGTACACCCCATTGTAAAAATATCCTGCGTCTACACACAAAAACATTAGTGCAAAAAGAGGAACTTCCATTTGCATTTCACTTGGTATAATCTCAACCATCAGTACCAGCAGATCCTCTAAAATCCACACACACGCATAACACATTGGCTGCTTTCCTGTCTTCACCCTTGGGAGACGCACAAACGTGATGGAGCTCAGTTGAGTGATGGTTTCTCTCACAGGGCATCCTGATGTCTCTTTCTACCTCTCCACCCTCGAATGGATGCTGCTGTTATATAAATATTCTACATAATCTACAACCGTAGATCTAAACTTAAACACGTAACCTGATATTGGAAGGTTAACAACCACGCAGCTCACACATTCATGGATGAACGGGGTGTCTCAGAGGCTGGGCCCTTCTCACGACATCAGCAGCAAGGTAGGTGGAAGAGGAGGTGTCTATAAGCTGACCCCCTAACTCCTCCAAATCCCTGCAGAACAAAGCCCGCGCCTGTCTGTCAAGCTGCTGAGGTATGCTGCAGGATGCCGCTGCTTGGTTGACCGGTTCAGCGGCCTGACTTCAATCAGGGGAGGGGACAGAGGGAGGGGAAGAGGGGAGAGGTCATACGTCTTATCCACACCTTGAATGGCGTGGCGGACTGACGGTCACAGGAATGCAGCGAGAAGCGCAGCGGTTGTGGGGGAAGTGGGCCGCCTTAATGAGGATCTCTTAGAGAGCACCCGACTGTCCGTCACACTGTCTTTGCTTTATCCGCCCGGGTCTTAAATGCCTGCTCGGAGACAACCCTCCCCACACACACACACCTCTGCCTAATTCTTTATCCTGCCCTTTCTCTCCTTCTGTTTGTCTGCTTCTCTCTTCCTCCTTGAAGATCTGCTGTCTTGTGTTTGATCCTTTGTCTCTGTCCTCAGAAAGCTGGAGTAAGCCATCAGTAAAATGCCTCCCCTGTAAACTATAGCAGCTCCCCAGCAACGTGCTGGACTGGGATGTATGGGAAGCATTCTGGGCCCAGTAAACATATGCATGTCCCAAACTGTTGCACAGAAAGTCCACTGCTTCCAAAAAGTTTGACACACACTATTTGTTCCTGCAGAACAGGAAAGGTTTTTAATCCAGAGCCAGGACCATGTGTGTTTATTCCATCCGACCACATGTTTTAAAGCTTTTCTGTAATAATTCATGTTAATCCAAGTCATTAAATGCACTGTGTTGTCTAATGACTCACCGTAATCTTTCTTGCAGTACTTCTTCATGTTGATCTTCAGTTTGCCTTTAGACGCTTTGCAGTAAGAGTCGCAGTCTGCAAGAACAAGAAGAGAGAAAACACAGTTAGAAGGCCGGAGGGCGCAAAGAATAATGGGATTTATTTAGTAATGGGAGGAAACAATTTGAGAATTTTTTTTACAAATTAATTGTTTAAAAAATGCACAAAACCTTCTCACAATTATAAATATTTTGAACATGAAAGTGAATGCAAAGCCATAACATACATGGCTGGTTTTTCATTAATTTAAATAGAAATCTGTAGAATATAAATAATTTTGACCAAAAAAGTAAGTGATGAAATAAACCATTGAAAAAAAGGATTAAAAAGAAAAAACGCACACACACAATAAGTACAAAAAATAATGTAATAATGTAGCAGGCTTAAATGTGAGTTATCATTATTATTATATACAATTTGATTAAATTTTACCGACCACATGTCCATAACAAACAATTCCAGTGAATATCCCTTTAACAATGTTTACAGTATAAACTGTAAGCATTTATATTTTTTAACACTACTTTAAAAAACGTGTGTAAAAAATGATTAAATATGGTAGAAATACAGTAAAATGGAAA
Organism: Serranus cabrilla; assembly: GCA_903364295.1. Taxonomy (NCBI): domain Eukaryota; kingdom Metazoa; phylum Chordata; class Actinopteri; order Perciformes; family Serranidae; genus Serranus; species Serranus cabrilla. Next base: position 752,249 of record CAFUXE010000108.1, on the reverse strand, counting down.
CACACTATAAATTATCTGGGTCTTAAAAAAATAATTTCCACTAGGCTGAATTGTAAAAGATTAAAACAGATTTTCCAATTTTGAAACCTTGAGTCAGCTGCTGTTGCAACACCTTTAGTTCTATTTCCGTCCTATCGTGCAGTTTTTTGGAGCTACACCAAACATGCAGTTTCAGTGAAGAAAGACAGAAGAAAGAAGACAAACTGTGGCAGTAAAAACAGATATATGCGCCTCGGGTTCTGTCACTTACAAAGAGAGAGAAACCTCTTCAGAGAACAATAATAATCACAGCACCTCAGTGTGATGCACATCTGTCTGGTTTCACTGCTGTGGTGCTGCAGCTGGCATCACTAACAGTGTGTGTTTTGGTTGTGGTGACGGCCCTTCAGCCCTCTAACCACGTCTACAGCCTCCATGTGTGATGCTGAGGAGCTCTGAATGGAGCTGATGGCACCAGCAGCACCCACTCACTCCCTGTCAGACTGTGGGAATGAGTCAGGCCTGTGCAGACCACCCTCCACCCACTTCAACCCCCGCCGCTCTCCAAAATCTCACCTCGCTTGTCACTTCAGCCCCCCGACCTCCCGAAGAAAATAACCCCGGGATCGCTCCAAGGCCCCAGCGAGGACCATGTCAAGCTTTTGCATTTATTGCAGTGTGGACAAGGGGGCTGGCAGCTATTCGAGGGGGTAGAAGGTGGGGGTGTGAAGGGGGTCAATGCCACACAAAGGGAGGTCAGGAAGGGAAAATTAGCCATCCATGAAGCGTTAGGCAGAGGACCCTTTTTTTAGGGGAGGAGGGCGTCCTCTCCGGAGCCGTGAACAAATAAATACCTCACGCAGGCAGAAGGGTCACACAAATCGTCTCACCACACACACTCATGCTCGTATATGTAAGTACACACTCTTTGAGATAGCAAGTAAGTGAGGACTGATTATCATCCGGATAGCAACTTTTAAACTGAACATTTTATATTTGTTGGATATTGTTATAAAGGAAAGTTTGGCACAAAATAAGAAACACATTTATTTTCTCTTGTAGTGCTATTTATGAATCAGGTTGTTTTGGTGTGAGTCAAGTGTTTAAAATACATTAGAACTAGATGGCACACGCATAAAAACAAATACACTAAAAAACTCAGCAGCAATGTACATAATTCATGACCCAATTACTAAAGATTATCTATAGTTTCTTTAGAAAAATTGTTCTTACAAGACTACTGTGAAAAATACAAAGAAATATAAAGAAAAAAGAAATACAATTGAATATGTTATGACGAAAAGATTAACAAATTGCTTTCTGTTTCATTTACATTTTAGACAACATCCCGACTTTTTGTCATCAGGTTTGTACATGAAACTGCTCACAACAAGGTCTGTTTATTATCTTGAGTAACCTGATCATTCTTCCTGGAAAGGGACATTGCCGTTCAGTTTTTCAGATTATTTGGCTTTTAGTTTTATTATATTGTAGAGAAGGCCGACATCTTTACGGCCAATATCTCGAACACTCGAAAACTCTAACCAAAACAGTTCAGACGGACAAACATCACTACAAGTAAGAGACAAAAAACACATTTTTAACTTTTCATTTACTATTAACTGTCCATTTAAGAATCGGACATGACATAAGAATCAATTAAGATGTATAATATGAACTAAAATCAACAATAAATTGTCAGAATTAGTTAAATAATAGTACATGTAACAATTATTATTATTATTTGCTAAATGTTTTTTTTATATATAAATGCAGGACATTTTCATACAAAACACGAGGTAAGAGGAACATTTTTTATTTTTATTTTAGGGTGAACTGTCCCTTTAAGAATTAGTTTTGCACTTAATCAAGTTATTAAAGTTTTTGTAATCCATGTTTGTCCAAGTAAACTTTCTGTTTGTGGGCTGACTCCACATGCACTACAGACTATAACTCGCCCTGCTCCTCGTCCATATGGATCCATAAGGATAAGCACATGCCATCAAGTTTGATGATAGATTACCAGGAGGTGAAGGAGCCAACAGTACATCCCTCCCTCCCTCCACTCTGCTGGCCCCAGCAATCCAGAGCGTATACAGCTTCAGTGATTGCCCCATGCTATGCTGTCACGCTGCCAGCCACATACAGTACAGCCAGAATAACGTGACATGAGGCCACATCATGAAAAAAGTAATGTTTTTGCTCCTTTAGTGCTCTCCCAACTGGCATAAATTGGATCCAGAGAAGTGATCTGGTTTACACTTCAAGTTGTAATGAATATAGAAAAAGCAAGGAGGGAGGAAGAGATGGATGGACAGCGAGCAGCAGTGGAGGAGAGTGATGGGGTGGTGGAAGAGGGATCGGAGCTTTTTAGGCAGCCTGAATATGAACAAACTTCATTGTTGCGAGCAGATCTTTGCTTCATGCCTTTACTCTCCTTTATACTCTGTGTGAATGAGGTTGCCTGGGGAACACCACGACAAGAAAAAATGCAGGGAAGGAGGCGGGAGAATGGATACTGGTAGAGAGCGAAGGGGTGGAGAGGCTGACAAAAAGAAGAAGAAGACAGGAGTGAAGTTTATCAGGGGGGTGGATGAAGAAGAAGAAGAGAAGGAGGAGGAGGAGGAGGACTGGGATTTTAAGTAAAACCCCCAAATCAGCAAAAAGCTGCTGGTAGTAAATAGAGAGAGTTACAAAAATAGGCAAAGTAAATGAAACAGAGGAGTCTATATGAGCTGCACCTGATTACCATGTAAATGATGGAAGGGGGAGCTGTGGAAAGGAAGCTTTGTTTTCTCATAACCCCCCTTGATGCCATCATGATACTTCCCTTTGATAGCCTTTCGTTCCCCATTAGTGTACCCCTGAGACACAGCTCTGGGCCCCGCTGAGAGCACCCCGAGATCCCCATTTAGGGCCAGGCAGTCCCCTACCGTGAGGACAAATGTTCCCTTTGTGCGCGCGTTACAAGCAGGGGAAGTGGGAGCAGTCCTGTAGCACTGAGCTAAAATGTGCTTTGGGTGTTCTGAGTAGATGTAGTTACTACAGCGCTTTGTTTCGGGCCTTTCAGAGCACTGAGAAGTGCGTAACTGAGAGGTGGACCTTTGCCCCTTCTATCAAAGTGCTGTACAACCCTTTAAGCTAATCGTTTTCATTTGGGATGCTTCTTACTGAAGCTGCTTCAGCGGAGTACAGTGCTGTACAGTTCTGTGTGTTTGGGCCAAAGCTGTACAGTGCCCATATATGGAGGTAAACTAGGCCCGGGTTAGGCACCGTACCTGGTGTAAGGTAGTACAGTAACACTTTTATAAACCTACTGCAGCCTAGTTTACTGACAGTGGAGGAAGAAGTATTCAAATTCTAAAAATCAAATAAAAATCCTGAATTCAAAACTTTACTTTAAATTACTTATGTAAAGGAATGCCATTATTATTATTATTATTAAAATGTACTGTGTGTGAAATGTAATAGTATAGTGAAATACAATGGTTTCTGTCAGTGTTTTACTATTTAATATAAAATAATATCACTGCTGCATTTATGTGCACGTTGCCTTTCGCTGCTGATGTTTAATGTTCTGTGAATTGAACTCCTTTATATAATGTTGGGTAGTCTTAGCTTACATTAAGAAGGAAGAAATTCCACTAATTAACTCTTGACGAGGCGCACCTGTTAACTGAAAACCATTCCAGGTGACCTCGTTAGTCTGACTGAGAGAAGAACAGAAGTGCACAAAGCTGTCCTCAAAGAAAACGGTGAGTACTTAATCTTTTTTTAACCCTTTTTTGTTTTCTACATTATTCCCTATATGTTCTTTCATACTTCTGATGTCTTCAGTATTAATCTACAACGTTGAAAATAATCAAAGTAAGGAAAAAACATTGAATGAGAAGGTGTGTGCAAACTTTGGACTGGTACTGTATGTGCGTGTTCAAAGAGAAAAAACTAATCTCCTTCATAGTTATTTTTTTAATTTAAAAATTTAAAAATTTAAAAATTTAAAATTAAAATTTAAGATTTTAAATAGTCTTGCAGTCTACTACAAATAAATGTTTTTATTCTACAAAAACTATAAATTAAAACAAGTTAACTAGTAAAAACTCTTCAATAAAATGAATAATTTCTTATTTTTATTATATTCTTTGCAAGTATGCAGTGATGACTGCTGAATGTGAAAAAAGTAATCAAATAAAATCAGATAATGCACAACACACTTCAATTACAAAAGAAAATGTGTCTACAACTCTTCCGTAGAGTTCTGACTGAACATTAATACGTTATCACACAGATAACATCAAATGTACCCAAGCAAGTGAAACCTGATCTCAGTTCACAGGTACGAACAGAGACCTATAGACACACTCTGGATAGTCAGTGTGAACGTGGCGCCGGAGGCAGCGCGACATCAGAGGTAGCAGAGCAGCGAGACAACGAGGTGTAAATGACGGCCCAGGAGGTGGGCTTTCTCTCTCAACCAGACTGATTGAGAAACAAATTACTGCAAATAAAGCATGTAATTAGATTATGGAGCCCAGTGTGCTGCCCTGCTCTGCTCACACAAGAGCCGTGAGTTTGGATCCCGTCCAGCAAAGACGCAGAGAGAGAGAAAGAGTCCCCCCCACCACTTCTTTCCTCATTGTTTCGTCAGAGAGTAAAAGATGGTTTGTTTTCAGGGCAGACAACAGCCAGCGTTGAGGCTGTTAAAGGTCTTGACCTGATTTGAGATTTTCGCGTGGCGTGCAATCAGTTCTGATGAGTTGATTCGTCCTCTGTTACTGTAACTGATGAGGTTCAGACGAGTCAGCGGGGACTGTTGGTTATCACCCAGAGCACGGATACAAAGGAAACAACCCTGCCAAGGCTTTTTCAAGCCATTCAAAAGTTTCCAAGTATGCATGCATTTTTTTGGTAATTGATAATGAGAATTTGATAGTTTTGTTCTATTTGTGGCCCTGCTTATTGCGAAATTATTTCCTCTGCAATTAAGAGGAGTAATAAGATCTCACGTTGACGTGACTGTGAAGTTGATGAGTACTGAACAGGGTGTGTGAAGCAAGACTCATGTCCAAAAAATCCGAGGCGGGGTCCGCCACAGATTCTGATCACTTCCAGATAACACACACACATATAGGACTGAACCTCGTCACCCTTATGAGCCTCGTCGTCGTCACTCCAAACTCTCCTCCTCATCATCATCATCATTAGTTACTTTCACGTCTTGTATCCTGACAGGCCCGGGGCGGCCATCACAGGTCATCAGCGGTTAATCTCCACCACATTTCGTTGCTGCGCAGACGTCTCTGTCACGACCCGTGGGAGTGGCGACTCACACCATCCGTGACCTACCAGCACAATGTGTGTTTTGTCTGGGCCACACCATCGGAGGTATTCTCCATGCATTCCAGCCCTCCGTGTGGTCGAGAGGGGGAGAGCGCTGCTGCTGCAGGAGACAAATTAATATCCACTCCATTTTCCCTCGCGCTCTCCATTCACCCCCCTCCCAAAAAA
>CAFUXE010000108.1:696551-743846 GCA_903364295.1 Serranus cabrilla | reverse complement strand
ACTCATTTATACACACTTCCACAATATCTTCCACATATTTCCTTCCAGGCCAGATGTGCTTATATGGAGCAGCACATAGATAAATATACAAATAAAAATAAATAAGTTACTCAGCCGTACTCACCTGATGGCTCCTCCGTGCTGCTCGATGGGGTTGTTGGAGGTGCAACTGGAATCTCTTCTCCCGAAAAAACATGATATGGACACAAAGAAACATTAATTTTATTACTATGTTCATCCAAACATACATGTGTTTTTGTCTTTTTGTGCATGCATGTTGCTATAGTGTGTAAATGTGCACATTTGATAAAGAAGGGTTATGGCAAAGCACTAAAAAATAAAAATATATCAGCATCAAGACCACAAGTTGATATAGTTCTGTGATTTTTTTTTTTAGCAGGGATACTTTTTCCTGTAAATGTGGTCTTGTTGTGGTTGATAGTATTTAGCAAATGTGCCAAATACCTTTCTGACAGGAAGTGCTTTTTCTTTATTCACACAAATTTCTAATTGCTAAATGGATTAGATCTGAAAGTAACATCTGAAAACCTTTTGTCTGTGGTTAATTGCACAAAAATCATTCTTAATCTTTGTATTTTCATCCTCCTCCTCCTGTTCCCTGCAGATGTGGAGCTGTACGACTGTCCAAAGACTTGATTCTCTCAGCCCTCCTTCACACTCTTGTATTCACAAGTGGGTAGGAAGTTGACACTCAGAGAAACCATGCATGAAGAGCGGTCCTCTTATCTCCAAAGGAGCAGGATGGTAACAGAAGGTATACAACACACATAATGCCTTTTTGTTACTGTGGGCAGGAGGGGCAGAAGGGGGCTCATCAAAAAGTCTGCGCAGAGCAGCGTGGGGGTAAATACGAGGACAAAACCGCAGAGATGTATCAAAACACATGCAAAGCAAGAGGTGGTGGTGTCAGCTGTGCAAAGGTGGAGACTTTGTGTGTATGAGGGAAGAAAGAAAGAATCAAGTCTTTTGATCGAGTAAAATCTGATTTTGTCTCAGCTGGGATTGAGAAAACCTGCTTCCTACTTTCTAAACATTTATGTCACCATAAATCACAATCTGTGGAATGATGTGCACGCCTGTTTGTTGCCCTGTGGACATAATGAGGCCTTCTCCCATGACGAATTGGTCTAAATAATGAAAAGTAAAACAATTGCTGCCAAAACAATGGCGCATGAACCCTGTAGGTCCCTTTGCTGATGCTGATCAGAAATCCTCCCTCAGTATCCAGCCGCCACGTGTGCCAGTTTAAAATAATGAGCCTGTTTCTCATCATTGACTCGTTTAGATTTATGGCTGACAGCGCTGGAAGGTGTACACGAAGTTAAAGATATAATATGACTCTGTGTAAAAATGAAACTTGGCTCGCGCTATCTCTGGATCTAACAGGGCTGTTAAAGATTAAACTGGATTACATCGTGAGGGACTTTATTTCCACCTCACACATGTTTGACACATCAGCTCTCACTTGACATTCCCAGGAATCAAAGATATCTGATAAGTTGATTTAATTTATTCCTTTATTGGACCCCAGCCATGCAAATCCATGTGGAGATTTCATCCTCATAAGCATTTAATTCCTAGTATCTAATTACATGGCAATTAAAACGTGTTTCAGAATGAGACAAAAGAGCCAATAAATTGTCGTTTGCTATGGAGCTATAATTCTATGCAGCTTTAAATCTTCAGCTACGGGCCTTCCCTTAGGCAGTGCTATATTTTTTCATCATTTTGACAATAATAGGCTTCATTTGGGTTAAATAAACGGTCACTGGATGCTGAGAACAAGATTGATTGTGTAATTCAACCCAAAGCTTCCTGCACTAGTGTCTAAGACATTTGGAGATGCTGGTGTTAACAGCTCTCGGTCTTTACTCAAATTTATGGAGACCAACAAGCCGAGACCATAACTTTGAGGTTCAGTTTAATGGTGTGTTTATTTAAGCTAGCAGATTCACTGGTCAGAAAACCGACAGTCGGACACTCAGCACAAGAAAAGAGGATTTAAAGGGGAACTATTATGCTTTTTTTTCAGATTCATACTGAAACATTTTTATGTGTTTTAATAATCAAAAAACGGTTGATTTTTCTCATACTGCCCACGGAAAGACAACCAAGATTATAGTTTTCCATGATGTTCGCATGCAGCAGTGTATGTAATACAAACACTGCTTGGAACAGATGACCATATATGGAAATCCGTAACAAGCTGACATCAGCTCGAGCCGAGGATTTAAAAAAATGTTGACGTTCAGAACGGCTTAAAAATCTGAGGATCTTGCTCAAAGGGATGACTTTAAAACATCACCTTATTTGATATGTTAAATATTAATAACCAGCATTATAACATTATATATATTACAGAAAATAAGGAAAAGCATAACAGGTCCCCTTTAATTGTAGGAGAGAGTGTGTTTGTGTGTGCAGCATACTGTATTATGTGATTTTGAATGTGCACATGTGTGTATCATCATAGTCTGGTGTGTCCCTCCCTTTTTAAAATGTGTGCAGTGGACCTGAGGCCAGGCCACATTGTCCTACAGTGAGGCAGACATGGTACAGACTGGGTTTTCACGTACTTATGCAGGGGGCAATGGGCGAGCGGCTCTGCTGGTAGCCTTTAGCGCAGCGGTTGCACGTGATACCAGTCACGCCGTCTTTACAGGGACATTGTCCTGTGGTTTGGTTACAGGTTTTGCCAGCAGCACCCACGGGATGGCAATCACATGCTGTGAGGAAACAGAGGAAGAAAGAGAGGCACAGTGAGTGGTCACACACACACACACACTCACAAAGACACACACATGTGGGGAGATACAAACATATACTATCTATAGAGAGTGCAGGTGGGCACACAGCAGTGGAGGCGACTATAATAGAGTGGTGAGAGACAGGTGGAGGCGTGCACAGAGAGACAGAACTTACCACAGCGCTCAGTTTGAAGCGAGTGTGGCGTCATGACTAAAAGAGCAACACATCCGCTAAGTCTAGAGACATTTTTGTCTGTTTGCTAATTAGCAAATTAGCATGAACACATCACATTTACTGGAATCAAAAGCTGCCAAGACAGTATCAGCATGATCTTCAGTCACAAAGTGTCTGTGTGAGTTCGGCCTTGGTGTGTGTGTGAGGTAAAGAGAAAGCATGTTTACCAAATGATAAAATAATGGGGGATAATCCTAATTGCCTGTTTCTGATTAATGCCGGGCTTTGAACGTCAGCCCAAAACGTCTGTCACACTTCCTCCCCAAACTGGGGGGTCTATCGAACACACATGCTTCAGGAATGTAATCATTTTCCAATTGCTCTCCCCCGATGCAAGCCCCTTAATTCATTTCACAGCCAAAGCCGCGTCAAGTTTGAAATCACTGTTGAGTAATAGTTGTCTGTCAGTTGTTTCTTTTCATCTATTCTTGGATATGAATGGTAGGAGAGGTGCTTGGATTAATAGTCTTCTGCAGAATTTGTACAGTGAATCCTGCCAGTCTAATCCGGACCAGAACGCTTTTGATAATCCATCAACTTCTTTTACCAAAAAAACTACAAAAATTCTGTTTGTCACCAAACCCTCACCACTATACTCACCCTTGAGTGTTTTATTTTCTGTTTATTTCCTATGGAAAAGCAGTGATGCTAACTCTGCCTCAGGGTTGGGTTTTGTTCGCTGCCCCTCCCTAAACATTTTTTTTTCTGCGTTGTGTCACTTGTCACTCTGAAAAGCCTTCAAAGGCGTCGCTGAATTATGTACTTCGTGGTTTGCGGGGGTATTTGCTGGTTTGGCCTGTTTTGTTTTTAACCGCACAGACAGTTCAGCCCACAGTACACAATTACAGCTTCAAAACAATCCTCCCAGCTCATTGCATTGAAATGAATGTTTAATATGTATAAATGTCAAAACAAGTTTTAGCTAATGGTGAAGTTCAAGCATACAATCAAAACCACAGGTTTCTACTGAGAATTCATTCAGAAGATTAAAGGAGCAGTGCATAGGATATAGTGGGCTCTATTGGCAGAGATGGAACACAATATTCAAAAATATGTCTTTATTTGTGTATGATGGTCTGAAAGTAAGAATCGTGCTTATAATTAAACCTTCATATCTTCATAGGGAGCGGGTTACCCTTCTGTGTTTGCATTTTAGCATCACCTGAGCAGCCTGGTCTCCCTGCAAAAACCTCGATGAAAGGTGTTTGTACAGGCAGCCACAAACCGCTCATATGGATCATTTTGACAAACGCTCATATGTGTCGATATGGGTGTTGTTGACAAATGGTTTATTCTGATATTTAGGTTGGAGATCTTGTTTACGTGAAGGTCACCATAAGTTGTCCTACGTACCTGGAAAGGGAGGGATGGGAGGAGGGATATTCAGTTGGTTGCAATGTGCAGCGTCACTGTGAATTGCCAGTAAATCCAACCGCTGCTCCTTTAAATAATGGGATCTGGCTGCAGGAACAGTTTGTTTCTGTTTGAATGTTATGCTTCAAAAAGCTAAAGTTTCAGTCATAATGTAAAGTGTTCTTTATCTTAAATTGACCCAGAGCGTTGAGAGCGACGTGCTCTCTGAGAGATCCACATTACAGCAGGCCTGCAGGGAAAACAGTGGTAATGTAAAACCAAATCTGTCCTCTTTATGATTGACCTCAGACTCTTGGATACAACATAGTTGTTGTTTTGTGAGATATTCTGACAAGTGAAGTACCACGAGACTTGAAGCACATAATTTGGGGATTTCAGCACCCACCTCCTCTCTCCTCTATCACACACTCTCCCTCGCTTTTATCTCTACAGCCTGTTTCCTGTGATTCAGCTTCTGTTGCTGCTCTTATCTCTCCTGAGTGTGTGTGTAAGTACTTGTGTGCTGTTCTCCCTTCCTTATCAGACTCAGAGAAGCCTCCTTTAAAGTGTGTGTATCTATTGGTGCTCTTATCTCACCAATCTGTCACCGCTTTCATTGCTTAGTTGTGTCTAGCTCAGTAACACACGCACACACACACACACACACACTCAGGAAACCCCAATAAACTAGCGTGGAGGCCGGTGCGGCACGTCTTCAGGCCTGTAAATTTAGGAGCATGTCAGAGGAGTTCGAGGCACAGGAGGGCAAAGTGCGTTTCTGGTTGGAGCTTCAGAGAGCTCAGGTTATATTTTTAAGAGCGTCTTCCTGGTAACCACAGCTCAGAGCCTCGAGCCTGCCAGTAAATCAAGTTGCACAGCACATGGTCTACAGGTGGGAAACACTGCCTCCCTCTCCTCCTCCACATTTGGTCCTTGAAGGCTGACTGGCTGCCTGGGCCGCTGTCTCATTGGATGACAAATTGTCTGACTGTCTCTGGCTGGATGACCCACCTGTTGGCTAAAGGACCGGCTCACTCTGTGAGAGTGTGAGTGAGAGTTTCTGGTTTAAGTGTGTGTCCACTTAACGGTTAAGTGGCTGCTTCATGGTTACTACAGATGGCTCAGGGAGATATGGGGCAAGAGAGCAAGAGGCCCTTTATGTCTTCCAGGGAGGAGAGCCGGCAGACGTTTATGAGCAGCGGTATAGGTGTGTGTGTGTATAAGGGAACCTGTGGTCTGACTGTAATATATTATCCCCATACAACTGTCCTGTTTCTAGATGAAGACAGAATCCCTGAAATCAAGCTTTTGGTGCCAGGAGTTGCATAAAAAAAGTATGAAAAATGTTGTTGGTTAATGTGGAAAGAGGAAGGCTTTTTCAAAGGCAGGCCTCAGTCTCAAGATTGCACAATGTGAGAATTTTGAACTCTGCCAATCGTTTACCATAAAGCTGGTGTTTGAAGTCTGAACTCCCCCCATTTGGTTTGTGAGTTCTGTGCCAATAAGAATAATTTGTTGGCCCTGGAGCAAAGCCAAGCTACCCGAGTCTGTGTTCTATTATAATTAGGTTTCTGCTCCTCCGCAAATATCTTTGGAGAGCGGGAAGAGATAGCGTTATTGGGCTGTTGCATTACACATAAACAGCTCTCCAAATCACGTGTTTATCTCATAAAGAGTGTGTGTTGTTTGTTGTGTTATTTAGTGTTTTATTGATCAGAATAATGGGCTGCAATGGCCCAGAACAGTAATGTTTTGGCCCAAAATGTTGGACATGAGCTTATTTCTGATGCAGAACACCGCACATGTGTGTCGTTCTAATTAAAAGCATGCAGATATCACACACACACACACCCGATTGAAATCCAAAGCTAAAAGTGAAGTCATGAAAAACAATATTTCTCAAATCCCAAGTAGAAAACATTTTATATGTGGTCAATAAAAAAACCTACTGTATCAATAGAAGACATATGGCGAGGAGAGGGGAGGAGGTTTTTTTGAACATGTTATTCTGATTGAAACAGACCGTCCTCAATCAAAGCCTAATTTCCCCTGTATGCAAAATATGTTCCTCATCATCCCGCTGACCGATGCAATTATATGATGGTAGATGTTCTGATTTGAATGTGAAGGCCTGAATTCAATCCATCAGTCACAGAACTAAAGGCGACCTGCTCAAGCTTGATTTTATTAACTTTCGACGGTCCTCTGAGGGAGACTAATCAAGAGCAGGGCTCATTATTTGGCCCCTGGTGGAGTTATCACTGTCGATCAGTGAGCTGAGATCAAGATGGGCTCTTGAGGTATGTAAGGCCATATCCGTCATCAAAAGATAAAAATAAGATGAAAACATATTTGGAAAAAAATTATCCTGTTTGTCATTATAATGAGAAACTTTCCAGATAATGACTTAGTATTTCTAGATAATGACTAAGGTCCATTTGTGTGACGTCATGTTGTTAACTCTAACCTCCCTAATGCAGCGCAAGTGGACTTCATATTTCAAGTTTTTTTTGACAATATGTTTGAGACCGTTTTCATAATTTTGCAAGCTATTGTTGTTTTCGGTCAGAGTGTTTTTACGATCCTGACATTTCCGACCACACTTGAAGGCATCTTCATTAATTTCTTAAAAGCTAGACAAGAAAAGACTGAGGGCGTGTACCTTGTGCTGGAGTTTGTTGCAGAAAAAACGCAGACTACAAAATGTAAATATAGGGAGTTTGTACAGGCAGCGAAATACGACTCATATTTACGTTTTAGACTGTCCTCCGCCGCTATCTTGCTGACTTAGCAGAAGTGATTGACGTGGATGTGGAGTTTAAATTGGGAATGCTAAACTTGGGGTGGATGAGTCAAACAAACGGCGGACTTTCACCCAGCAGAACAGAGTTCATGTCCCATGTGAAAACAAAAGTAAACGATTTTTAGCATAACTTACGATTTTTAGCATAACTTACGATTTTTAGCTTAACTTCTGTGGCTCATGTCACCCTCGTAACTACTTCACTTCAAGCATTTTAATACATTTATTTACTTATTAAACTGTCTTTTATAACTAAGCAGGAAGTGTTTTGCTCTAAACCTAGGTCAGTGGTTTTGTAGCATAAATTCACACAACCCTAACCCTAACCCTAACCGCGAACAGTACGTGTTTGTATAATGACGTGTGAGTTATTTTTAGAACGCTCCACTGTACCGCGAACAGTCCTATGTGTTGTTATGGGTGGTGTCAACAAATGGAGATCTTGTTGGAAAAAGTGCTACGTTAGGATTAGCACAATATTTTTTAAAAATTATTTGTATCAAGGTTGTTTTTTCGGCCCCCTACTCATGGCAGCGATACAGGCCGGCATGTTTACTGTAGTCTTGGTTACATGATTGGCTACCACAGCATGACTTTAAGCTGTATTTCTCCGAAAGTTGAGTCTGTTTTAACTTATCCGGCACAGACTGCTTCACTTTTGTGCTGTCAACTGCTATTGCCAAATGCACTATCCTCACTCAAATGAATGGAATAGCATGTATTTTCATCACATTCCCAGATCTAGTCTCAAAGCCGCCTTATATCTCAAAATAACGAGGTAGGATCTCAAAATTGCAAACTATTATCTAAAAATAATGACCTAGCATTGGACAATAATGACCTATTAACTTAAAATTATGAGTAAGTAGTGCATTATTTTGACAATATTTTTTAGACCACTTTTCATCATTTTGCAATACTAAGTCATTATTTTGCCAAACAAAGTAATACTTTTGAGTAAATTCTCTGTCATTATTTCCACATTATTTTTTTAGAAGGTTTCCATTAATTTGCAATATTAAGTCATCATTTTAATAAACTAATCATTATTTTGAGAATGTTTCTCATTACAGTGACTCACAGGATCTTAATTTACATCTCACCGGTGGGAATGGGCTCCCTTTAGTACAGAAATTAAAACAAAGTGGAGAATCTATTACAGGATGTCAAACGTGGATAAAAGACAGCTGATTAAACTTTGTTTCTGAAAATAATGAATTAGTATCTTTAAAAACGGAGTAAGTAGTGCAGTAAGTATATTATGAGAAACTCTCTCACAAGATTGTATCTCATTAGGGGAAAGTTTCTCATTATGTCATTATTTCAACATTATTTTTTCATTATTCTGCAATGCAATAATTTTTGAGATACTAAGATATTATTTCATCATAATAACTGGCAGGATCTTCTTTCCCTGCACTCGTGGAAATGGGCTCCTATATTCAGGGACTTTTTTAAAAAGAAAAAGTGAGACTTTAAGAACCAATAGCAGAGTGACAAACAGGGATAACAGACAGCTGATGAAACTCTATGGAGCTATCACTGTGGAGTGACATGTGTTATCTCAGTTGAATGTCAGCTGCGTTCAAAGACCACCCAAAGTGCTGCGACTCTGCTGCGGCCTCTCCAAATCTCACTATCACCTCTTTAGGTTCATGCACTTCTTTGTCAAATACGCTTCACTTTGTTTTATTCAGAGGCTTCAAACAGCTAAAGACACAAACAAGAGCTGCATGAAACGTACGCCGTGTTTACACTCGGACTCAATGAGGGGTGAAGTTATAAATTTCAGTCTGTAAACGCAGCCACCGGGCACGGCCGGCTCTGCAGTGGAGAAGCTGCAGCCTCTCTTGTACTCGTACTGGCCTCCTATGGAAATGAGCAGCTTTCGGGGAGGATTGGATTTCGCATATAAAAGCAAACTCTTGTGCTCCTCGACCTGCCCCGCGCTCCTTACGCTGCCCATTCTCTTCCAAAAGCCACACAGCAGAAAAAGGACTCTCTCTCTCTCTCTCCTTTTCACTTCAATAAATAACCAAACCTCTTAATTGCTGTCACTTCGGCGCAGCGCTCACGCTGCTTGAGGAGCGGACAGAAATTAGTTCTGCGGTTTGAGTTTCATTGAATTATCTTGAGTTATGATGTGGTAAAGCTGAGAGAACCTGGCAGGGCCGGACCCCTGACAGCACACATAGGTGTTTGACGTAAAAAGCTGTGTGTGGTAAGAGAGAGCATGTAATACAACGACACACACCTTTAAGGTCTTCATCTGTAACTTTCCAAATATAGTTTGCAAAAATGTTTAAATTGGCAAAAGAAAGAGTTCATGCTTCGTATCATTTGTCAGCTTGGGGTAATTACCACAGATCCTTTATTGTGAGTCTGTTTTGAAGTAACTGAATACTTCAGTAGAACTTGGACATGTTTGCTTATAATTACACAGAGCTGGGAGAGGTGGGACGGGCATAAACTCTGGCAAATTTCATGGATTAAATTGAACAAAACCGTTTGGGTAAGCGGACAGTTTCATAAATGATGATGAAATGTGTTTATGTTGTAGTTCGCTGAGAGGCAGCAGAATGTGAGTTTGTAGTGTGGGTGAGATGATTTAGGATTTACCAGTGCAGAGACACTGATGTAATGAGTGACTGCACTCCTGCTATGAGCCTGTGGGACTATCATTATCTTCTAACAATAATACTATTATTAGCTTATTTAATTGTTGTGAAATTCCACTGCGGGATGATCGAGCCAGAACAAGGCACACTGATGCTGTAATTTTAGGATAAAACATGAAATTGTGCGCGGTGGGTCTCTCATCAGAATTTAATTAAATTAAAATTTGTCAAAATATCCTAAACACAATGAAGGCCAGGATCTTATTTCCATTGTGTAGGTCTGTTTGACTGTAAGTGACATTTATCATGATCAGAACAATAATTACACCTTTAACTAAAGCTTATTTTCAATACTAATCAAATTGTGGATTTTTTTTTTTAAGTCAATATTACGTGCCAGAGGGCTTGTGTTGTGTGTGTGTGGTTCTGCCTCCCCTCCCCCTCCTTTCTGTTTCTTCCAGGTGTTAACGACCTGATTGGATCCACCTGTGGCGCTGATTTCCACCTGCTGAGCTGGTTAATCAGAGGTGGTGTGTGGCAGTTTAAAAGGGCCCACATTCAGCATCACCGGTGGCTGCCACTTTGTCCTTTGTTCAGCTCTGTCTGTGTCATATGTTAAAATGTCAGAAAATATTGAAAATGGCCATTGCAGTATTCTCTAAGCCCAAAGGGAAGCCTTCAGATTGCTTTTTTGTCCATAAAACAACATCAATTTATATGTGAATACAATATCAGGAAAAGTGTGAAATCTAAAGAGAAAATCTGGGATTTTAGCTTGAAAATGACAAAGAAACTACTTTAAAAATGGTAGTGGGTTTTGTGTAAAACACAACGCCCATATGACTGCAGTGCTTATCTGTAAATCTGTATTTGTGCGTCTACGTCGTATTTTTAAATGAAAAATACTCGTGAATCTCCACCTCTTTGGTTTACTGAGCTGTTGCAAACAAAGTTCACTCATTAAGTGTCTCGGGACTCGATATGGGAGTTGGAGTTGTGTAACTTGGCATTTGTTTGTGAAAACGTATGTTTTGACACCATATCTTCAGAGAGTTGAGGAACTCTAAAATAAGGTTGATAGAGACATTTCTGACTTTCTTTACCAAACTGAAATACACATTGCGGTGTAAGTGTGGTAAAAAAGGAAAAAAAATACTAAAAGTTGCATGTTGACATCACATTAGCAGCAGGTTACCCTCAGAGAGAGCCGGAGCACCAGGCAGCGTCAGGAAAGATGAGAAACCAAGCTTGCACAGAGACAGAATCCGAGCTCAGAGGACAGATGATGAGGCGGAGATGAAGGAGGCAGAGTTCCTGTCAGCCTCCAAATCAGCAGCACTACTTATCAAAAAGCTTTACATGGAAATATAAAATACAGAGCCAGCCCCACATACCCAGATGCACTATACATGATCAGTTTACTCCAGATGCCAGAGGTCCATACCAGGTGCATTTCTCACAGCTTTTGACTTTCTGTTTTGACTTTCACTTCATGACTCATTTATCCAAAGTTTCCTAACATCAAATTAGTCACCATCATCGTATGAGAGCAGATTTCCACATCAGTGGAGCTCTCCTACTGCAGGCGAGCTGTTTTTTAGTTATGGGAAAAGCATTTTATCGTTACATGGGCTGAGGTTTCCTTTCTGCTTTCATTTGGCTCGACAACAAAACAGTTGATGGACTGAGAAGCTCACCAGTGGAAGCAATAAAAGTGAAATAAAAGCAGCCTGAAATATGCTGGATTAATTTTTATAATTTGTTGCAGACTAAAAATGCAAAGGTCTCCAAAAGCCTATTTAAAATGAGTAAAGCATTAGAGAAAATCACGGTATTATAATAAATAATACAGCCAATTGCTAATTCAAATAGGACTTAGTTATGGAAAATGTGCAGTATTTTAGCACAGATCTTCCTAATTAGCAAAAGATTGTATGTGCTACATTAATATTTCGTCTACTGTATCTATTGCCTGTAAATGCAACAAAACAGACTCTTAATTCTGTGGTAAAATGCACAGCAGGACCTTGAGGCATCCAACTTTTTCTGTTACGACAAACAAACCCCCATGAAAGTGAGTTATGGGACGCTGAAAGAATCAAGCCCGGGACACATGAGAAGGGATGTAAAAACAACGATGAAAAAAAAGGAGGTTAAATATCCACAATTAGGCCGCCTGGTAGACACAGCGGAGGATAGGGGTTAATGATACACAACGTCCCGTCGTGATGAATGTGTGTTTGCATTCCTGCTCGACAGGAGAATGGGCCCAAAGCCACGGAAGGTGTTAATGTCAGTTTAGTGAGTATATCGCTCATGAGCGGCTGGAGGGGGAGACTGAAATGGATGCATTTGTCAGAGAGTTTTTGTTATGAATTTCTGTGCATGCAGAGAATGAAACGTGCTTAATATGGTCACTGGATGTCAGGAATTTAATGAGACGCGTCTTTTAGCATTCGTTTTTGTTGCAGTGGCATGAAGCGTGTCATGGTGGCAAATGCATGACTCCTGCAAAGGAAATAGGTGAAAAACACACTTTCTTTCAGCTGAATTAGTCATGAATGAATAAAAAAGATCTTTACATATTCTTGTCTGAACGTCGGGTTGTTTTGCAGCTGTTTGGCTCTTCAGACATGCCTTCTGTCAAACTCTCTGATTGGTCGGTTTATTTATTTACTACCTGGTGACTGATGTGAGAAAACTCTGGCTTAGACTGTCAGCAGGCAGCTAATATTTCCTCTTTGGAAGTGAGCGCTCTGAAACCCTCAAACAGGTATGCATGTATTTCTGCGTGTGTGTGTGAGCTGTATCCATATGCAGTGACTCTGAGGTGTCTCTGGGCTTGTTTGCACAGGGATTCTCCTGTTATCTTTCCCTGCGGCTATAGAAGAGGTGAGAAAATATACCCTCTCTCTTTTCAATCACCCCCTCCTCTTCCTCCTCCACCTCTCTTTCTTTGACCCTTATTAGCTACGGTGAGGGCGATTCATCCAGCTCTGAGCGCTGAGCACACCTGCGTGGGGGTGTGTTCCACCTCTCTTCCTCTTCTCCTCACCCTCCCTCCCTCCCTCCCATCTTTCACTCTCTTTCCACCCCTCTTTTCTTCTCTCCGATCTCGCTGTGTCTCTGACCTGCACCGGGGATCACTTCACACCTCAGCACTGTTTGTTTTGCTTGTCCTGTCATCCCCTCACCTCTTCTACCCCCCCTCCTGCCCCGAAAGAAGCCAAATAACTCAACTGTCGATGAGGGAACACCCAGCCAGACCCGCCCCATACCACCACGACCTCCACAATCCCAACAGACCCCCAACTCATCTCCGCTGACAGAGGGAGATGAGGGCGAGACAGGCTCAGGAATGAAAAGACTGCTGGCTCCCCCCACTTCCTGTCATCCATCTAAAACTGTTTCCTATCAGCAGCGGCCGGAAAAAAAGTATTCAGATCCCTTATTTCAGTAAAAGTACTAAAACCACACTGTGAGATTACTCCACTACAAGTAAAAGTCCTGCACTCAAAAACTTACTGAAGGAAAAGTACAAAATGTACTTAAAGTATCAAAAGTAAAAGTACTTTTTATGCAGAATGGAGCCACTGAGATTGAAACATATGTTTTAAATATATTATTAGATTATTATGAGGTGGAATGTATAAAATTGTCTAATCACTTTATGTTTTTTATGTTAAATCTCAACCTGAAAGTAACTAAAGCTAAATGTAGTGGAGTAAAAAGTACAATAATTAGCTAAAAATGTAGTGGAGTGGAAGTATAAAGTTACATAAAAGGGAAATACTCCAGTAATGGACAAGTACCTCAACTGCCACTGCCGCACTGTCTATCAGACCAAAATAATCTCAGCTGGATCTGGTTCTGATTATCTTAGTGTTCGTCTTGTTGAATATTCTAGATGAGATATTTAGTTTGACGTTCAGCCTGGATGTTAAAATCTCCCCCTGGCCAGGAAGTAAAGACAGAAATGAAGCACTGTACCTTTGCAGGCCTTCCTGTGTGAGATGGGCTTGGACAGGTCTCTGTAGTAGCCCTCCTTGCAGTAGTGGCAGTGGCGTCCGGCCGTGTTGTGGCGGCAGTTGAGGCAGACTCCTCCGCTCTTCCTCCCCGACAGCTTGTACAGCTCCATGTTGAATCGACACCTTCGGGCGTGAAGGTTGCAGTTACAGGCTGTGGAGGGAATAAAAAATAAAAAGGACGCAAGAAGGTTAAATTAGCACGAAACAAAGAGGTTACAGAAGAACTCGTTCCTGTCATTGACATCAAAATATTTTTTTTTTTTTGAGAATTTAAAGAGTATGCAAAAAGTGTCACTTTTATAACAAAGTAGTTGCATAATAAATACTGTGATGCTAGAAAAAGAGAAAAAAGTGCAGGCTTTTTAACGTTTGAATGTGTTAACATGTTTGAGTAAAAACCCAAAAAGCATAACATGTCCCCTTTAAAATGATCTCGGTCTCCCTTCAGAGCACCTGAACACAAGGATAGAGGTGATAATGTTTCACATTGTCCTTCCTCTCAGTTTATTTAAACTGAATTAACATGAATGAAAACAATTGCATTATGTCAGTAAATAATAATTCTACTTTCCAGATATGTGATAATGTCCTGACATACAAAAATAATGCCCTAATGAGTCCATTGTTCTCATATCTGCTTCACTGTACCCTGTGCACAGTTGATACTATTGCAGCATTTTAATAGACATCTGCCAACCGGACATTAATGCTTTCTGTGGCCCTGATTTTTACTGTTGTTTCACTGTAATGTGACTCGACGCGGAGCCACCACAGATACCGAAGGTGAGGAAGTTCTCTGATAACGAGGTCAAACACTGCAGCCTTCTCCCACCTCTCTCCGCTTGTCTCTTACTCAAACACTCGTGCTCATCACTCCCTTTTTCTTCCTCCCGCTCTTTTCCTCAAGGTCCTCTCCTTCTCTCCAGAGTCCAAACTGTACTAAACAGAAAGTGAAGGCCTGGTATTACCATTCCTCCATTCGCTGCAGATCCCTGCGAGCATGTGTGAGACCCCTCGCTGCCGCTTGTTTACTGATGAGTACAGTTGCCAGCGCTAAGTTTAATTAGCCGGCTGATGTTTATTCATGACTCCCTGGCAGCGAGAGTGAGGCAGACATGCCCAACTTCATTAAGGCCGACCGTCCGAGACACCGGTCCTCCACCAACCACCACAGACACATTCATGCATTATTAACAGCAACGCCTCTGATACAGTTTGTGGCTCTGCGGGTACATACTGTACTTTATGTTTGGGAACTGGGGTTATCTGGGTCCAACCCTGATCCCCTGGTTGGTTCATCCGTCCGTGTTTTTCTGTACCACCTCTTCACACGACTCTTTTCATCATCTGCCCATCATAATGGAGCAGCTCTCACTTCCCCTCAGCATCTCTCAACCTGGCTTCTTCTTCTGGTGTGTGTGAGTGCGTTTGTGCGAGTTTCTGGATGTGCGTGCGTCTGTTTTGGACCCGCGAGACTCCTTCTCTCCACTCCAAGGACCTAATTACAATATCTTTTCTAAAATACACATACAGTATACACACACACACACACATTAGCAGCTCTGTGCCTTATCAGTAGTGACTTTGCTTTCTGTCTTTCCTGCAGGACAGCGGGGGTTTAATTAGCGATATGTCTCTGCTTGCTCTTCAGACTGTTGGTCCTCAGCCTCACGACTATTTAATGACTTCAATGCAATGCAAAAAAAACAGCACTTTAATGCCACAAGATCACAAGAATCCTGATAGTTCCATTATATTTTCTGGGGAAATAAGAAGTTTTGCAGTTTGAGTGGATCTGGGTTAAAAAGATCACCTTCACTCCTGCGTCCTGTGGGCTCACCTGACTGGATTTAGACCTATCCTTTCCTTAAAGTGTCACAGATCTGATGTTGCCATTGTTGTCTTAAGCTACATTTACACCTGTGCATGACTCATGTGGTTAGCCTTTCAGACAGAAGAGCTTTCCTTTCTGGCTCTGCTGGAAAACCCCTGAAAGCCCACTGATAGCCACAACCAGCTAGTGTGCGCGCAAAACTTTCGAGATATAAAACAGAAAAAGGAGTGAAAGCAAGAAAAACACTTCTTTAATTCATGTATATTTGCTTTATTAGATCATCTGTGATATTAGTTGTCCGCTCTTCCTTGTGTAGACAGCTCTGTAATGATCTATGTCACTGAGCGAGCTGTCAATCCGGCCTGTAAGCGCCAAAGGGCAGGTTTAAGTCTCTTAACATCGGGCCACACTTGGTGAAAACTATCCGTGCGCCCGCCTGCAGGTTACAGGGATCACTGTAGAGCCGGTGGAGGATCAGTGCATGGTCTCAGACCTGCAGACGCGTCTCTGTTACACTACAAAGATGCTTTCACACCCTCCTTAAATGAAGACAAGGGGAATTCTAGCCCACCGGACTACACTGCCCCTGTGAGAATAATGCCGTTTTCCCGCGAGGCATGTTGGATGCTGAATAAAAGACAGGCTGGATGTGAAGGTGTGGGGCAGAAGGCCACATTGTGTTCCACAGTATCATGCTTCATAAGGTATTATGACAGATAATGGGGACGAGTGAAAAGCACTTTATCTAAACTCACTGACACTGGGCGTGATGCAAGCCTGTTCACACAATCCCACTCACACGCTGAAAAAAAACGCAGGAAACAGTGTTGTGGTTGGCACGGCTCCAAGTGTATCAGACTGTTTTAAAGACGACATCATCTCATCATCATCATTTAATTAAAAACAATTGAGGATTTGTAAGCCAATATGCAATTTGTCTGGCGCGGGCTTATCGGGTTTCCTGCGGCGTTATGAAACAAGCGCTCCTCATTCAGACGTCTCAGTGCTGTTACCTGTTTCCTTTCAAAAGTCCCTATCAGGCAAAGCATCAACTTGTGTTTAAAGATAACAATACTGTACGCTGAAGTCATGGTCAGATACCCCAGTGACACAGGATACTTTGCTATCAATGTTTTCATCCAGTACGACTTTTTTGTTGCTATTTCTCCATTTAAAAATACAAAGCAATGGTTAGGATTATGAAGTCGGGTGATATGAAGTACAGCTGCTGCAGCAAAACATCTTTTAGCCGCTTTGCCTCTCCATCAGAAAGACCTTTCTTAAAGCTGTTATGTCGCTTTCTTCAAAGCTGCCAGACTCCTTTGACAAAAACTACAATTTTATCTCACAAAACCTTGTAGTTTCTGGACAAAATTGACCTTGATCTGTACATTTCTTTGTGTAATTGTGTGATTTTGGTGAATCTTAACTAACCCTTTAAAACACCAAAGACACAGTAACACTAACAAACTCACCGATCCAGGTAGTGATAGACCAGCAACTCCAACTCCTCCTCTGTAAAATGATTGTTTTTGGCAAAGGAGTCTGGTGGCTTTGAGGACAGATAACGGCTTCAGTTCCTCATCAGAAAGAGCTGCCTGACTGCCAGTTAAAGCAGGGGAAATATTATAAATATACCATACACTTCACTGATATTTATATTTTTTTGGCGTCTAACATATTTCTCCTGTAAGTGACACGCTGCCTTTGGATAAATACCTCATACAACCCCAACTAAAAAACCCAAACCATCCCTTTAATGAAGATTTAGCCCCCGATTAATCTCACACTGATATGTTAGACAATAAGTTCCCTTTCTGTTAATATGTCGATCACTCTGAGACGACTTATTCTCTGTGTGTTATGATATAAACTGTTGGATTTCACCGTTCAGACAAAACTTGGCTGAGATTACCATCAACCATAAAAACATTCCTGCCTATGAAAGCATGATGTCACTTTGTTTCTAATGTTCAGTTGATCGTGTTGTGGAAACAGCTTCGTCAAGCCAAGAGAACAAAAGCACGTTTGATAAACTCACTGAGTGAGACTTTATTAAAAATTCTGTACATCGTGAATTTACACTGATGCAGAAGCTGAAGTCTGTTTTTCTCTTAGAGGTAAAGTAAAAACTAAAGTGGACCACAGTGACATAAAACATGACCGCTGAGGTCATTGCTGGTATATTCAAAAGGCTAAAAAGGGAGATAAAAAAAGTATTTCAATAAAACTCACAAAAAATCACAGTAAACTCTCTTTTTCTTTCCATTCAACACTAAAGCACACAGCACTATATTCCACCCACGACTAGAAGTGGAAGTGGATGTTTCCTCCGTGTCATTTTCTGAAAAAGACGCATTCAGAATGAACAGCTCAGGAAACACTGCTCTCTGTCTCTGCCCAAATACCTGCCATCTCTTTTCAGGATAACCGCTGTGATAACACTGCCAAATAATGGCAAAGAGGACCACTTCCACACACACACACACACACACACACAAGCGCACAGCATTCCTCACGCCTGCTCTTTACAACCAGCAGGATTCAGGGTTTCTGCCCTTCAGAGGAAACACAAAAGCTGAGCTGTAGTTTATTTCAGCCGAGCAATCAGCTCACACACCTTCACAGCAAACAAAAGCTGCTGCGACCATTCACACACACAAAACACACACATGCCGAGAGCGCCAGGTGCACTTTGAAGACGAGTTTGCGCCCCGCTTCCTGCGATGCAACACTTCATCTACGTGTTAACATGAGAACAATAAATGAGAATAAAGCAGCAATTAAAGAAAATGCATGAACGAGAAAAGAAAAATAATATTTTTTTTATGTAATAATGTAATAATAATCTTTGTAGATTACAATTAATGCTTAAAAAAATCGCCTTTACCTCTTAGTACACCTTAAAATCTTTGGTCTGTTTTCAATCCCTTTAAGTGCTTCAGGCTGGATTAGCGAGAGTGTAACCGCCCCCCAGGTGAGCAGTAAAAACAAGTGTGAACTGATACCTTTAAAACAAGAGTAATTGAATTATCTGTGTGGAGCTAAGCTTACCCAAAGCTTTTTCAACACCTCCTGTAACGCGCACCGAGACTATCTGAAAAGACAACACAGAGCTGCATTGGAGCCTCGCAGCTGTTTTGACCTCCGACTGCAGAATTTGACAGGAAACTGATTTGTTTATTGGGTGTTTCTGTTTCCCGCACATCCAGCGAGGAAACACACGGGGCCTCCGAGCGCCGTCTCAGTGTGTTGTGGAAAAGTTAGGCTAATTAGTTTCTTTCAGTGGTTCCCAGCATCTATCAACTGACCTCAGACTCGTAGTAGCACAGACGCGGCTAATTAGAGAGAAAATTCGAGCAACAGAACTGGAGGTTGAGGTTAAGCTCATCGTACTTACGATAAGCCTGGTAATTGAGGGATGTCGGTCAAAGCCTCAATTTGTTCTGAAGAGACTCGAGCGAGTGATCATGCTGGATTTGTTGTAGCTGCTGGCTGCTCACTACCCCAAATTTCACTAAAGTAAAAAAAGAGAACTTGTACCGTATCAAACCTTATTAAGGAGACACGCTGGGACAACAATTTTCAGGCTTTTTCTGAGGTCCGGGGAGGTCACAGTCAGACTTTGCCACCATTTTTCCACAGCTCTCAGTAGGCGTCAGACTCCCCGCTGCCATCAACCCAAACAGGACCGAAAACCAACACCAGCGCCTGCGAGCAGGGAACCGGCAGGAGCTCTGCTATTAAACAAACACTGAGCGGAGTCTACATATGAACACTCTGCTGTTAATCCTGGGGGCGCCCCCCCAAAAAAGTAATCAGATTAACTTCTAAAACCCTCTCAGGAGAAAATGAAAAAATATTGGGTGTCCTCCGAGAGAAAGTTTGGAGTATTATGACTTATTTTTGCAAAGGTTTTCATAAACTGAGCCCCCAAAAATATCTGGAACAGCTTGATACGCCACTATAAGGTGTGGATATGCATTCAATTAAAGCATGGCAGTCTGCACACACACGCACATACACACACACTGTAGCACCAAGCTGGATCCACAGTGCTTGAGTGAGCTGCCCTCTGGCCTGCAGCCTCTCTCTCTCTCTCTCTCTCTCTCTCTCTCTGGGGGTTGATGGGGAAACATGACACACATGCCGGGAAAGTTTGGGAGGTTTGCTGCCTGACATGGCCAAACACCAAACTCCACGTGGATCCGTTTCAGAGAGCCCGTGTGCGAGCAGCTGATGTGTACGTGTGCGATCATGTGACTCACTCAGGCACAAAGAAGACGAGTCGAGGAAATCTCTAGCAATCATTACGTTTGGTTGTGATCCCTTTTGTTTGTTAACTGCTGTTTTGAGTATTATCCGCAAAACGTTGGGATCGTAATCTGTCAAAAGGCCTCAATGCAGAAAAATGACCCCCGTTCGGTTTAGGGTTAGTTTCAACTAAAAAACGGAGTGGGCAGGGAGCATAAAGCAAGAAGTTTAAATGGGACATACTTATTTTCCAGTTCATACTTTACCAGAACATGTTTTCATGCTTTAATGTTCAAAAACATGATTTTTCTCACGCTGTCTGTCTGCTTCGATTGGTCGGTCATTTCCTGTCTTTGCAGCCCGTAAATCACTGTAACAGTATGACTTTATACCTATGTATGGTTTAGTTGTTGCATCACAACCTTGAGATAGTCCTGACAGCTCGTTTAAAGCCAAGTTATTCGGTATAAACTGTGTGTATTTTCCCTGGATTGAGCATTTTGACTTTAATGATATTTAGCACCAGTAACTGACATGGAAATGTCACTTTTTACAACATAAAACTTCATGTCGTGGTACATTAAAAGGTAATGTTGGGGCTTAAATCATTCAATTAATGAATAAATGATGAATAAAAAAAGTAAAAATAAATAGAAGTTACGTCAAGTCGAAATCCTAAAATATGAAATCTACAGCAAATAATCCATGATTATGTTTAGCCAATAAGCAGGATCTAACCTGAGGTGGAGCTAATATTTTAGTATTTTACACATTGTTGAGTAGTTTAATTTCTAACAACTTACATATTTTACACACAGTTTTGTAGATAAAACGTCAAATCGAGTGAATGTTTGGAGAAACCAATTCTAGTTTGTTTTTATACTGAATGAATGGCTGTAAATGAGCTCAGATATTTATATAACCGTGCAGACTGTAAACAGACGGCAGCCGATAAAAAACGACAACATTTCAGCGACTGGCACAAAGTGACAGAAAACAACAGTGGTGTTATCCTTTAATGTCTGGAATTCCTTCTTCTGCAGACATCACAAACAGTCATTTTGCGGCCTGATGAATTCCGTGTTGATATTTTGTCAGAGAGGAGAGATTGGAAAACATTATCATGGTGACAGGTGACTCTCGTTAAACTGATGTCGGACCACACCAATGAAGAAGAAGCGAGTCACCGACGCTGGAATTTCACTACCAAGAAATGAACGGAGACTGCTCATAATGACTGTTTCTCCCAAAACAACTCAAGAATCTGACTTTTTTTAAAGCCTCTATAATAACTGTTGAACCAAAACAGAGTGATGTGAAATTACAGAAATATTTATGCTCACTCGGTAACCACTGTATATTTTGCTCTCTGTTTCATATCAACCTATAAATCTGTTTCATGGCAACTGTTTATTTAGCCTCTTATAAATCAGAACAATACAGCTTTTTATCTCCTGTTTGTTGATCCAGGCGCTGGCATGATAAAGGCGGGAATTTCCGCATAAAATGAGAGCTAATTGAGGCCATTTGAGGGATTGAGATGATAGATAAAGTGCTCATCTCTGTGTTTTGTGTCTGACGCTCTCTTTACGTGCAATTATGGCTTCATATAAATGTCATTACCAATCTCCAGCTCAATTAATCCTTTTTAAACGAGCTAATCGTTCCTCCTTCATTACTTGTTGCCACAATACGCTTAATTGCTGTAAAAATGACTGTAAATTATCTTCGCACAGACAAAGGAAATATGTGCGCTTTTTTCCCCTTCGATGTGCAATCAGCTTCTCTTTCTGAAATGCTGCAAAGGGCATGTTTTCATCACATATTATGTGTATTTAATCTAAAGAAAAACAAGAGTCTGTTGCAGGGGGTAAAACTTGCAACATGTAGTTAAAAAAATTTATCAAAGATGAGAAATTTTCCCTTTTTCAAACTTTTGAAATCAGGATAAATGGAATATCATCTTTATTATGTCACTATAAAAAGTAAAAAAAAACACCCTTCATATGTGACAATTTTATTTGAATCTGCAATGTTGCAATAGAGATTATGCTGGCATGTTGGAGGCTGTGTGGAGTGTGTGGGGGAGTATAAGGTCACACTGGTCAGTGTGTACTGGGGGAAACACTCTGGGAATGTCATGAAACTGCGCGGTGATGGAGCAAAGGTGTGGGTGAGTGTGAAGAGCGGAGGGAAAGCGGATGAGGCGCCCGCTGCAGAGATTATATCAGGCTAATTTAATTCCTTTATTGCAGCCAATTAGCCGCAGCACTTTAGCCCCCTGTGAGCCCTCGAGCCCTCTTCACTGGGTCTCTAATGACCCCCAACTAAACTCTGGATCTCAGCTGCTCCCAAAGAAGGCCATGTTCACAGCCGCTGTATTTTTAATAAGCCTCACAGACACTGTATGAGAGAGAGAGGGAGAGAGGGAGGCAAATACAGAGAGAAATAAGGGAGAAAAAAACTGGGGAAAGAAGAGATGAGGTGGACAGAGGAAGGGAAAGAGATCGTCCTCTGGCGTGTTAAATCCCAGGCCGGACTCCATGAGACTTGGCTAATTGAGATCAAGTCACACAGAATATTCATCAGTCCTGCAGGGTCATCAAAGGCAGATTAAATATGCTGATTTCCAGTGGACACGTGTGTACACACTTGTCTGACCTTTTTTTTCTTGCATCAGTCAAGCTGTTTATCTATTTCTCCTTTTCTTTATTTCATAATTTAACACGCTGATGTTTTTTTTCTAACCTTTGGTCAAATTATGCAATTCCCAGTGCAGGCAGAGTCTACGGAGCATGTTCTGTCAGTGGGTGATAAAATGTAGTCTGATTATCCGACCGCCGCAATTAAAGAGCTGTGAGAACCGCCGCGCTCCAGTGCGAGCAGGGATCCCTCATGAAGCTATTAGCAGCGAAGCGAAGGTTAATGTTAAGCAACGGATTTACAGTAGACGGCAAAGTAAACACCAGCAGAGCAGCACACGGCTCCATATCTATACAGCTCCTTATACAGCAGGCGTACAGTACATGAAGAATGAGAACAATTACAGACATAATGTACTGAATATTATGAAACAGACTTCCTTTTCATAAAGTACAGAAGATTAAATATTTACAGCATTAGACTCAATAAACAATGATGAAAAAATGATCCCATACATTTTCAATATTTATGTCCACTTTTTGCAATTATTCTCTTTTATTTTTCTGTACACATACTTGTAATTTTTTTACTATCTCTGCTTTTATTTTCTTGGGACAAACTGGAA
Source organism: Serranus cabrilla (assembly GCA_903364295.1). Taxonomy (NCBI): domain Eukaryota; kingdom Metazoa; phylum Chordata; class Actinopteri; order Perciformes; family Serranidae; genus Serranus; species Serranus cabrilla. Next base: position 720,685 of record CAFUXE010000108.1, on the reverse strand, counting down.
AAGACACTTTAATAACATTAGATTGTAAATTAACTGCACGGTTGCTGCAACAGCATTCAGTGCATTTGGAAAGTGCTGCAGAACTGAAGCAGAATACTCTGACCATGTATGCATTAGTAAGGGAATAATGTGTTTTAACTGGGATGCACATAAATCTGGAATTTTCATTGCGCAAAATTAGTAAATTTTAGTTAGTTTAAGTATTTCCCTGCTGTCCTTCTAACCTGCAAACTTCTAGAAACCGAAATCACTTCTGTGATTGTGAAGCAATCACTTCATATGTACATTACATTCACATGCACACGGCCTAACAATGTGCAGCCGCCTCCAGCAGCAGGCCGGCCCGCTGAGCTAAATGGCCCGTATATTCACTCTCTGTCTCCATGTGGGGGCTAATAAGGCCTTTCCTTTTTTCAAGAGTCTAACTAGCCACACAGAGGCACAACAACAAAGAAAGGCCTAATGGCCTCCAATTTCCCGCATTAGTGCCCATTTAATGGCTGACCTGCCCTCTCGTTAGGCAGCGCAGCATGGGAGCACTTCTCAGCCTCGGTGCGCGCACACACACACACATATACGCACACACACACACGGTCCTTCAGCCCTCCAAAGCCACTCTGCCTCGGGCCTCTGCAACACTTCCACCCCACGCTGAGACCGCATAATAGGCCAGTTTGTAAAAGGGCTGGCCTGTGATCAGTGGTGCATCCATTTGCTGAGTAATCAAGGGTCTTTTGTCTGAGTGGTGTGTGCAGAGCAGTGTGTGTGTGAGAAGGTGCGAGTGTGTGTGTAAAAGCGTGTGCACCTGCGTGAGAGAGGGAGGGAGAGTCTCTCTGCCCATCTGTCTCTATTTGTGCGCCCATCGCAGAGTGTGTGTCTCCATGTGAGTGTTTGCGTGAGTAATTCCAAGATAAAGTGGCGCTGCCTGGAAAAGATCTCCTCCGATTCATGTCTATGGGAAAACACCAACTGACATACAGTGCGGGGATAAAGGGAGCCCGACTGGAGCTACGGAGGGGCTGACGAGAGTGTGTTGTGTGTATGTCAGCTATGCCATAAAAATGCCATGGGTGGAGGATGACATTGGCAGGTCCTATTCAGTGCTATAGCAGTGAAAGGCCCTTTAGGGTGAAAAAAAAGATTCCTTAGGCCTGTCAGGTCCCCATAGCTCCGCGCTGAACAATACCCACTAAGAGCAGCTGTCTTAATAGCGTGAGGGACTGACAGCTTTAGGAGCGCTGCGATGCTCAGAGCTGCATCCACGCAAACGTTAGCCCAAACAACGCTCCGCTGTGTGACAACATAATGCATTCTAGCAGGAAAAGTGCACTGTTTGCCAGACGCTGAACGCATCCTGTACATTTCTATTACACATTTAATGAACCTGAGCTGACAGTGTTGGCAGAGCCACATCACCTCGACGCTCAGGATCCTCGTGTGTGAACGGATGCAGTGGCACGGCGGCAAAAGATTCTTTCTGAGCGTGATGATGATTGGAACTAACTGGATTTACAGTTTCCTTAGCAGGAAGACCAAAAATCTGTGCTCTCTCTCAGGAAAGTTCAGTTTTTATTGGAGGGCTATGAGTGGGAACGGTGTGTAAATGCATTGTGTTTGACGGATGGAGCAATGTTTCCTTTTCAAAGTAATGGCGGATTACTGAAACAAGTGGCTGACGTTTCTTTCTGCCATCAGTGTCTGATCTGATAATCACAGTGTGAACGTCTCAGACTCCTCCTCCTCCTGCAGTATGAGCTGGGAATCAATTGTGCAATGGTTTGCAACCGCAGAGCACAGCTCCCTGTCATCAACCTGGCTGTCAAAGCCAAGTATAATAAGGTTTCTCCCCAGTCTTTGCACTCTATTGTTTTACATCCAGCCATTACCTAACCCTGTCTCCTCTGCCTAGAGCCTCACACATCCACAAACAGCGCTCGGGCTTTCACGGACGGGACGCGCATCGGAAACACGCGAGACAGATCTCCAAATCTTCCCCAAACAAGGGCTCTCCCTGCTCATGTCAAACATCACCTCCAGTCTATTTACTCCCCGAGTTTGGTTTCTATGGGACTAGCAGATCCATAGTGTTTTGGGTTCACATAACTCCTGGCAGGTCGTCTTGTGCGTTGCTGGCCCCGAGGCTGACAGGGATGGGCCGGTGCTGTCAGTGCGAGACAATGAGACGGAGCTTACACTGGGCTAACTCACGCTCCTCCATAGCTGTGATTCATACTAATCCCACAGCCTCTGCAATTAAGGCAATCACTCTGCTCCAACAATGTTAACTAAAGATTTTAAACCTGTCGTATTATAGCAGAAAGCAGGCGGCCAATGCTGATTGGCGTCCGTGAGCTGAGAAAATAAACAGTGTTTGAAGATTAGATGATTAGAAGATTAGATGAGTTAATTTGGCCCTTCAGGCAGGAAAAAGGCGGAGAGCGCTTCCTCCTTCGTGAAGACACTGGAGATCTTCATCAACCATTATAATGGCTCATCTTTGTCTTTCTTTCTTGATTTTTTTTTTTTCACTTTCTACCAGGAGAATGTGAAGGAGAGCCCTGTGGGAGAAGACGCTCCCTACCTTTCTTTGGAAAGTTTTCCCATATTGAACTGACTCAGCCTTGAGGATAAGCAGATGAGTCTTGGATTAGGGATGAGATCGGAATGCTCTCTTGGATATCTTTCTACTGGGTAAACGTTTAGGGTTTCCACTCCCTAATAAAACGCACTTTGCATAAGACGATCTGGACTTCTGTGAGTGTGTGATATATGATGGAAATTATTTATGCACGTAGTATTCTGGAAATTTCTCTCCTTCAGCTTCAACTTTTGTTGGGACTGAAAGTTCACTCTTGTCCTTTGAAATAACAGTTGACAAAATATCACTCAAAGGTCCACTAAGAGGTTTTGGATCTTCCTCAGCAGATGGAGCTGCCGAGATGTTAATACTTCCAGTTTATCAGAGTATTTTAAAGGCTTTTCATCCATGTTGGATTAAAACTTAAAAAATATAATATAATATAATAATTAGCATTTTTCCAAATGCCCATGATTATTGATTATCCCAATGTTGGGAAAACATGGAGGCTCCACATATTGAACTATTTTCATTTTTACATCTCTTGTCCTCTCCTCTCAGCTCTGTGTCAACAGTCTGGAGTTTTGAAGATTCACAGGGGCACATCATTTAATATTTTTTCAGGATCTGGTTAGTTCAAATTGTTGTTTTTTTTGGCAAAATATGTAGAATAACGGGATTTTGATGGAATTTTGCTATTTTAAGCTTAGATTCGATTAATTTTCATCACACAGGCTTCTTTTAAAATCAGATGATAATTTCCGTTTTAACAGTGTCTGATTGCATATCATTCTGTTTATAGACAACCTGCCTTTTCAACCTGCTGGTGGCTTCTGGTTTTCAGAGGGTTCAAACATATTGGAGATTTTTTTTTGTGTGTGTGAAATCTCTGTTATTAGTCTGAACATTTATCTACAGTGGACACTTGAGGCTGCTCGTAAACACTGAAATGGAAACACTGTGGCAGTAAATGCTTAATTTAAGCTCTGCTCGACACTATTTTATTGTGGGCTCATTAGCAGCCACAGCACCGTGACCATGCTAAGCAGGTGGGAAACCTTTGACCTTCACACACACCCCCTACATTCCTTTGTCAAGTCCCCATTACTAAGTTACCACTCCTCCGAAATGGGCCGTGACCCTCCTCCTCCTCCTGCCTTCCCTTTTTTCCTCTGGGGAGAACCGGGGCCTTCCCTGCTGCAGATGTCATCAGTGAGAGGTACTCTGGACTGTTGAGACAAATTTCCCTATAAAATTTATAAGCCATGAAAGCGGCTTCAGGTGAGCAGTCGAACAGAGTGGACAGGAGAGTTGAATTATCGAAACACAAGTTAATCTAGTGACAAAAGGGGGATGGAGGAGTTACGAAATGGAACGAAAAGGAAATAAATCTCAACTTGAAAAAAAGACTGTTCTTCACTGCTCCATTTCTCTGTTTTTTCCCTCCTGGTGAAACTCACAATGAATGGAAGCTCCACTACTTAGCTGCCTGACCTTTTGTAGCTCTTTTACAACCTGACAATTACTATTAACACTGTTGGGGGGCAGGTTTAACTTGAAGTTGCAATGAAAATCTTCTTAACAGCCCCGTCTGATTACTGCGAGTACCGCAGCTCATTGTGCAAACGGCTGTGTTAGTGTGAGCAGCAGTGGTTTTACACTTTACTCTACTTCTCCAAACTGTCTAGTTGAATGACAGTATTTCAGTCGTAACGCAAAGGGCTCTAAACGCACACAAGCAGGCTGAAGGCACATGCAAATTAAAACCACAAGCACACACACAGTGGAAGGTAAACTGCACTGTGCAGGATGGGTATATGGATTAGAGAAGGAAAAAAAAGCGAGAATAATGACAAATGCACCACGTGATGCACTATATAGGCGCAATGCATGATTATCCAGCTATAGAAGCGAGAATGTAAACAAGCAGTGAGGCTGGGTTGTCAAAGTGTGCAATCAGAGAGGCATTAAAAGTGTCTCAGCCAAGATAAATCAGAACCTGGGGTCACTAATCATCTCGGTACATATCGCACTTCTTCCCTACATTTGGCCTTAAAGGCAGACTTTATGCAGACAGCAGCGTGCAGGGGAATGATGAGGGAAGTGTACTTAAAGAGGTGTGTGTGTGCGTGTGCGTACTGTGCATTTTTGACTTCTTGCCACCAAGACAAGCACAGCCTCCAATCCAGAGGAGGGAGTGAGCGGCAAGCTGCTGAAAACCGTAAATCTGAAACCCCACAGCACACTTCCTTCACTCCTGTGACACTTTTATTGTCCTTTTCTCATTTTTCTCTTCTTATATTGTCCTCAGCCCTCATTCACTCTTAAAACTGCAAACTTTTAAACTACAACCTGGATTCCTAAACATCCCGCACTCTTTTTCTTTTTCTTTTCTTATTTTAAACCCCCGAGTGTGTGCGGCCGTGTGTTCTCCACCCATGTTCTCCAGGCTTTAAAGTCGGCTCAGTCTAGATGCTTTGGTCACAAATGGAGTGTGAAGCAGGCAGCGGGCATTACATCTGTCACAGCTCAGGAGTTTTTCTTGGAAGAGGCAGAGTGGATCTGCATGTGGAGGGATGAGCTCACAGTGAAACAAAGTTTTGCCAGGCTGTGGCAGAGTCAAGACACTGCAGAGTACAGAACTAGATGACCTGTGCACAGCTTTGGGCCGGGAGAGGCATGAGTAACATCCTGCAGCTTTGGTGTGAGTCTGTGATTGACAGGGAACACCAGTGAGTGGCATGATGAACTCCAGTTACCTCCATGCTGCTGGGTGTGAATAATGATGATTCATATGCAATGATCAGCAATTTTGTGAGTTCATAATCCAATGTTCTCTCAGAGTCAATATTGCAAAACACTTTAAAGGTCCCATATTGTAAAAAGAGAGATTTCCATGTCTTGTTTGATTATAAAGCAGGTCTGGGTGCCATATACATACTGTAAAAGTATCGAAATGCTGAATTTTGAAAGCACTTTGAATTGCCTTGTGTATGAATTGTGCTCTATAAATAAACTTGCCTTGCCTTCTGGAAACTATAATAAAAGAGCTGTCAGGACTTCTGTAAGGCTGTAATTATAATTTATATAGGTAGAAAGTGCTATTAAAGTGCTGTTACAGTCATTCCTTGGCTTGGATTAAACTATGAGATAACTACCAAGAAAATAATTGTGATAAACAATATTATTGTCATTTTAAGACACAATTGGTTCCACTGATATAATGGTAATATCATAGCAAAAATTCAAGTACAACCTTTATAATTAGCAATGAACGTTTGTGCACTTTTCTGCTGTTTTTATGGCATCATGTGGGCTAAGAGAAGCATTGCAAATAGAGGGTGAATACAGGTTTAAAATGTATGTTTAGAAACCCAAAACACAAGCATGAACCTAAAAAAGGGCATAATATGTCCCCTTTGATAGAAATATGACCGTCTTATGAAACTGCAGGGAAAGTGAGTGTATGCGCAGTTACATTAAGAGATCGAGAGCAAAGAGGCCAAACAGTGAAGCACATTTCAAAGAGAAGGAGAGGATCAAAAGGATCAAAATGTGGTGAGAGCGTGCGCATGCATATGCATAAACTTTTATGACACATGTTGTCTTTGGGCTGGAAAAAGAAGCCTTTGCTGTGTTTCAGCCTCTGCTATCATGAGTCATAATCCAACAGCATCAGGATGATATGATGCTGCGTATGTAAATCAAACACATTTAGTGTTGTTTTTCACAACTGCTCGCAGTCATTTTCTTCCACTCAGTGAGTTGATCTTTCAGATCATTAAGATTAAACCACAGTCAGGGCGCGTTGATGTTGATTTATACACAGTTCGGTTGCAACAACACAGGCAATAGTAGGCAGATAAATATGAAGGTATTATGGGTGGTCTGCTACCACAGTGGAGGTCTGCTTTCTCACTGCAACCATATTTATTAAACAGGTGGAATTACTGAAAGATTTAAGAGGCTTAATTAACAGCCTGTTATTGGATGAACTGAATGCATCAGCACTGGCTCCTTCCATTTCAAAATGACTGTATTGTTTTGAATTTGCTGACATTAATTCAGCAGATTTTTGTTCATTTTTAATTAGAGGAGTTAGCATTTTCAACCAGTCAGCCACCCCATCAGTCAATTAAGGCTTAATTAATTAAATACTCTTTTAATTCTACATTTATTCGGAAAAAATGGGAGAAATTTACCTATATATTAACCACAACTCATAAAAAAAACTTTGATGTCTGAATTAGGACAATGGCATGACACAGCAGCATAATAAATGCAATATATACATACAGTTAAGGCTGTATTTAATATTTTTGCAAACAAATCTGTATCAAATCAGACCAAAGGAACACCATAATACACATGCAGTACATCACAGCCATGTGTTTCAGTTGTTGTGCATTTATATTTTCGGTCATTATTTGAAATTGTGTCAAGTTGTTGATTTTGTCACTATTTCCTCGACTTTATTTACCATAACGTATCCACTTCACCTCAACATATTTCATTAAGTAAGCAGCTTCCTTTAAAAACAAGAGTTTGCCAACAACTGCTAAATGTTGGCGGGGTTTATTATTCCTGTAAAAACAGGAGCGTGATGCCATCCTGCAGCAGCCACAGCAGACGAGTCTCTGCGTATTACGGCGCTGTGGCAGCTGGTTTGGTCCATGCAGATTGTTTCTGACACTGATGGAGCGGAGATGTTTTTACTGTACTGGCTCCAGAACCACATTTACTGCACTCTCTCTCTGCTGTGGCACGGTGCCTACTGCTCAGGATGAATTAGGCCCCTGGTGCACACAAGCAAGCATACGTGCTGGTACACACACACACACACACACATGCTGCGTATACACATACATTTACATACATCCACCGCTCTAATTGCAATGTTGGAACAGTAGCCCTTCAAGGTTGTTTTTTTTTATTCTAGGGGGGGAAACTGTTCTCTAGCAGAGAGAAATCGCAGCACTTTATATCGTTCGTAACCGAATGTGACACTTCTGACTCAGGCAGGAAGGATACAGTTGGGGAAGTGGAGAAGGAAGAAAAGAGACCCCTCTGATCCAGAAACCCAAAACCTCATTGTAATTTAGTCATCGGTAGAAGGCAATTAGCAAGGGAAGGACTGGTCTTTGCCAGAGCAAGCAAACGGCTGACACTCGCCGAGAGTCAACTCTGCATTTTGCAGTGAAAGCACAATTTTGCTGCGCTGAGGATTTGACAAAAGACAACGGTTGTTATTTCTAAGATAATAGCAAAGTGCAAGTTTAGAAAGAAAGAACAACGTTTTATCTTGTTGGAAAGGAAAGAAAACAGAAGGTTTACAGCATTTTCGGAGTAGAGAGACTGCAACGCTCGTCTCACAGTGAGGGGATTATTATTGATGCTCGCTCTCACATAGAAGATTAAAGGCAGGAGGTGGAACGCCTCTCTGTTTGTCTCATTTCAAATGAGGTTTTAGTCGGACACGGCCAGGCCAAAAGTTCAAACTTTTTTGAGAATGCTGCAGAAACCAGATTTTGCAGAACAGTAATACTCCTCTGCAATAGACGACAACTTTTGGTCCACAGCTGATCACTGTGGTTCACTTTATGGACGATCGAATGAAGCAATCTAATATGAAAGTGCTGTGTGCCAAAGGTGATAAAACAAATAGAACAAATAGAATTTGTTATTACCGTATTACTATAAAAGAACGCTGTATTTGGATGTTACATTCAACATAATCAGGATTCGATAGATATGAAAACATATGTCTCTGGTGTACATGGTTGTAGACGACACTTCCTTCTCTAAGCTCGGGATCAGAAAGGGTCAGATGGAGGAGGTGGGCCTGAGCATGGAGCTCTGCAGCCAGGCCTTCTCCCAGCTCACTATATAAAGGTCACAGTACTTCCTGCATGAAACTAATTATCAGGTGCAGAATCACAGAAGTGCTGCAGGAGGAGGATTTTGAAAAGCTCAACAGATTATCAGTTTGAGCTGTCGGGGAAAACGAGGCTATGACTGTTTCCTGTGTCGGCTCACAGGTTTCCATCCAGATACTACGACTATTGTGAGCTCTCTGGCTGACGGACGCTGTGCTTTCCAGTGAAATGTAAGTGGTTGTGTAATTTATGTCAAGAATAATATTACCCCCAATGTTTTATTGATTCTGTAGATATCCCTTAATATTTGCTCTGGCAGGAGGTTGACGCTCAGCTACAGGATGATTGCGCTGCTCAGTGGACCGGGAAAATTGACTATAATTATCAAATAGGCCACTTAAACTTAATCTAATGAAAATGACTTCAGAAAATAGTTTGACCTCTTAGTGCAGGCTTTTTGTCTCAGCATCTTACAGCTAAAAAAAACCCAACAGTGGGTTCTTCCACAACATTAAATATGGATTGACTTCAGTCAAGATTTATCACATTTTAATGGTTGCATATTTATGGCAGCACCTCAAATATCTATTGTCCCATCCGTGCAAATCACCCCCCCTGTCAACACATTCACAACTTGCCCATTGTACTGTAATCTACAATGTTGTGTCTAAAATCTGAAATCCACTGTGTCGTGAAAGAGAGGTGTCATTTCCGATGAGGTCACCCAAACACTAAGCGCTGTTATTCTTTTCCTTAAATCCCGCTCTTCTGTTTCTTTTTTCTCTCTATCTTTGTTTGTGATCGCCTCACTCTTTATTTTTTCACTGACCTTGTTTGTTATTGGGGCTCTGGGTTCATTTAATTTCCCGCCCACTGCTATGGAAACCCCTCACAGAAACTCAACACTGTCTTACTTTCTAAAAGTGGAAACCGTGCTGCGCAATGTTCCTGGATAATGAAACGGTGGCTGTCACAGGCCAAGGCCACAGACTGAAAGACCAACTGTTGAAGTGACTTTTATTTTCTGAAAAATTAGTCATCAACTTTTTTTGATAAGTTTATTGGTTCCAGGAGCAGTAAATATAATTATTATTACTGAAACAATGTACTATAAAGAATCCTTGATTAAGAGAGTAATTCCTCAGTTTGGTTTGGTCTAGACTTCAAATGCTTGATTAGTTGATTACACTAAAAGAAAACTGATTAAAACAGAGACTGATGTGAATCCATATTTTTTCCTTAATAATGACCTGGTGTGAATCTATTCAAACCTTTTATTAAACAAGCACACTAGTCTCCCCTCAAAAACATCAATATAGGTTGTTCGGACAAGCAGCAAAATATGAGTCATATTTTCGTCTGAGATTGTTCTCTGCTGCCATCTTGCTGACTTTTAGTTTAGACTTTTACTCAGGACAACGAGCTTTGTGTCCCATTTGAAAACAAAAGTAAAGTCATTTTTACGTAACTTCCGTTTTTTACACAACTTCTATGGCTCACGTCACCCTCATAACTACTTCACTTCTAGCATTTACGTACATTTATTTACTTTTCAAAGTGTCTTTTATAACGCCAATTTAGAACGTTTTTTGCCCCAAATCTATGCCAGTGGTTTTGTCGCATGAATTCACCCGAACTGCAGCCTTTTTTACAACCGCGACCCATACATGTATGTATGTATACATGTGCTATTTTTAGAAGACTCTGCTGTACTGCGAGACACTTTTGACAAGCGGTCATATGTGTCGTTATGGGTGGTATTGACTAACGCTCTATTCTGTCGTCTCGTTGGAGATCTTGTTGTAAACAAGTGTACAAATGTTGCTCATTTTGTTTTGCATTTGAGTGTTATTTCTTTGCCATGCTCCCATATGTTAAGGCCTTAACCGTGAGCTTAACATAAAAACATTTAAAAATTCCACAAAAAAACCCCAAATTGCTGACAGGATCACGGTCTGCACTGGCTACTGTTACTATTCCCCCAGCACCCTGACAGACCAGGGGAAAGATGAGGCCGGGGAGGAGAGCGTTGGGAGCAGGCGACCTATCTATCTACCTCTTTCTTCACTGCTCTCTTTCTGTCTTCTCTGAGACTCTGGGAAACAGGAGAATCATCTCCCATCGGCTATCCCTCATGCTCCACCTCAACTTTCATCTCCAGCCAACGACCTGTCCCGGCCGCATGCGAAAAATGCGAGAAGGAAAAATACAACCAAAACATGAGTTGGAAGAGGGGGGTGGGGGGCAAAGAGAAGAAGGTGAAATGCATTCTCCAGGTTCTTTTTTATCATCAGGTGGACATCTGGATCTCTACAGAGATCTGCTGCATAATCATTTCAATATCTCCGGGCGTCTCTGGAGGCCGGAGAGCAGGAGATAGACAGAGGGAACCAGGCCGAGGCCACGCAGGTCCACAACTTAGCTTCAAAGAAAACACAGAGGGGCCCCATTTGGAAATGAATTTTTGCCATGAACTATCATCTCATAACACAAATATTACCATTAATGACTCAATTTCCTTATAATTTCCTTATCGACCCCCCTAATTAGGCCCATTTGTTTGCTTTGTCATCCTCCAGTGATAGGGGCCTTTTGTTATTAGAAGCAGAGAGGGGACTCGTGTGGGAACCTGATGACTTATTCTGCCAGAGGAGGGGGGGCCCCACAGCTGCTGAGGAGCCCCCCGTAACACACATTATGACTACAGAGGCCGCCCTCATCCTGCAACACCAAGACCCCGCAGCAGCAGCAGTGGAAGCTATTTAAATAGCACTTACTGGTAGCACGCTGAGTCAAGAGCCTCTCTGTCTTTATCTCTTTCCTCTTCTTTTTCTCTTGCTCACCCTCCCTCGCTTTCTCACTCTCTGTCACCCCTATAGTCTCTCTTTCTCTTCCCTCTCTCTCTCTATAATGGACCTTCCACAGAGCTGCTAAATCAGCTGAGGCCAGCGCTTTCCGAGCCTCTCTCTCTGCTCTCCGCTGGACACCGAGCCTAATTAATTGGCTGTATTGTCCCAGAGGGAGCCGAGCCAGCCAGGGGAGAGGGGTTAATAGGGAGGAAAAAGTGTTGGACCAAAGGAGGAGAGGACTTTATTCTATCAGATGCTCTCGTTTCCTTTTCCTGAAAGACAGAGAGGGGCCAACATGTGTGTCCTTGTGCCTGAGACAGGGAGAAAGTGTGGATTCACACACGGCCCCTCACCCCACTATGAGTCTTATCTGTGAGAGCTAATGAGTGATGGATTAACCTGGGATCACCCCTGGCAAATTGAGATGACCCCGCAAACTTACCCTAAGTACCCTCCCAGAAGTCTGCATTCCACTTCACACAACCAAACAAACACACACACACACACACATACACATACACCAACACCAGTTTTATTTTCTCTTGAGAAAATGTAACCCTCCTTAAAGGATCAGATGTAAATACAGGGTGGTTGCAGGCTGTGGCATCAATCATTAGGGAAAAAAGCATAAAAAAGACTGTTTGCAATATGTGCAAATGTAGTATCATGCTGCAAATATTTTATTCTTAACCTGCAGTATTTGTAGCATAACGTAGCATTTCAGTATTCTAAACTTTATATAATTCTTATATTCAACTTTCTTTAACTTTTTAAGTTAACCTTTAACTTTTGACTTTCTTTTCGTTCTGCATATTGCATCAAAAAGTTAATTTCTTGTGCAAATTGTACATTTTTGCACCATTTCCAATTGACTTGATTCCTCCATTGACTCCAGAATTATCATCAGATTGTTTAATTGAAAGTTTAATTTAGAACAATCCGTCCAAGATTACAATGCAATGTTTTGAATTTTTCAATTTGAAATCAAACACATCAATCTGAGAGGGAGTGTTGCCTGCAAAGTAGCCTTGTTTATTCTAAATCTGTCTACTTTGTGCTGACCTCTGCTGACTGAGATCTCTTTGTGCAACTGTGTCAACCTGCTGCCTGCAAACACAGCTTCATTTACCAGCTTGTTTGGTCCAACAGGCTGATAAAAAGCTGACGTATGACTCGTAACTGCCTCTATCACTGTTGAGTATACAGACAGTCACGAGCCCACACACACACTCAGTCACACACAAACACAATTGTGACTTCAAGGCATCCATGACGACCGGTTGCTACAAACCTCTTGGTGACTTGCTGGCTGAGACACACACTCACACACACAGCCTGTGCCGTGACTTATATGGGAAAGACAAAGACATTGGTGATAAATCATCGTCAGCTATTCAACCACACACACACACAAGGAATTCCACGGCCCTTTTTGCTTTTTGTCTAGCAGCGCGTGAGCATGTTTGACGCAAAATGAAATTGTTTGACTCTGCTTGATCTGTCACATGGGCCTCTCCAGCTCTGTGTGTGTGTGTGTGTGTGTGTTTTAGAGATGCATGAAAAAGGTAAAAGAGCAGCTTAACCCATACATGTTCAGCTAACTAACAGCATTAACTGTGTCGAAACCCTTTGCAACTCAATCTACATCTGCGGTTTAAATATTTACAACATATTCAACCATGCCTGACACTTTATTCCTCAGATTGCTGGGTGACAGCAGTGTGCTACAGAACCAGCAGGGGGGTGCTCTGATCTACACATCAGGCTGCTGTGTCGGGGTGTAACAGCGTCCAGCCATTAATCATCTATAGCTGTGAGTGTTGCGGACCCCTGCTCCGGGCCCGATGTGCTCATGCTCGCTCTAGGTGGTCCTGTCTGCGAGCAGCGCGACTGCTGCCAGATACGTTTTTGCCAGGACTTTCACCTTGAATCAAACACCGAGCCGCCTTCTCTTTTATTCCTCCCTCACACACATACATGAGTATCTGTTTTCTATTGTTGTTGTTGATGCTGTTACAGCCCTATCAGCTACAGGGAGATTCTGGAGGAGTTGTAACAAGCTGTGCCAAGACTTTCATTTTAAGTGTGAACAGGCTCAGATAATTGCACCATAATGTAACAACACATGCTGCAGCTTCAGAGCTTGTCCTGGTGTGTTGCCTCTACCTGAAAGTACAAGAAGGAATGCAAGCATTTTACATTTAATCTCATTAATATTGCATTAACTAATCACTGCAAAGCGCAGCCCAGGGCAGAGCGAGGGAGAATGACATTATTTTCTTCTCCCAAAATCACTTTCTCTCTTTCCTCCCCTCTTTGCACTCTCTGCTTTTGCCTCCAGCTCACATTATATATTTGCTTTGGCTGCAAGCACTCGTCCTTCTCTTGGTAACTGTGCAGCGACCTGCTGCCACACAGAGGTGCTGAGGTCATCAGCCCTGATCCTCTGCAGCACCGCTGGCCCTGGCCCTGGGATCAGGTCTCAAATATGAACACACACACTCGCTTTTTTACTCTAAAAAGCTGCCAAAGCCGACGCATACATCATCTTACACACATGAACAGAACCAGAACTCTCACAGACACTCACTCATAATGTTTTCTTACCCTGTTTACTGGTCTCTTTATGGTCCCCTGTTAACAAGTGAGCCTGCTCTGGTCCGTCTATGGTGCAGCAATGAATCAGGATCTCGCTACCAGACTGCGTTTCAGACCTGATGACTGCATGACTGAGTGATGTTGGCTCATGCAGAAACTACCGAGTTTAAACCAGAACTCACAGTCTGTTTACAGGTGTTGGGGAATACTACTGCATATGTTTAAAGAAAAGTTGTATGAAGTCTCGTGTGGCTTCAGAAAGAGCTGGGTTAAGTCTGAACAATTGCCTCAAGTGATGTCACTTGAGTCAGTGTCAGCTGAAAGCTTACCAGACCTCCGCAGCTGCTTCTCATCTCTGCTTTAAGCTAGCAGCTACATCAGCCGCTACTAGCATCACATACCTGAACCTCTAACTGTCAGTAGTCAAGTAGCATTTGAGATAATGCAGGTGGAGGATTTTGACAAGGATGAAGAATGTGCAGCATAAAAGGAAGATATTTATAGTTTTACTGCATTGATTGAATTAGCTTTTAACTGTCCATCATGAATCTGACAATGTCTTAGGAATCCAATGCTAAATCCTTGGAAATAGAATTAAGACGAGCATATGGACCTTGCTCTGGTCATGCCTGGTTACCAGTGCTGCCAGAGCATTGATAATTAGCTTAATAATTCCACCATACTTTAATGCTACACTGGTTACTAAACATGAGCCAAACTAACTGTTGCAATAATAACAGATCACATAAAGATGTCTCTGTCCGCTCTGGCCATCCTGCTCAATTGATTTGAATGGGATTGTCTGTTCTTGTCATATTCCATTTCTTTGGCCAAATCAGCGGAGTAGTGAAACTGCTGCAGTGGTCGCCAAAGTAAAAGTCTCTCATCAAGCATCCGTCTTAAAGTAATACCACTGAGGTCATGCCCAGCTTTTTCCTGTCGTGTAAAAGAAAAAACAAGAGGGGTATTGAAGCAGTTTTTCTCAACAAAATCTCAAATCAGCTAATTGCGAAAATATCTTTTGTGGCTTCCATGTAAAACATTACAGTTCCTCTGAGGATATGGCTTCATGCAACACAAAGGCTCTGCAAGTTTGTTATGTGCAGATTGTGTCCAGCTGTTGAATCCGAAGGGATTTCACCAAGAATTTTTGATCACATATGCCCAAACCAGCCAGGAAGCTAGACACTGTCAGAACATATTCTACTGTTCATTTTCAGTAAAATTGGACAGAATGTGTCCCTGATCGGCCTCGGTCACCTCTGTGTCTCAGCGTTTGCTCTGTGGTGTAAAACGTGGCGGCTTGATATATACGAGATGATTCACAGAGCTAATGAGTGACGCACCGGAGTGTCATGTGTCTGATGTTTGCTGTGGGTTTTAATTACCCCTAATCATCTGGTACCCGCTCGACCCGAACCTTTCCATTACACACAAACACCTCCGTCTCTCTCCCGCTCAATCTCACCCACACACACCCACACACACTCATCCCACAGCTCATGCCAAACCCACAGCACACGCAGATCCTCCCTCGGCTAAGAAGAGCTTTCACTGTGGCATCAAGTCACCAATTAATTCATTAACAGACGTCTCCTCGGGCGCTCAATAGCTGCTTCACATCCTGGACAGAATTACTGTTTGCATAAAGTCCCACTGGCAGACAACGCAGATTAAAAGACACACTCACCCTTGAACAATCTCACACTCACACACACTCTTCGGCAGCAGATAGAGATACAGTGTGTAATGTCAAGGCCTACTGGCGGCAAAGAAAGACACATGGGAACACTCACAGGAGCACACACACAGATATGAAGAGGTAGACTGCAGAGACAGGTATCAACACACACTGAGAGGAGCATCTTGTGTCGTGTGTGTGAACAAGCCTGTGTGTAAGTGTGTGAAAGTTTTGCCCTTATCCCTCATGTCCTTCAGACACCTTTTCTGCAACAGCTAGCAGCACTTTTGCAGATGTTTGGGAGCCATCCTAGTCATGTTTGAACACCACTTTGGTGAATTTGTAATGCATTTAACTTTTTGCACCTAGGGCGACCAGCTATGATGGAGCTTTCGGCGCTGTCAGAGGTTCCAAAAAAAATAATGAAACAGCTGTCATCGCTGTAAAAGAAACCTACTTCATGTCTGTGGATTGAAAAAGATTAATCAGATTGTTGAAAATCTTTAGTGTGGAGAGCTGCACGCCCAGATTTCTCTCTTGAGGACGTACCTGACAGCACAAAAACACAGTACGGAAGTGTGTGTGTGTGTGTGTGTGTGAGCTACTTGTGCAGCTAATGTGAGAGGGGGGTTGTGTTTGGAGGATGGAAAAGAAGAGGGAAAAGATCCGTTTGGATCTCATCGGCCTCTCCAATTATCACCAGCTGCTGCTGGAAGAGCGCGCCGCAGATTGGATGGAAACGTTTTAAGATGCAAGACGCACAGAGCATGTTTTTACCCACAGGTATGCAGCGGCGATATTTCTGCTCATAAATGGGAGAATGATGATGATAAGGACAATCTGAGTCGGGTGTTGTGATAAACCAGGCCTTGTGAGTTCAAGCACCAAGCGAGGGTGACATGAGGAAGTGAGCGCAGGCCCGGAGCCAACAGAGTAACGCAATATGGCTTTCCTTCAGAGGCAGGATGGCTTCTGACCAAACCATTTCTCAAAAACAAGGTCGAGGTTCCATTTCTGGTGCGAGAGCGCGCTCACACTCACACTGGCTAAAAATGCGGACTCACACTGTGAGCGGGATCTGTGTTGCATTATGTGTTGTAGCCAAAGCAATGAAACAAAACCGCGGCCGCAGCAATGTTCACTTTGCCCAAAGGACACTGAATTCAACAACAGACACACTGGCTGTGAAATTTCAGAGCAGATTTTGTGTTTTTGACAAGTGAACACATTCCATCACCCCAAGCAGTGCGACCTGAGCTTTGTCAAAAGGCAGGAAAATGGACCGTAATGAAAATGATCTTTTCCGACGAGAGACTGCAGCACACAATATGTACGTAGCTCTAGTAAAACACAGCTACAGATGTGTTTTGTATTTAGTTTTATGAATGGTGGCAGCCTTCCTCGTATCTCTCCCTCAACACAAACGGACACAAACACTTCCTAATTACCGTTTTGTGTGTTGTTTCATCTGTACATCGTCCTCAGACACTTTTTGATAGAAACTCATTTCCAATTTTCAAAGGCCTGTCAGAATTTATTATCAGTGCAAAACTGGAATCCAATCAACAAGCAACAACTAGCTCCAAAATTCCAGCTTCAAGTGGCTGCTGCCAAACACTGACATTAATAGCTTCAAGATCTTCCACGCTCCGACATACTTTACAGTATCAGCATTATTGTCACATCTACTGCTTCCATTCGAGCCTAAATTATTCTTCAAATTATTATAAATGATTTCTCTCCTGGGATTGTAAGATCTCTGGATAAGTAGCAGTTTTATAAAAGTCCTTTGATTGTAATGGTTTGATTTAATCATCATTATTGTTTTATACTTGTTGTCCTTCTGGAGCCAGATGTCAGAATAATCACGATTAAAACAAAAAAACTAAATGGGTCGACTCAGCCTTCCTTGACCCAGGTCTGAGGACTATTTTTGGTCCAAAAAGGACGCTTCAAGGACAAGGGACAGAATTTACCTCCCGTCATGGACCAGGCTGTTAAAATCTATTTTCTGTTCACAAGGTAAAAAACACAACTGACATTTCAAATGAACCACCTGATCACATCTAACAACAAAAAGACAGCATATCATATGTATCATATCCCATTGAAGGCTCATCAATTAATCTAACCAACAATATGTTTACATTATTATAACAGGATATGTGCATTCATTCACTGTGACAGTCCTCAACAGCTGTCTTCTGAACTTTACAGTTAAAGTTCAAATGCAACCTCCTTTAAAATACCTGCCACAGATGCTTGGCCTCTCACTTTAACCCCTCACAGACATACACACTCACACAGAAACACACGCAATCCCTGTATCAGTATAGAGAGTAACTAGAAGTAATCAATTTGACATACTTTTAGTGTAACATTACAAACAATATGATGGCTTACGAATGAAAAAAACCTGCGTTATTACTACCTTTCTTCCTGCATGTCTCTGTGTGTGCATGTGTCTTGGTTACAGCTGCTTGATATACCGTACAGTCAACCGTGCTTACAGTATGTGCTGGCTCGGTGGCCATGTTTCTGTCTGTCTGAGAGATATAACAGGTCTCAAAATCTAAAACAGAAGGGTGAGCCAGTCGTCTGGACCGTGAGCAACTTATTTTTGCAGCGGTTTACAAAACGAGCCATAAACACTGATAAGAGCTCGGGCAAAACAGATTCTTGAAGTGAGACAGAGGGCATTCCCCCCTGTTTGAACTAGCGGTTTGAGACCTGAAGAAAACCCTGTGTGTGTGTGCATGCATGTGTGTGTGCGTGCGTGCAGGTGTGTGCACGTCAGTGTGAAGCAGTGAAGGTGAGGAATAGGAAGGCGGTGCAAAGTGCAAAGCTACTCTGTCAGTTTATTCCCAGCTCTGTTTGCAGTGAGCGGGACTAACAACGCATCCCGCCGGCACCTTTGAAGATGAAGGATGCCGGTTTATAAAGGTGCACGGTGAGCCGCTCAAACATTAACCAGACCTTCAGTCACGTCTGAAAGGCACCGAACGAACATGACACTCAGAGGCATCTGAAGAAACACTGTGGAACATCTTTGTTCCTCAGCTACACTTGATTTATTTTAAGCAGAAGTGCTTTTTACGTGCAAACAAAGGTGGAATCAGACGTATCTGACTGGTCTGATAATGCTGTTGATTCTGCCACCTGTTTTCAAGAACTGATTACAGTTTGATCGTCTTTATCTGATATGTGCAGGATGACTGTAAACACCTCACCTCAGTAGGAAACAATGATCTCGATGGAAAAACTTTGACCTCTTGCCTATATTACCTTGAATGCTTGATTAAAATGAGCATTTGATTGGGTAAACAAGACTTGGATTATACTGTATGAGTCGTGTGAGAGTTTGTTAACAGATGTGTTGTTATAGTTTTGCTGTTTAATTTGATCCATTTTCTCCATTTTTGGATCTTCCGGTCAGCATTCATTTAATATTTGTCTGTTGTTTGCATTGGGTTCTGGTCTATGTAGGGCACAATTGACATTTGGGTTGAAAGTTGGTTCACAACAGTTAGTAATAAACTCTTTTTTTATTATTCTGCCATGCAGAGAACCTGCACAAAATCCAGAAATGGATTGTTAGTGACACTGTCGCTGGAAACGTTTCTGTTATCAAACTACGCTGTAGCTGTTCTGGAAACTACGGCCTCATTAGGGTTCAGGCAGAGAGTAAGAAAAATACAGCACCAAGCATCAGAATGCCCACAGATGTTTTTAAGTGTTTACTCATGCTTGCTCGGACATTTCTTTGAGTTAATATTTACATCTCGTCACAGCGCTTCAACATTTTCTTTTGTGTCGATTTTTTCTCTGTTTTTCTGTTCAGTTGTTTTTTTTGTCTATACAAGTGGTTGTGGCTTTAAAACTCAATTATTTTAATGGGTATTAAATCAACCATGTCAACTTTTCTGCACCACAAGTTTGCTCCTGTCAGTCAGATGTGTCTGAACAACACCTGGGAACATTTGAGTGTGATATTTGCAGTTGAGATTATGATATATTGAGGCAGCAGCTTTGTACAAATCACTAAGCTGATACTGGGCTGTAGTGGGAAGCTACAACAGGAATAAAAGAGTAATAGCAGCAAGACTCGTGTTTTACTATCAATGCACCAAGAGAACAGTGAATTTTTTAACTGCAAGGAGAGAAAAAGTTTCTTCCTGTCCCTTAATATTCCCATTTGCCCAATAAAGGGGCACCTGGGGAAAAAAAAAGACGATTTTCAAAATACACTGCCGGCTCTCGGGGCCATGGAAACGTCACTCTGCTGCCCCTTTATTTCCCTGTTCCACTCCCTCACACATTTTCGTGTGTGTCACCACACGCCCCCTCTCTCGCGTACGTCTGTCTCTTTCATTTTCACTATTGTCGTCCTGCTCCATCTCCAGCCCCTCCTTCTGTCCCTGCGTCTCTGTGGTGCAGTCCCCTCATTCTGCATGCCCTCAAGCCGTCTTTCTAATCTGCCTGAATTATTCAAGACACTTTCTCCCCTTTTTTTTTACTCAACATATCAAGTAAACTGCACAAACTTGCTGCAAATTACACCTACGGTTAATTTGCACTGATATCATTTAAATCCCTGTCATATGGTTGCAGAAACAGTGTCATCTTCAGGTTTTCAGGGGCTTTCTGACAGGCCATGGTGCATCCTTAATTTTCTCAAAGTGAAACTACCTTGTACCTTCACAGCAGATTAACACCTCTAAACTGACACTGAGGCATGTCTCCGTTGTGCCTGTGCAGCTGGTTATTGAACCCATCGCATTAGCGTTTCCCTTCCTGTGGAGAGTCAATAACCCAAATGGATGGAGGTGCACACTCAGGAGCGTCCTGATGGAAGTAATCAGCAAAGTGCACTTCAAGAGCAACAAAGAAACAGACCTGTGTGTTCAAACTGGATGTTCTTTTTTTCTTTGGGAAGTGAAGATGAGGGAATATCAGAGGATGTTACGTCAGTTCCGACACCACACAGTGCCAGACGCTTTTTTACTGCACGCAGAAACACTTCTGTGCTAACTAGATCCTTATGAGACACTCGCCGCGCTGTCACTGAGAGGACTCAACGACAAACTCTCCCATTTCGGTGTGATCACTAAAAGTTGTCCGGCTGAATAAACCCATCCACCTAACACACCTCCTCCTATTGTTCAGTCCCCTTAAAGAGGTGTGATTTCTTCTTCTCCTCAATATTCTGCTGTTTCTTTTGCCCAGACACACATTTCCATAACCTTCACCAGAACTAAATATCTTGCTGAAAGCATGATGGATGCAGGGAGTGAGTGGCTTTTATGGCTCAAGTATGAAACCTATTAGAAAATAAAGTGTCAAGGATGTTGATTCATTTATACATGTTTAGGACTTGTGTCTAAACTATTTATTCCACACATGTTTTGCTGTATATCATGTAGATATTTTAAAGCTGTGAATTCAAAATCTCCATCAACCTTTATTGTATATTTGATGTTTCTGGATGCAATTACTGGGCACTGAAATGTGTGTGTGTGTGTGTGTGTGTTATCTGAATGGTGGGATTTTCCCCACAGCAGTCTTTATTACAGAATGCTTCAAATGTTGGCCAAATAACTCAATATTCTAGAAAGATACTTAAAAGAATAAGATTAGATTTACAAATATGATAAATACATGAATGGGGATTGGATAGCTTTATTAATGCTTAAAAACTTAATTTGTATTCTCTCCATTATGTCCTTTAAAAAGAGTTTTTTAAAGTGCCACATATGTAAAAGTATAACTGAAATAAACTGGATTAGGTGAGGAGAAAAAACATCAATAGGGTCACTAGGCCTCCATTAAAAAACATGCAGCCTGACAAAAACAAAATTTAAAGGGTAAAAACCACTTCAAGCCTCAGTTTTTGAACCCATTCTGAGTATCTACAGAGTCACACAGTATGAACAGAATGTAGATATTTCTACAAAACGTCTTCGCCTGTTGATTTTGCAACACCGTCACATCTGCCAGCGAGAATATGTCAGAGCGTTAGATACGGACAACGCCAGCAAACAAAAAGCTTTTAAACAGCTGCTGTGTGTCAGAGTGGCTGACATGTGTTGTGACTGTCAAACAATATGGAGCCTTTTTCCCCCTCGCAGACCTGCAGCAGCAGAATGGGAAATATATAGGG
The DNA here is from genome assembly GCA_903364295.1 of Serranus cabrilla. Classification (NCBI taxonomy): domain Eukaryota; kingdom Metazoa; phylum Chordata; class Actinopteri; order Perciformes; family Serranidae; genus Serranus; species Serranus cabrilla. The sequence continues at coordinate 698,943 of CAFUXE010000108.1, read as the reverse complement.
AGTCACACTGAGGTTTTTACTCTCTATCATCAACATCTCCTTCTGTTCCTCGAGCTGGTTCTCGTCATCCTCCTCACTGTTCACCTCAGCAGCAGCAGCCAGAGCAGCAGTGAAAATCCTGCAAGTCTATTTCACTTTGCAATGTTCACATTTTCTGTGCGATAATTAGAAATAAACAAAACTAACTGAAAACAGGCAAAAAAAAACTACAATTTCTCTAATGCACAGGGCAATTTTTCAGTCACCCCTCACAACTAGAGGCTTATTTTCTCATCATATCTGCATCTCAAGTCCAGGATTTAAATTGACAGAAATCTGGCCAGGGTTCTGCAGTATATCTGTAATCTACAGGTTTGAGTGTGTGTGTGCCAGGCTGTAATAAAACTACTGTAACTTTGATCACTCAGCAGCTGATGGAACATGTTGGCTCTCAGACATAAAGAGCTGCATAAATATATGATCAGAGATTTGCTTCTTTTTTTTTTATTGTTGTTACACCTGCTTTAAATTTAGGATAGAAAATGTGGCTGATTTTCTAAGGTTGTTTGTCAATTAATAATGATAATGATAATAATTTAAATATACATTCATTTTACCTGCTTTATAAATAATATTTTTTTTAAATCAATAAAACTAAACAAATCAACATTTTTTAAATGTATAATTATGAAAAAAAGATTTGACGATGATATCTTAAAATGTCATCATAATTTACACTTCATAATTATCCATCTAGATTTTTATTCTATTGAACAACACCTGATATTTTGATACATCCTTTCAGATTCTGATGTGGGAAAATAAATATGTGATTATAATAAACAGAAGAAAAAAAAAAATCTGTGTTCAATTTCCACTGCGGTGGTTTTGTTGCAGGATTCTTGCGATAAATTAAAAGGCATCGCTTTATTGCAGCGGTGAAGTCTTCTGCGACGAGAATGTTCCTGCGGACGATTAGGCTCGGTGGTCCCGTTTGAGGTGGTTTAAAAGCCTCCATTACGGCCTGCAGTAAACTAAATGGACTTTCAAATTGCATTTTCATGTTGCATGGGACTTAAACCCGATTTTATGCTTGTAGCCGAGAGCCACAATATGAGGAAAAAATGTGTCTTTGCTGTGGTTTTTGTCTAAAGGAGATGTTCGAGTTTGTCTTTAATGGACTGAAACTGTAAAATTAGTCGCATATTAGCCATAAAATATGACACAATTATTTTGATTATTAACTTAAGGGATTTTATATTTAACTGGCCATTAAAACGCATCATTTTGCATGCCCAAATGTCGTTGATTTTACATGCAATTCGTGCATCTAATAATGCCTGATCTCTCTTTGTCTATAAATATTAAATATTTTCACATTTTCTTTTCTAACCACACCAGCCCGTGCAGCCACCACAAACACAACTCAGCAGCTCTGCTCAGCGTCAGAGCACCAGAGACAGCCGCTCCGGGATGGACTCACCGACACACTCGTTGGCCTCCCTGGCTGTGGCTCTCTGCCACGGTCTGTCGTAGTGGAACGGCTTGCACCTGTCGCACTCCGGCCCCGCGGTGTTGTGCTTGCACTCGCACACCAGACTCCCATCCCGGTCCTTTACGCACCGAGACGCGTGCCCGTTGCACTTGCATCTCCCTCCGACCTGCAGGTCCGACACGGAGTAGAAGTACGAGTCCCGGGCCAGCTCCGAGTCGTCCTCGTTCTCGTCCCCGAAAGTGTGCAACCGGCTGAAGATGACTTTAATGTCTGTGGCCGTCACCCAGTCCTGCAGCACCGGGGAGTTGTCAAAGTCGTGCGCCGACGGTCTTCCGTCCAGCGTGCTGAAGGCGATGAGGCCGCCGGTCAGAGGGTACATGTCGGTGTGGGAGTCCGTGCACACCGCCTCCTGCTCGTTCTGCTTCGTGATCACGGCCCGGTTCGGCTTGTTGTACATCTTCCTGCACTGGGTCGAGTAAAACTGAAAGGGTACCCAAGTTTTCCCGTAGTCCATGGACTTGTAAATCACCATGGATTCGGGTCGAGGGGAGCAGAACTGCAGGCTCACATAAGTCACCTCAAACTTCTTCCCGAGGGACAGAGTCAGGGTGACGTTCTGCGGGTACTGGATGAAGTTCTCGGACTGCCAGCAGGTGAGGTTGTGCGGGTTGTTGAGGTCCGTCAGGTACGCCGGAGACTGGTACTTCTTGGGGTCCGAGGCGTCGCAGGTGTGACAGTTCCTGGTCCTCTCGTCCCCTTTCTCCGCAGATGTCACCACGCAGTAGCGGCTGGGCGTCTTCCCGCAGGTGCTGGACACCTTCACTTCCTTCCCGAAGGCGGAGTTGACGAAGTCCGGGATGCAGCGCCGCGGGTTGCCGTGCTCGTCGTAGCAGGGGTCCGGAGGAGAGGTCTGCGCCG